>OZ025210.1:11251157-11689131 GCA_964019055.1 Anthopleura xanthogrammica
TACATTCTTTTTGTCTTTATTAAAAGTTTACCGGAGAAACGAAGTGTTCAATTTTTAGATGATTTCCCGCGTAGTTCGAAGTGTTTGTCAACACTCCGTTGGTCCCGTTGTTCCTTGTTTTTGGTTGGCTGGTGGTATCTCTCTGTTGACAGATGTCTTAACGAGGTGTGAAACTTGTCCAAATATTTAGAGCTTAAAATCTCCACGATCGATTTTACAACATTTCCCTATCTTTAAATGAATTAATAGGGTATATAGTTTTGTTCAATTTCAATAAAATTTAAAAAAGTATGAATGAGTATGGATAAACAAAAGAGAGTGAGCGACTTTTGATATTTTGATTATTTCGTCTTTTATGCGGTAAAACGTCAGCCGACATGGAAATTTTTCGACACTCCAACTTAAATATTTGATATCTTTTTAACAAATCAAAAAACGCTCATATATTTTTGTAGTTTATCTTTCGCTAATTCACCTAGTGAAGTTCTTTTGGATATACGCGCTAACACCATGTCCATTAATTCACATCTACGGAACGTACCCGTTTTGTGTTTAAGGCCCTGGCATCGTTCCAAATTAACAAATTGCTTTCAAAAAATTTTTTTTTTTCGTAATCTTTATCATATGAGCTTTAAAACGATATATAGTTTTATAGGGTTTTGTGGAAAGTGTTGCGTAGAGAGAGTTTTAAATGAAAGATGTCCCTGAAGGTCCCCAGTAACCTTAAAGATAATCGCTGTTGAATGTTCTTGCATGTTAGCTAGTCAGCCATGTCTCTACTCTCCTTGACACCGAAAAAGTCCCTTCACCAGTGACATCGTGACATTTCCGAAAGGCCCGTTTTCGTGTCGCCGTAATAAATCATTGGTTTAGAGAAGTCTAATGGACTGCTGGATTCGTTGGAGAACTGGCTTCTTAAATTGACATTTGATTATTTCATATTTTACACAGTTAATTTATTGAAAAGAACCGGAGAACTTGGTATTTTAAATAGCAAATACATAATTCAAAATGGCGGCAAAATTATTGGGGGGGGGGGGGCTATAACCCCCCAGCCCCCCCTGCTCCGCGGTCCCTGTAAAAAACGAAGCGCCAAGTCACCTATGCCATCTGATGTAGACTAATAGAGTCTTAAAGCGATTCACTCTTGGATTTGTTCTTGCGGTACCGGTGGGCATGTGAAGTGTTCCTGTTTAAACTGGCTATCATCTTGTGTTGTAGCCTGTGTTGTTGTAGTTGTCCATGCATTGTAGACTAGTATTTGATGATAGTCTTAGAGCGATTCCGTCTTGGATATGTTGTGGGTATGTGAAGTGGTCATGTTAAGACTTGCCATCCCTCGGTGTCCGGTTGTCGATGTGGCCTGAGAAGAGACACCAACAGAACCGATTCTTGTAGCGAAGCAGGGAGAAAACGGGAAGAGATTCCTCAGACATTTTCTGAATTTAGAACTAAACGTAAAACAAATGTATGGGTTGATTACAAAACTGACATAAGAAATCATGACTCTGGTGTCATTAAGAATGGCAAACAGATGAGGATCGACATCGTTTGGGATGCTTCCTTTCCACACGACGAGGTCCATGATAACAACAACGTGAGACGGAAACCAGCACAAGAAGAAGAAAAACACGATTGCAAAAGCCATCTTGGTGATACTCTAGTTTTGTTTTCGCCTCGCTTCTTCAGCCTCTGAAGACTGTTGGCCAGGAATTGTCTGGCGCCTCATTTTTAGGGCAATAATGGTGTACAATATTGCAATGGTTGTAAGCGGCACCAACCAAAATACAGTTAAAATGCTTAAGTAAAATATGGTATTGGCTTTGATTGGGTCCGCTCCAGTAGGCCATTTATGGATACAGACATGAACCCCTTGGATAGGGGATATCAGCCTAAAGTTGACAAAATACACTGTAAATGTCCCTAATGATATACACCAAATGATTGGTAAGAGGACACGGAGGTCTAGAAGTCGAGGTGTTGGTCTCATTGGGAAAACAACAGCGAAAAACCGATCAAATGCGATGGCTACCATGCCATGGAAAGACACGGATATTGAGATATCCCTTATGTAAGGAATTAATTTACAAAACATGTTCCCTAGAACTCCCGAAACGTCAAATTCCCTGGAGAGATTGTGCAGGATGGACAAAAAACGTCCCGTAACCACCACTGTCGAAGCCAAGTCTGAGGCAGCCATGTTTGCGATCAGATAATTAATGGTACTTCGCATCGATGGGTTTCTGGCAACAATAGCAATAATGGAAGTATTGCCTAGCACAGACAAGACCAGAATCACCGCGTAACACACCATAAATGATATTCTGTAACTCTCTGACACTGTGATGATCCATGGCGGTGGTGGTCGCCTCGGTACAAATGAGAAATTGAAGAAAGTCATGTTGGCGCTTGGATCCGACATCATCATCTTCTTTAATTTGCTGCACGTGATACCAGTCTAGTTATGTAGTTAGATATCTTGTTTATGTCGAAGACTAGGTTTCTGAACCTCGGACCTTGCCTTTTATAGATAATCATCTATAAGACGTATTTGTCTTAGACGTTTCCAATTATGTATCTTAATGTTGCATATGATAAATAGTATTAAATCCCATCGAAAAAGCAAATAAAAGGCGTTTGCCCTTTGTTAACTTTGTTTTTTTTTTAGAATAACTGTATGGAAACTCAATTCTTTGTTATCCCTTTTTCCTCGATCAAAAATAAGTAACATAAATAACATCTGAAAAATAGCAGAAATATCAACAAAGGTTCAATCTTTCAACCAGGTTACGAGGTGGGGTTATACTAATCTTCCAGAATGATTTTTTGGCGGAATAATTGAGTACTGTTTTGCAGGTCGTATCATCTCCCACTAAGCTTGCCACTCGAAACCTTCACAAAACCGAAACGCTATTTAACGTTTAGATTGTCATTTTATTTACAAGCTGTACAGCTGCACAATTAAAATTATAACCCCAAAACCGAAACGTAATTTAATGTATCAGTTTAGATTTTGTCATTTCCGATGCCGAAGGCAGAGACAAATAATTGCTTGCGAGACTCTAACAAATCACGATATTTTGTGATAACTGAATTCAATAATTGTTTTATCATTCAAACTTGTGTATGTGTGTGTTCGTGTGTTTTGGCTGTCTTTGCTGTCTATCACACATGTCAAGTCATTTTCTGACAGCCCAGGGAATCGAGCCATGTTGACAAATGCAATGTGTTACTGCGTATGAGCTGACTATTATTTGCAGCAAAACGGCTTTACACCGTAATGCGCATGAGCAGACCATTATTTGTAGGCAGTTATTTGCAGTTGTCTTGACCAATCACAACGACGGAAAAAATAATTTGAATGATAATTCAAGTCATAAACCCAAAACCGAAACGTACAGAATAATAGACCCTTTCCGAATATGGCGTCTATGACGTCAAACGAGGAGAATGAGAATGTCCCAGATGTTAGTGTTGAAAAATGTTTTGAAATCCGGGGCATTCAAGTCCCGGATGCTGCTAGTGGAAATCATTGAGTTTCGACATCCGGGACATTCTCATTCTCCTCGTTTGACGTCATAGACGCCATATTCGAAAAGGGTCTATTGAGTACTGTTTTTGCTTGTCGTGTCATTTGCCACCAAACTAGCCACTTGGAACCTTTACAAAACCGAAGTGTAATTTTCCGTTTCAGTTTAGATTTTGTCATTTCATTGATAAACTGCACATTTAAATTATAATCAGCTGTACAATTAAATTATTATTATTACAATTATGAATCCAAAACCGGAAAATGGGCAAAATAAATGAGTACTGTTTTTACTAGTTGTGTCATCTGCCACCAAACTCATCTGGTCTCCTCTCACTAAGACGAAGCGTAATTTACGTTTCAGTTTAGATTTTGTCATTTAATTGATAAGCTGTACAGCTGCACTATTAGAACTATAAACCCAAAACCGAAACGTAATTTAATGTTTAATATTTCAATAGTTATAAAGACAATTATGAAATTTTACTAGACTGCTCTTAGCTATATACTAGATTTTAGTTCGTTTTTTATTTATTTTACTCTATCTATCTGCCTCTATATAAACTTGACTGTAACTTCTTAATGCAATTTCCCTCGAGCTCTCCCAAACGCGATTTAATGCCGTTTATTACCATAGTTACCGCTTTTTACCAACTTATCTTGCGCGTGTTGTACATTTTTTCACTTGCCCTGATAATGGACGCTTTGTCCGAAAGCTTGGCAATTTATCTTAAATCTTAACGTGGATGAAACTTTATTTTATAATATTGTAATAGTTGTTGTATAACATGAGTTGTAAGGTATTGATGTTTTAAAGTCTAGTCCCATACATTTTCTGTTAACTTGGGAACAATAAACATGTGGTTTGTGTTTGAGTGACACGTTCCAATTGTGGATGTCGGTGGGTTGTTTTTTTGGCGATGAATTTGTTTTCCTTAGCCCTTATTCAATTGATATTCACGTTTTCATCAACCGAATTCATAATATTCATCGAAATCAACGTTACCATCACTATCATCACAATTAACTGTTTTATTACCATCAATATCAACATCGTCATTACCCATTATCATCATCATAATCATCATCATTATTAATCACTTTCATTACAATCAACTTCGTCACCATCACCTTCATCATCACCATCTACATCATAATCGTCATACATCATCATCATATAAAGCTATTTCAAAAAACGTTGAATACTGAATAGTGCATTCCAAGACCGAAGGGCATTGTGGGTCTCATTAATTTGAAATAAAAAGTAAATATACAGCGATTTGCTCTCTACATGTAGCTAGTATGCAGTATTCAGTATTCAACGTTTTTTGAAATAGCTGTAGATAAAAACTATAAAACAAGTAAAAACGTTCCGTGGGACATTTATTTGTCATGCGATATCTTAAAGTTTGAGTGTTTTGTGCCATGTGAAAAACCAGACATTCAAGCTCATTAGTCAATAGCTCTACTTCACTCGAGTAGGGCGATTTTTGGGAATGCGTTAAATATCAATTAGATGACATGCGGATGTTACCGCTTGATTAATTGTAATAATGTTTACTTAACGGAGTAATGATTTCAATGGGTTGATTTCAATATCTATTTTTATATATATCCACCCATTTAAGGTTGCTTTGGTAAGCACTAGCTAATCTTTTAGCAGTTAAGCAAGAGAACAAATTCGATCGTATTTCTCTTGATCATCTATTTGAAAGTTTTCACGAAGTGGATATGTTCACCATTGCGAACTTGAGTCTTAATGAAACATTTTTCAATCGATCGTTCCCACCGCAGCAATTAACACCGCCATGGCTCATCACCATCTCAGAGAGTTACAGAATATCATTTATGGTGTGTTACGTGGTGATTCTGGTCTTGTCTGTGCTAGGCAATACTTCCATTATTGCTATTGTTGCCAGAAATCCATCGATGCGAAGTACCATTAACTATCTGATCGCAAACATGGCTGCAACAGACTTGGCAGCATTAGTGGTCGTTGCTGGACAGTATTTCGCCAACTTGCACAATCTCTCTATAGAATTTAAAGTGTCTGGAAATATTGGAAGTATCTTGTGTAAGCTGTGCCCCTACATTCGTGACGTCTCAATAACTGTGTCCATCCAGAGCATGGTAGCTATCGCATTTGATCGTCTTTTTGCTGTTGTTTTCCCACTAAGAGCAACGCCTCGACTTCTGGACATTCGCATTCTTTTACCATTTATATGGCTTTTGTCCCTCGGATTTTTTTCCTTAGACCTTTTGAACTACAAACTGCTAACTATTCGAGGAGTCGACATATGTTACTCTACATGGACTCCAGGATCATTCAAAGTGTTTTATATGACTCTCTTCTCGACGTTCTACGTTGTACCGATTGTAATTGTCGCTGTTTTGTACAGTATTATAGCTTTGAAAATGAGATTCCAACCCATTCCCGGGGAACAGACATCTTCAGTAGAAGAAACTAGACGAAAACGTAACAAGAAGATTGCTAAAATGGCTTTTACCATCGTTTTTATCTTTTTCATTTGTTGGACTCCATATCATATTCTAGGAATCATGATTATGTTCGCTCAACAGATAGTCCTTCAAAAGATTTCCCTATATCACCTCGGATTTGTTTTTGATGCTTTTACTTTCATTTCTCATATCAGTTTTATCATCAATCCCTACATTTGTTTTATATTTAGTTCTAACTTTAGAAAAGGTTTCAAGAAGACTTTTCCATTTTCCGTTTTCCATGCCGTACGAATTGTTCCTGAAGAAGTTGGAACCTAAGATGAGTTAGAAGTTGCGCGCGTGGGTGCCGGTTGCATATCACATTGATTATAATGCGAAGAAAAAAAACCCTCATTTTTGACGGAACACAATCATTACTCTTTGATATCAAACTATTTATGGACACCTTGTTTAAGGCAGCACAGAAATCAACGATCAATGAAACCACACTTCCTCCTTGAAACGAGCGCGGGAGGTCACCAGTTGATGATCGAGCTGTAACCCTCTTTTCAAACAAGGCGCTCTTGTTTTAGGAGATAAAACAATTTTAAAAACATTGTGTACCACAAGAAAAAAAGTTGTAGGGTTGATTTACACGACACAACTCGTGCGGTAAGCGTGGTGTAAGCAGATTGCATGCGACAGTTGTAAGCAAAAGTTGCACCGTGTAAATCGGCGTTTAAAGATTTTTGCACTTGTATTAACTGCATATTAACTGCAATTAGAATCGAGTAATTTTTTCATCTATATCATTAGGAACGAAAGACGAATGATATAGAGTAAACTTAAGTTTCCGTTTTACTCAATTTGAGATACTTTTAAGACTAAACTTCAAGAACATGAATTGTATCTTGGTAGTCAACATTAATATGTTTAAAATCAATACGTTTTTAATTCATTAATCTATCCAATATGTATACCATATTATCTACTCTTTATTCTATAATAAACCAACGAAAATTAAAAGCAACGGTAGTGTATAAATAAATTATAAAACTCATGAATAATTAATGAGGACAACCCAATAGAAATCATTTCCGTGGAGGAGGTTGTATATCTGATACAGAATCGTCCTGATTTGCATAAACTTTAATTCCAATTTTCTCAGCTAAATTCAATTTTATCTTTAAAATTTTAGTAGAACATGAATGTTTACACCTAGACGTTTCATAAGTAATATACAATATTCGTGTCCGTGTTGTATCAGATATACAATCACTCGCCTTCGGCTCGTGGTTGTATATCTGATACAACACGGCCACTCATATTGTATATATTACATAGAATTCAGTTCAGTCATTTCATTGCTTTTCCTCCTTTCTTTTTTTTTTTTTTTTTTGCTTTTTCAAAGAAATAAACTGGTTTTGATTTTGACACAAACAACCGCAAGCAACCTAATGCCAGATGCCGGGAACTTGCACTCTGCTTCTCCTTGAGAAAAAAGTATTTTAATGACAGTATTTTCTATGTGTGGGAGACAATGAGCAGGAAGCCACTTTCCACAAACAACTGCCAAGATGGCGCAATGATCTGTAGAGGGTTTCAATATTTCGAATATTAAGCCGTTTTTGGGAAGGCTGTCCGCTACGCATTCAAATTTCACAGGATTTAATATCCAAAAAATACAAGTTTCAAAAAGTGTCAAAAAGTTTGAAATAAGGATGACAACGGTTTGTCTTTCTTACTTTATTTCATTATTGTAAACAGGTGGCCGTACGATGTAATTTATTCAGTCAAGTCTACTCGAAAATTACTTTGATGATTCCGTGCGTCCTGTGGATTTTCTGGGTTTTGATGTTTACATCTGCTTCTTCTGAGCAATTAAGGCGCCTTTTACGGACGGTAAAATTGAGCTCCCAAAATCAATAGTTTTTCAGTTTGCTAAGCTACCATAGATGTAAATAGTCTCCTTTGCAGCCGTTCTTAATGTCGGTCTCAAAATCTCTCCCCACTAAACGCTGCTTACTGCAGCCAGACATTCCATTCCAATTGTTTGATTTAAGCCAATCAGGAGACAGGCCCGTGACAGGCCGCCCTGTTGATTTCTCGCCAAATATAATATCTTCTAGAGCGGCGAGCCTTGATATACCACTATGGTATCAAATTTTACAAGCAAATATAATAAAACACCAAAACTCCTTTCTAACCTAAGCCTAAACTAAAACTAATATTATAAAATATATAATTATAATCTATTAATAAATTGCCAGTTAGTTGCCAGTTAGATAGTCAGTTAAATTATTCAATAGTCAGGCCTCCCTATAAGAAATATTTTTTTATGGTTTCAGTGCATGGTTCCCTTATGAAGTGACCATTTTTAGAGCTACGTAAATCGTGTGATTCAACCTCGTGCTTGGAGTAGGGCGTGGAGTATGGCCATTTAAGATTTTAAACATGACACTGGCTAATTGACTCTTGCGCCTTTCGTTAAGGTCAAACTGCTTACACTTCGAGGAGTCGACATTTGTTTGCCTATATAGCCTCCTGTATCATACAAAGTGCTTTATATGACTCTCTTAGTGGCATTTTACGTTGTACCATTTGTAATTGTCACTGTTTTGTACACTCAGTATTATAGCTTTGAAAATGAGACTCCAATCCTTTCACGGGGAAGAAATATCTTCAGTAGAAAAAAACTAGATAAAAACGTAACAGGAAGATCGGCGCTAAAATGGCTATTTTCATTTGCTGGACTCGATATCTTACTCTCAATTAATATCAGTTTTATCGCCTGTCCCTACATTTGTTTTACATTTAGTTCTTATTTTAGGGAAGGTTTCAAGAAGACTTTCCCATTTTCTGTTTTTTTTTTTTTTTTTTTTTGATACCATGAAAATTGTTCCTGAAGGGGTTGGAACATAAATGACTTGATAGTGGCGCGTATCCTCTTACCAGCCATTTGGGTGGTTGCTATGGGAACGTTTTTATACACCGTCCAGTTTTCGCGCCAAAAATGTATTCCATTTGAGAGACTTAAAACAACTTCTGATCAAGAATATGAACGATCTCTCTGTAGTCGTCATTAATATATATTAATCAATACATTTTTAATTAATTTAACCAATATGTATCCAATATTATCTATATTATCTGCTCTTCGTTGTATAATACATGACATTCTCTCAAAACAACGAAAATTGAAAGGAATTGTCGTATATAGATAAGATAAAATTAAGTTCAGTTCATTTTCTCTTTTCTTCCTTTATTCTCATTTATTTCTTTTTTTGTTTCTTCTCCTCTCTCTCTCTCTATTTTTCTTTGTTTGTTTCTTTGTTTGTATGTTTCTTTGTTTGTTTCTTTTCTTTTTTATTCATTTTTCTAATCTTTACACATTTTTATTTTATTCATTTTAACACAATGAATAGTTCCTTTCACAGTTCTCATCACCATATTGAAAGCTAGCCAGGCCCTTGAATCGAAGCCAGACGAACAGTGACCTTGCAATGATAGAGACATGTGAATAATAGTCCAAGGTGTTAAAAAAAAAAAAACTCTATCATTGCAAGCTCACCATTCGTCTCGCTTCAATGCAAAGGCCCGGCTACATTTCAAGATGGCACGAGAAACTGTAATGGGTTTCAATATTTCGAATTTTAAGCCGTTTTTGCCAAGGCTGTCCGCTACGCATACAAATTTCACAGGATTTAATATCCAAAAAATACAAGTTTCAAAAAGTGTCAAAAAGTTTGAAATAAGGTTGACAACGGTCTGTCTTTCTTACTTTATTTCATTATTGTAAACAGGTGGCCGTACGATGTAATTTATTTAGTCAAGTTTACTCGAAAATTACTTTGATGATTCCGTGCGTCCTGTGGATTTTCTGGGTTGTGCTTTTTACATCTGCTTCTTCTGAGCAATTAAGGCGCCTTTTACAGACGGGAAAATTGAGCGCCCAAAATTAATAGTTTTTCAGTTTGCTAAGCTAGCGTAGATGTAAACAAAGTACTAGCTATTTTCGTTTGGATCTTACTGAGTAAATTTTTATTAGAGTTTTAATCCAAAGCCAAAATATGACTTCGGAAAACTGCAAGGCGCGCGGCTTAATGCTCGGGGTTGATAAGCCAGTTTATGTATACTGGTGTTATCACTAGCTAAACAACAAACATTTGATCAGAAAAGCAAGACACTGAGTTTGCGCCATTCTAAAAGCGTTTTAAACATAGATTAGTTTGTGAGAAGTGAAATGATATTTGTATGTGAATCCAAAGCTAAAACTACAACTCAAGGCCGTCATAGTTTCCTCTTCAAGCACAACGAATCCATAAAAATACACAAAACTTCCTTCAATTTCAATCTTTTATTATTACTACATTACAGGTTCATTACAGTGACAGGTTCAATATTGATTCCACTTGAACTGGAAGCCAGAAACTCGGTCACAAACATTCATCTTTTTAAATTTAAATTTTCAAAACATTTCTTATTACTACATTTTTACATTTTCTAATCATAAATCTTGGGATAATTTGATTATCTTTATTGATATTGATATTTATATATTATTGGTATATATTGATTAGCTCGTTCCTACAGTTTTCTCTTTCGGGTTTTGCCGATTGAAATCTTAATTCATATGAAATGTTCGGCAACACAAATTTGACAAAAAAATGATTTATTTTCGAAAACTTAAATTATTGAATTTTTTTTCGTTTGATTGTGTATATAATAAAGAACTTATCATAGTTAATGTTTGAGTAAATTACTTTTAATATTGGAGTTTGGTGTAACGGATACTATTTGTCTATTTGATCCTCAAGACCACTTTCAAAATTATCTTCGATACGAGACTAACAGAAAAAATTAAAAATGAATCGCAGTTTTTCTCGATGGATTTGTGTCATGAAAGGCGAACGTTTTCCCGCCAATTCGCCTGATTCAGATACAATAATACAATACAATAGCTTTATTTACGGAGGGATACATAATAACCATTTACAGTTTTCTAACTTACGGCCCTCAAAGATGTGTCCTTGTATAGCGGACTTGTGAAGTGGTCCTGTTAAAACTGGTCATCGTCTTGTATCGTAGTGTTGCTGTAGTTGTCCATGTGTTGTAGAGTAGTAATTGATGATAATCTTAGAGCGATGCAGTCTTGGATTCGTTCTCGTGGTGGGTATTTGAAGTGGTCCTGTTAAGACTGGTCATCGTTCGGTGTCCGGTTGTCGATGTGCCCTGAGAAGAGGCACCAACAGGACCGATTCTTGTGGCGAAGCAGAGAGAGAACGGGAAGAGATTCCTGAGGCATTTTCTAAATTTCGAACTGAACGTAATACAGATGTATGGGTTGATTACAAAACTGAGATACGAAATCACGACTATGGTGTCCTGAAGAATGGCGAACAGATGAGGATCGACATCGTTTGGGATGCTTCCTTTCCACACGACGAGGTTCATAATAACAACAACGTGAGACGGAAACCAGCACAAGAAGAAGAAAAACACGATTGCAAAGGCCATCTTGGCGACACTCTTGTTTTGTTTTCGCCTCGCTTCTTCAGCCTCTGATGACTGTTGGCCAGGAATTGTCTGGCGCCTCATTTTCAGGGCAATAATGGTGTACAATATGGCAATGGCTGTTAGCGGTATCAACCAAAATACAGTTAAAATGCTTAAGTAAAAGATGGTTTGGGCCTTGATTGGGTCCACTCCAGTAGGCCATTTAAAGATACAGATATGAACCCCTTGGATAGGTGTTATAAGTTTATAGTTGACCAAATGCACTGCAAATGTCCCTAATGATATACACCAAATGATTGGTAAGAGGACACGGAGGTCTAGAAGTCGAGGTGTTGGTCTCATCGGGAAAACAACAGCGAAAAACCGATCAAATGCGATGGCTACCATGCTATGGAAAGATACGGATATCGAGATATCCCTTATGTAAGGAATTAATTTACAGAACATGTCCCCCAGAGCTCCCGAAACTTCAAATTCCGTGGAGCGATTGTACGCGATGGACAAAAAACGTCCAGTAACCACCACTGTCGAAGCCAAGTCTGAGGCAGCCATGTTTGCGATCAGATAATTAATGGTACTTCGCATCGATGGATTTCTGGCAACAATAGCAATAATGGAAGTATTGCCTAGCACAGACAAGACCAGAATCACCGCGTAACACACCATAAATGATATTCTGTAACTCTCTGACACTGTGATGATCCATGGTGGTGGTGGTCGCCTCGGCACAAATGAGAAATTGAAGAAAGTCATGTTGGCGCTTGGATCCGACATCATCATCTTCTTCAACTTGCAGCACGTGATACCAGTTTAGTTATGTAGTTAGATATCTTGTTTATGTCGAAGACTAGGTTTCTGAACCTCGGACCTTACCTTTTATAGATAATCATCTATAAGACGTATTTGTCTTAGACGTTTCCAATTAGGTATCTTAATGTTGCATATGATAAATAGTATTAAATCCTATCGAAAAGAGAAATAAAAGGCGTTTGCCCTTTGTTAACTTTGTTTTTTTTAGAATAACTGTATGGAAACTCAATTCTTTGTTATCCCTTTTTCCTCGATCAAAAATAAGTAACATAAATAACATCTGAAAAATAGCAGAAATATCAACAAAGGTTCAATCTTTCAACCAGGTTACGAGGTGGGGTTATACTAATCTTCCAGAATGATTTTTTGGCGGAATAATTGAGTACTGTTTTGCAGGTCGTGTCATCTCCCACCAAGCTTGCCACTCGAAACCTTCACAAAACCGAAACGCTATTTAACGTTTAGATTTTGTCATTTGATGGATAAGCTGTACAGCTGCACAATTAAAATTATAACCCCAAAACCGAAACGTAATTTAATGTATCAGTTTAGATTTTGTCATTTGCCGATGCCGAAGGCAGAGACAAATAATTGCTTGCGAGACTCTAACAAATCACGATATTTTGTGATAACTGAATTCAATAATTGTTTTATCATTCAAACTTGTGTATGTGTGTGTTCGTGTGTTTTGGCTGTCTTTACTGTCTATCACACATGTCAAGTCATTTTCTGACAGCCCAGGGAATCGAGCCATGTTGACAAATGCAATGTGTTACTGCGTATGAGCTGACTATTATTTGCAGCAAAACGGCTTTACACCGTAATGCGCATGAGCAGACCATTATTTGTAGGCAGTTATTTGCAGTTGTCTTGACCAATCACAACGACGGAAAAAATAATTTGAATGATAATTCAAGTCATAAACCCAAAATCGAAACGGGCAGAATAATAGACCCTTTCCGAATATGGCGTCTATGACGTCAAACGAGGAGAATGAGAATGTCCCAGATGTTAGGAGTGATAATGATTGTGTTTTGAAATCCGGGGCATTCAAGTCCCGGATGCTGCTAGTGGAAATCATTGAGTTTCGACATCCGGGACATTCTCATTCTCCTCGTTTGACGTCATAGACGCCATATTCGAAAAGGTTCTATTGAGTACTGTTTTTGCCACCAAACTAGCCACTTGGAAACTTTACAAAACCGAAGTGTAATTTTCCGTTTCAGTTTAGATTTTGTCATTTTATTGATAAACTGCACATTGAAATTATAATCAGCTGTACAATTAAAATTATGAATCCAAAACCGGAAAACGGGCAAAATAAATGAGTACGGTTTTTACTATTGGTGCTATCTGCCACCAAACCCATCTAGCCTCCTGAAACCTTCACTAAGACGAAGCGTAATTTACGTTTCAGTTTAGATTTTGTCATTTTATTGATAAGCTGTACAGCTGCACTATTAGAATTATAAACCAAAATCTGAAACGTAATTTAATGTTTCAGTCTAGACTTATTTCATGTTATTAGAGGTTGTAAGTTGCATGTTTAAATGATAAGCATTGTAATAGTTATAAAGACAATTATAACATTTTACTAGACTCCTCTTAGCTATATACTATATTTTAGTTCGTTTTTTATTTATTTTATTCAATTTTCCTCGAGCTCTCCCAAACGCGATTTAATGCCGTTTATTACCTAGTTACCGCTTTTTACCAACTTATCTCGCGCGTGTTGTACATTTTTTCACTTGCCCTGATAATGGACGCTTTGTCCGAAAGCTTGGCAATTTATCTTAAATCTTAACGTGGATGAAACTTTATTTTATAATATTGTAATAGTTGTTGTATAACATAAGTTGTAAGGTATTGATGTTTTAACGTGGGAACAGTAAACATGTGGTTTGTATTTGAGTGACACGTTCCAATTGTCGATGTCGGTGGGTTGTTTTTTTGGCGATGAATTTGTTTTCCTTAACCCTTATTCATTTGATATTCACGTTTTCATCAACCGAATTCATAATATTCATCGAAATCAGCGTTACCATCACTATCATCACAATTAACTGTTTTATTACCATCAATATCAACATCGTCATTACCCATTATCATCATCATAATCATCATCATTATTAATCACTTTCATTACAATCAACTTCGTCACCATCACCTTCATCATCACCATCTACATCATAATCGTCATACATCATCATCATATACAGCTATTTCAAAAAACGTTGAATACTGAATAGTGCATTCCAAGACCGAAGGGCATTGTGGGTCTCATTAATTTGAAATAAAAAGTAAATATACAGCGATTTGCTCTCTACATGTAGCTAGTATGCAGTATGCAGTATGCAGTATTCAGTATTCAACGTTTTTTGAAATAGCTGTAGATAAAAACTATAAAACAAGTAAAAACGTTCCGTGGGACATTTATTTGTCATGCGATATCTTAAAGTTTGAGTTTTTTGTGCCATGTGAAAAACCAGACATTCAAGCTCATTAGTCAATAGCTCTACTTCACTCGAGTAGGGCGATTTTTGGGAATGCGTTAAATATCAATTAGATGACATGCGGATGTTACCGCTTGATTAATTGCAATAATGTTTACTTAACGGAGTAATGATTTCAATGGGTTGATTTCAATATCTATTTTAATATATATCCACCCATTTAAGGTTGCTTTGGTAAGCACTAGCTAATCTTTTAGCAGTTAAGCAAGAGAACAAATTCGATCGTATTTCTCTTGATCATCTATTTGAAAGTTTTCACGAAGTGGATATGTTCACCATTGCGAACTTAATGAAACATTTTTCAATCGATCGTTCCCACCGCAGCAATTAACACCGCCATGGCTCATCACCATCTCAGAGAGTTACAGAATATCATTTATGGTGTGTTACGTGGTGATTCTGGTCTTGTCTGTGCTAGGCAATACTTCCAAGATTTTTGCACTTGTATTAACTGCATATTAACTGCAATTAGAATCGAGTAATTTTTTCATCTATATCATTAGGAACGAAAGACGAATGATATAGAGTAAACTTAAGTTTCCGTTTTACTCAATTTGAGATACTTTTAAGACTAAACTTCAAGAACATGAATTGTATCTTGGTAGTCAACATTAATATGTTTAAAATCAATACGTTTTTAATTCATTAATCTATCCAATATGTATACCATATTATCTACTCTTTATTCTATAATAAACCAACGAAAATTAAAAGCAACGGTAGTGTATAAATAAATTATAAAACTCATGAATAATTAATGAGGAAAACCCAATAGAAATCATTTCCGTGGAGGAGGTTGTATATCTGATACAAAATCGTCCTGATTTGCATAAACTTTAATTCCAATTTTCTCAGCTAAATTCAATTTTATCTTTAAAATTTTAGTAGAACATGAATGTTTACACCTAGACGTTTCATAAGTAATATACAATATTCGTGTCCGTGTTGTATCAGAAATACAATCAATCGCCTTCGGCTCGTGGTTGTATATCTGATACAACACG
This sequence comes from Anthopleura xanthogrammica, assembly GCA_964019055.1. Classification (NCBI taxonomy): domain Eukaryota; kingdom Metazoa; phylum Cnidaria; class Anthozoa; order Actiniaria; family Actiniidae; genus Anthopleura; species Anthopleura xanthogrammica. The sequence goes on from OZ025210.1 coordinate 11,266,970, forward strand.
GCCACTCATATTGTATATATTACATAGAATTCAGTTCAGTCATTTCATTGCTTTTCCTCCTTTCTTTTTTTTTTTTTTTTTTGCTTTTTCAAAGAAATAAACTGGTTTTGATTTTGACACAAACAACCGCAAGCAACCTAATGCCAGATGCCGGGAACTTGCACTCTGCTTCTCCTTGAGAAAAAAGTATTTTAATGACAGTATTTTCTATGTGTGGGAGACAATGAGCAGGAAGCCACTTTCCACAAACAACTGCCAAGATGGCGCAATGATCTGTAAAGGGTTTCAATATTTCAAATATTAAGCCGTTTTTGCGAAGGCTGTCCGCTACGCATTCAAATTTCACAGGATTTAATATCCAAAAAATACAAGTTTCAAAAAGTGTCAAAAAGTTTGAAATAAGGATGACAACGGTTTGTCTTTCTTACTTTATTTCATTATTGTAAACAGGTGGCCGTACGATGTAATTTATTCAGTCAAGTCTACTCGAAAATTACTTTGATGATTCCATGCGTCCTGTGGATTTTCTGGGTTTTGATGTTTACATCTGCTTCTTCTGAGCAATTAAGGCGCCTTTTACGGACGGTAAAATTGAGCGCCCAAAATCAATAGTTTTTCAGTTTGCTAAGCTACCATAGATGTAAATAGTCTCCTTTGCAGCCGTTCTTAATGTCGGTCTCAAAATCCCTCCCCACTAACGGCTGCTTACTGCAGCTAGTCATTCCATTCCAATTGTTTGATTTAAGCCAATCAGGAGACAGGCCCGTGACAGGCCGCCCTGTTGATTTCTCGCCAAATATAATATCTTCTAGAGCGGCGAGCCTTGATATACCACTATGCTATCAAATTTTACAAGCAAATATAATAAAACACCAAAACTCCTTTCTAACCTAAGCCTAAACTAAAACTAATATTATAAAATATATAGTTCTAATCTATTTATAAATTGCCAGTTAGTTGCCAGTTAGATAGTCAGTTAAATTATTCAATAGACAGGCCTCCCTATAAGAAATACTTTTTTCATGGTTTCTGTGCTTGTTCTCCTTACGAAGAGACCATCTTTAGAGCTACGTAAGTCGTGTGATTCAACCTCGTGCCTGGAGTAGGGCGTGGAGTATGGCCATTTAAGATTTTAAACATGACACTGGCTAATAGACCTTTTTAGCTTCGTTGTTTGTTGTGCCCATTTCAGACCATGTGATGCCACTCTTGGGAGCTGATTCTTTCATGTGTAAATATTTTAACAAAAGAACATTTCTCAAGGGAATGTCATGTGGTCTGAAATGGGCAATTTGCATACGAAGCTAAAAAGGTCTATTGACTCTTGCGCCTTTCGTTAAGGTCAAACTGCTTACACTTCGAGGAGTCGACATTTGTTTGCCTATATAGCCTCCTGTATCATACAAAGTGCTTTATATGACTCTCTTAGTGGCATTTTACGTTGTACCATTTGTAATTGTCACTGTTTTGTACACTCAGTATTATAGCTTTGAAAATGAGACTCCAATCCTTTCACGGGGAAGAAATATCTTCAGTAGAAAAAAACGAGATAAAAACGTAACAGGAAGATCGGCGCTAAAATGGCTGTTTTCATTTGCTGGACTCGATATCTTACTCTCAATTAATATCAGTTTTATCGCCTGTCCCTACATTTGTTTTACATTTAGTTCTTATTTTAGGGAAGTTTTCAAGAAGACTTTCCCATTTTCTGGGTTTTGTTTTTTTTGTTTTTTTTTGATACCATGAGAATTGTTCCTGAAAGGGTTGGAACATAAATGACTTAATAGTGGCGCGTATCCTCTTACCAGCCATTTGGGTGGTTGCTATGGGAACGTTTTTATACACCGTCCAGTTTTCGCGCCAAAAAATGTATTCCATTTGAGAGGATTAAAACAACTTCTGATCAAGAATATGAACGATCTCTCTGTAGTCGTCATTAATATATATTAATCAATACATTTTTAATTCATTTAACCAATATGTATCCAATATTATCCATATTATCTGCTCTTCGTTGTATAATACATGACATTCTCTCAAAACAACGAAAATTGAAAGGAATTGTCGTATATAGATAAGATAAAATTAAGTTCAGTTCATTTTCTCTTTTCTTCCTTTATTCTCATTAATTTCTTTGTTTGTTTCTTCTCCTTCTCTCTCTTTTTCTTTGTTTGTTTGTTTGTTTGTTTGTTTGTTTGTTTCTTTCTTTCTTTCTTTCTTTCTTTTCTTTTTTATTAATTTTTCTAATCTTTACACATTTTTATTTTATTCATTTTAACACAATGAATAGTTCCTTTCACAGTTCTCATCACCATATTGAAAGCTAGCCAGGCCCTTGAATCGAAGCCAGACGAACAGTGACCTTGCAATGATAGAGACATGTGAATAATAATCCAAGGTGTTAAAAAAGGTCTCTATCATTGCAAGCTCACCATTCGTCTCGCTTCAATGCAAAGGCCCGGCTACATTTCAAGATGGTGCAAGAAACTGTAAAGGGTTTCAATATTTCGAATATTAAGCCGTTTTTGCCAAGGCTGTCCGCTACGCATACAAATTTCACAGGATTTAATATCCAAAAAATACAAGTTTCAAAAAGTGTCAAAAAGTTTGAAATAAGGTTGACAACGGCCTGTCTTTCTTACTTTATTTCATTATTGTAAACAGGTGGCCGTACGATGTAATTAATTTAGTCAAGTCTACTCGAAAATTACTTTGATGTATTCCGTGCGTCCTGTGGATTTTCTGGGTTGTGCTTTTTACATCTGCTTCTTCTGAGCAATTAAGGCGCCTTTTACAGACGGGAAAATTGAGTGCCCAAAATCAATAGTTTTTCAGTTTGCTAAGCTAGCGTAGATGTAAACAAAGTACTAGCTATTTTCGTTTGGATCTTACTGAGTAAATTTTTATTAGAGTTTTAATCCAAAGCCAAAATATGACTTCGGAAAACTGCAAGGCGCGCGGCTTAATGCTCGGGGTTGATAAGCCAGTTTATGTATACTGGTGTTATCACTAGCTAAACAACAAACATTTGATCAGAAAAGCAAGACACTGAGTTTGCGCCATTCTAAAAGCGTTTTAAACATAGATTAGTTTGTGAGAAGTGAAATGATATTTGTATGTGAATCCAAAGCTAAAACTACAACTCAAGGCCGTCATAGTTTCCTCTTCAAGCACAACGAATCCATAAAAATACACAAAACTTCCTTCAATTTCAATCTTTTATTATTACTACATTACAGGTTCATTACAGTGACAGGTTCAATATTGATTCCACTTGAACTGGAAGCCAGAAACTCGGTCACAAACATTCATCTTTTTAAATTTAAATTTTCAAAACATTTCTTATTACTACATTTTTACATTTTCTAATCATAAATCTTGGGATAATTTGATTATCTTTATTGATATTGATATTTATATATTATTGGTATATATTGATTAGCTCGTTCCTACAGTTTTCTCTTTCGGGTTTTGCCGATTGAAATCTTAATTCATATGAAATGTTCGGCAACACAAATTTGACAAAAAAATGATTTATTTTCGAAAACTTAAATTATTGAATTTTTTTTCGTTTGATTGTGTATATAATAAAGAACTTATCATAGTTAATGTTTGAGTAAATTACTTTTAATATTGGAGTTTGGTGTAACGGATACTATTTGTCTATTTGATCCTCAAGACCACTTTCAAAATTATCTTCGATACGAGACTAACAGAAAAAATTAAAAATGAATCGCAGTTTTTCTCGATGGATTTGTGTCATGAAAGGCGAACGTTTTCCCGCCAATTCGCCTGATTCAGATACAATAATACAATACAATAACTTTATTTACGGAGGGATACCTAATAACCATTTACAGTTTTCTAACTTACGGCCCTCAAAGATGTGTCCTTGTATAGCGGACTTGTGAAGTGGTCCTGTTAAAACTGGCCATCGTCTTGTATCGTAATGTTGCTGTAGTTGTCCATGTGTTGTAGAGTAGTAATTGATCATAATCTTAGAGCGATGCAGTCTTGGATTCGTTCTCGTGGTGAGTATTTGAAGTGGTCCTGTTAAGACTGGTCATCGTTAGGTGTCCGGTTGTCGATGTGCCCTGAGAAGAGGCACCAACAGGACCGATTCTTGTGGCGAAGCAGAGAGAGAACGGGAAGAGATTCCTGAGGCATTTTCTAAATTTAGAACTGAACGTAATACAGATGTATGGGTTGATTACAAAACTGAGATAAGAAATCACGACTATGGTGTCCTGAACAATGGCGAACAGATGAGGATCGACACCGTTTGGGATGCGTCCTTTCCACACGACGAGGTTCATGATAACAACAACGTGAGACGGAAACCAGCACATGAAGAAGAAAAACACGATTGCAAAGGCCATTTTGACGATATTCTTGTTTTGTTTGCGCCTCGCTTCTTCAGCCTCTGAAGACTGTTGGCCAGGAATTGTCTGGCGCCTCATTTTCAGGGCAATAATGGTGTACAATATGGCAATGGCTGTTAGCGGTATCAACCAAAATACAGTTAAAATGCTAAAGTAAAAGATGATATGGGCCTTTATTGGGTCCACTCCAGTAGGCCATTTTCGAATACAGATATCAACCCCTTCGATAGGTGTTATGAGTCTATAGTTGACCAAATGCACTGTAAATGTCCCTAGTGATATACACCAAATGATTGGTAAGAGGACACGGAGATCTAGAAGTCGAGGTGTTGGTCTCATCGGGAAAACAACAGCGAAAAACCGATCAAATGCGATGGCTACCATGCTATGGAAAGATACGGATATCGAGATATCCCTTATGTAAGGAATTAATTTACAGAACATGTCCCCCAGAGCTCCCGAAACTTCAAATTCCGTGGAGCGATTGTACGCGATGGACAAAAAAAGTCCAGTAACCACCACTGTCGAAGCCAAGTCTGAGGCAGCCATGTTTGCGATCAGATAATTAATGGTACTTCGCATCGATAGATTTCTGGCAACAATAGCAATAATGGAAGTATTGCCTAGCACAGACAAGACCAGAATCACCGCGTAACACACCATAAATGATATTCTGTAACTCTCTGACACTGTGATGTTCCATGGCGGTGGTGGTCGCCTCGGCACAAATGAGGAATTGAAGAGAGAGGTGTTGGCGTTTGGATCCGACATCATCATCTTTAGATAAACTTACTGCACGTAATACCAACCTAGTTATCTAGTTAGATATCTTGCCGTACATCGAAGACTAGGTTTCTGAACTTTGGTTGTTCCCTTTTATAGACAGGTTGCCTTGACAACCAACTTAGAAACAAACTCCGTTGACAATAACACTCTGCTTTAGTAACTACATTGTTGTGGTTTCCTGTTTCCCGCGGCAGTAAAAGGCAGTCTTCCAAAGCCGTTAATCAAACAGAAAAGCCATGGAAATTTGAGAAACAATAAATTAATCATGTTTGAGATGTCCTCTTTCTTAGGTATTTTCAATTATATATCTTTTCAGTTGCATTTCAGGAAAAGTAATAAATTCAAGCTAAAAGTGTGTCTTTATAAAAACCAAATAAAAGGCGATTGATCTTTGTTTCTTTCTTTCAAAATAACTGTGCGCTAAAGAAACTTTAATTCGTTTTTATCCTATTTTCCTTTGTTCAATTGGCAATAATAAAAAAAGATTATTTTGATCCATCACCTGTTCTCAGCGCTGAAGTGTAGGCTGATTTACACAGCTTCATTTCTGGTAACTTACGGTAAAATTTTCCCATTAAAGATAAACATTTTGTGAATGGACTCGAAGAGCTTATAGGGTATAAATTACAGCTGAAGTAAGATTGCAGTAAAGGCCTAATCAGTTAGGTACGTTTCGGCACCGTTTTCTTTTCCTTCCTAAGATTCTTTATAAAAAATCTCGTATATGAATCACAAAAAACTGATGTTTTCCACCTTTTTTCATTGTTAGAAAGTGTAAACTTTTCACCTGAAATAATAGTTAACACCTTGCTCTGCTTCTCAAAACAGTTGATCAAAGAAAAAAAAAGAATGAATAGAAAAAATAAATAAAATTTTCATAAAAAATTGAATAAATGAAAAAACATTTTTCACCTTATTGAAAACAGGCAAAGCAACTAAATGACTTGAGAAGTCTGGATTTTCTAGATCTGGAATATATTTTTCGAGAAGAAAACAAAAACTCGAACATTGCAGCTGTAACTCAACTATTTTTCATGAAAAATCGTACGACATGCAAAATCATTCCTCGGGCTGTGTCTGTATTTCCTATTTCATTAGACATTTTGTTTGGCATAAATTGGCTATTTATTTTATTCCGTAACAGGGTAGCCATAGTTCTTAAATCCGGAAAAAAGTGTCCGTCTCCTTGATTGAGTAAAAATTAGTTTTGGAAGTTCAAATTTGGGCTCGACGCCGACAAAGGCTGAACCGCTTTTTAATCTAAAGAAACAAGTTCTATATAGAGTAGTTCTTTAAAAACAGTCAATAGAATAAGTTCATTGATATCTATTGATGTGGCGCCATTTTTTGTTTTGATGTGATGTTATTGTCGCCATGTTGGCCGAAATAAACTAGTCATGTTCATCGCTTTTTTTTTTTTCATTAATCAACATAGGCGTCTTTGTTTTTTTTCATTGTGTTGTAGCCGTGGTGGTGACACACCGACATTACACGCGATAGAAAAAATCATTCAGCCTTGAACAACTGTTGATAAGGCAATTAAAAAACAAACTTTTTATAGAAATTGGTTTCACCTGCTTCATCTGAAATATATCATCTGGAATATCTTGCAAAAGCGTAATAATTTTGATACCAAATTGACAAATGTTTTCTACCATGTAATGCATTTGGAATTAGTGTATATACATTTTTACTCTATTGAATAAATATTATCTATAGATTACAGTGAGGACACTCGAACCGTGAACACTTTGAGGTTTTTTCATACTTTTTTACTCCTTTATCCCTTGTGTGAATCAATTGGAAATATGATAATTTGAACAATAAGATTATTTGAGTTGAGTGCTTCATTTTCAGAAGGTTTGAAGCAGTAGAAAGTTCATATAATAAAAAGCATATTAATATCAAGTGTTCAGGGTTCGAGTGTCCTCACTGTAAAGTAGTCAGGACATTTTGTATAAGTGGGGTTAGATAATATAACCAATATTGAAATAATTATCTGCCAGGGCAAATTCTTCAAATAAACGAAAAATAGAAAATATATCAGTTTAGTATTAATAAAAGTTAAATTTTATTACCTCTGTGTTCGGTCGGTCGGTGTCGTTCAGCCATTCACCTGTTCGTTTGCTCGGTCGATTATTCCTTTTTGGGTTCTGTCAGTCGCCCCACGGTTGTTCCATCTTAAACGTGGTTGTTCAGTCCATTGATCATTCATGTGTGTGTTGTTTTTTTTTGGTTGTTTTTTTAGTTTCTTTCTTTCGTTCTTCTGATCCATTCTTCCGCTCCTTCTATTATCCATGTTTTTTGTATTGCTTATTTTGTATTAGTTTGTTTGTTTGTTTATTAGTCTGTGCATTCATATCTTACAGGACATTGATCTAATGCCTGAAGGTTTCGTTCTTTCCATTCATTCTTCTGCTCCTTCGTTTACCCATTATTTTGTCTTTGTTTTCCGTATTGCTTTTATCTTTTATTAGGTTATTTGTTTGTTTATTAGTCTGTGCATACATATCTTACAGGACATTGATCTAATGCCTGAAGGTGACATGACACTAGTGGGTGAGAAAGGCCTTGCTTTAAGTGGAGGACAAAAAGCGAGAATCAACTTGGCAAGGTTAGTAGTCAATCACTATTATAGACCCCTACCAGCACGTTGGAATGCAGCTCAATTTGGAGAAAAAAACAATGTTTTTCAGTTCTCAGGAGATTGAAGTTCTTTTGTTTTGTCCTCAAAATTGAGCTGCTTTGACGTCACGTAAAAGGGGTCTGTTTGCCGATAATTAGGAATCATAATGGTTATTGGCAGTACATGTGATGATGGTAAAAATGATTACGATAGCATCATGATGATGGTGGCGATGATGTTGATGACGGTGATGGTGATAATGGTGATGGTGTTGCTGATGATGCTGTTTATGATGATAGTGGTGGAGATGATAATGATTATGATGATGATCATGATCAGGATAATAATGATAGAATGATTTTACTTAGCCCGTTAAACAAAGTTGTATAATTAATTGCTAGTTAACAAAATAGATCAAAAGAAAACAATGAAAAACAACAAACAGTCACGTGGCTATTTCTGGATGGCAAAAAAATTCGGACTTCCTTTATTTTAAAAACTTTTGCGGGATTACTAATGTCATATCAAAGACCTTTTCCAAAATAATTTTTCCTCTAATAATAATAATAATAATAATTTTATTTCAAAGCATCTAACTAGGTCTCGATGCTTTAACAATATAACAATAAAAATAATATAGACAAATAATAAGAAAAATAAAACGATAAAAACATATATATATATAAATATTAACGCGTATACACCGAATCGGAATACGGCGACCAATCCGTGCAACCACCACTCCGGACCGACCAGCCCCCCACACACGCGAAAACGCTTTTAAGCTTCCACGTGAACACGAGGCCGGACAGTCAGGAACAACAGCCACTCTCACAGATACTTCCCATTTTCAAGATACGAATCAATTTAAAGTTTGTTTGCCATCCAGCAGAGCCTTCCCAAAGGGACCTTGGGCTGAATAGACCATTTTCGAGATGCGCGAGCGCTTTCAAAAACATCGCAGGCTCAGACATGAAAAAGAGGCATTTTCGGACAGAGTCAATAGTGCACGTGATCTTGCCCGAAAATGCCTCTTTTTCATGTCTGAGCCTGCGATGTTTTTGAAAGCGCTCACGCATCTCGAAAATGGTCTATTGATTCATTATCAAAGTGATATATCAGCACGTGACTGCTTGTTGCAGATGGCCTATTAGCGTCTACTACTATATCTGTTATTCTTACTACTTTTTTCAATGGCCAATTAAAACCACTCTAATAGGTTTACAAATTGCTTTCTAGTAATTCTATTTCTGCCATTTTCATAAACATGTGAACTTGGTAGCTGCAAACTGCACGCTGAATTAATCTTTTTTTCGCTGCCGTCAATCAATAAGTGTCATCAATCAATCAGTCGGTGTCTTTTAGATTTTGACTGGCGGCAGTGAAAAAGCAATTCCAACACATGGCTCGACACTAACATGCATTAACTAGCCTCAGACTAGTGAAGGTTTGCTGTGGACTAGTTGGAAAAAGACCTTGGGACTAGTGATTATGTACAGTGACTAACCCAAGGACAAGTATCTAAAAAAAGTTAGTGTCGAGCCCTACCAACAGACAACACCCAACTACAGAGTTATTAGGTAGATAGTACATAGACATGATACCTTAATTTTATTATATTTATTGTAAAATCCTGATGAGTCTACCGTGTTTTTAAATAACGTTATTATTATTATTATTATTATTATTATTATTATTATTATTATTATTATTATTATTATTATTCGCATGTTTATGAAAATAGCAGTAAGACAAAAACTAATATCGGTTATTTTTCTTTCTTCCAGGGTTATTTATTACAATGCTGATATCTATTTACTAGACGATCCCTTGAGCTCAGTTGATTCTCGTGTGGCTAGGCATTTATTTGATGAGTAAGTTTACCATCCGTATCCAATCAGTTGGTTCTATTCGATTTTTTTACATAAGACATTGTGATCATGTTGGATAACAGCAATAAGTATAGGAAATCGCACGACCTCGAGTACAATTTGGAAATTAATAGGTACGAGTAATGTTTTGAAAGTTCTTGTAATTGCACGAGCCTTTAGGCTTACTTTCAAAACAGTAAGTGTGGCTATTAATTCCAAATTGTACAAGAAGGTCGTGTGATTTTCTATTTATAGTTCACTGCACAAATGACAAGACAAGTATGTCGAAGCGAAGGCATTCGTCTTTCTCTATGGCCGATTTTCTCCAGCAAATTCTAATTAAGGACAACTGAAATACATAAAATGATTTTGGTTTACACTCAAATTTGCCGCTGTTGGCCGTGTTTAGCAGTGTTTCCATAGCGACTTAATTGGTACCCCTACGGAGTACCTATTGACTCTCTAATTGTACTGCTCTCGACTAATCAGAATCGAGAAATTTTGTTCAGAGTACTATAATTAATGGTAATATTTTCAATATTTCCAAAGATGCATCAATGGACTGTTAAAAGAATGCCCAAGAATTCTAGTGACACATCAACTACAGTTCTTGAATCAAGCAAACCAGATTCTGTGCTTGAAAGAGGTAAGTACTGTTCTCGAAAGTTCAATATGTTTTTGCACTAACTTCCAACCTTGTGGTCAAAACAATGAAAAATATAAACATCAAAAAAGATTTCAATCCTCAAGAAAATGCAGTTCTTTTGTTTTCAGGTTGACCCCCAGGTTAGGAATTGTTGCAAGAGGTCTAATGACCGAATGCAAATCTAATATGGCCGCCACTTCATTATCATAATTTTCTAAATTCATATTACAACTACAATAAAATTATAGATTAGAATGACATGAACAAAGTTAGAAAGTTAAAGACAAAAATATTAAATTATTGGATCCTCGATGTTTCTTTCCAGGGTAATGTTCTTGGTATTGGGACACACACAGAGCTCGCCTCTTCCGGCATTGACCTGATATCTCTAATCAAGACAAAAGCTCAAGATGATGACAGGGACAGTGCTATCGATGAAGAGACAAGTGAGAGTAATGTGTTGATATCTTCGGTCAAAGTAGAGGACAAGCCGTCAAGCTCCACCAATGTGCTTTTTAGAAGAAGCTTTACATCGTCGACTGAGTTGCGGTTGGAAATCGATGCGGACGAGGTGAGATGACATGAATGACTAAATAAACGACTCACTGAATGACTGAATGAATGACTGACTGACTGATTGACTGAATGGCTGTCTGACTGGCTGTATGACTGACAGAATGACTGACTGACTGACTGACTGACTGACTGACTGACTGACTGACTGACTGACTGACTGACTGACTGACTGACTGACTGACTGACTGACTGACTGACTGACTCACTGACTCACTGACTGACTGACTGACTCACTGACTGACTGACTGATGAATGAATGAATGAATGATTACGCAATGGCGGCAAAATTAGTGGATGAACTATCATTTCTATTTTCAGGGGGGTCCAGTTACTAATGTTGATCTCGAGCCAGAAGAGAGACCACGTGGTAGTATACCGATGAGTTTCTACACAAGACTGTTCAGCGCAGGCGCGAACTGCTGTGTGTTGATGTTTCTGTTCCTTGTTTTCATCATTACTCAGGTAGGATATGTTAGATGATCGTTATACATATCTCTGATTTAAAAACGATAGAGCGTACGTTAAACACGAAAAGGAGGTTGGTTGTTCAATTATATAGATGATGATGGTGATGATAAAGATGATGATGAGGATGGTGATGATGATGATGGTGGTGGTGGTGATGAAGAAGATGATGATGATGGTGATGATGATGATGATGATGATGATGGTGATGGTGGTGATGATGGTGATGGTGATGATGATGATGCTAATGATGATTCGTATCGTGCTGGTGGTGGTGGTGCTCCTGAAGATGATGATGATTGAGTGTAATAATCGGCTACGCCTCGTGGTTACATAACATTTTGACCAACTTTTGTACTAATAAAGCACAGTTCTCGACCAATCAGAGCACGCGTACTATCTAAGCTATATAATTACATGAGATGTATTAGTAATGAATGTCAGCAATATTTTTTTTTCTTTTTCATTTTTTGCAGGGAGCGTACACTATGGGCGACTGGTGGCTGGCCCACTGGTAAATGCAACAATCCTTTCGTTCTTTTCATTTTTTTCCCTTTGTCTTCCCTTCCCTTCCATTTCCTCTGCATTTATCTCTCTTTTCCCTTGAAACAAAATAAATATCTTTATCTAAGCGTCTAGTCGTTCTAGCGCTTTCGCACTAATTGGGGACACTTTTCACTCACACACACTACCACTACATTCAATATTCTATACACACAACGCTCAAATCAATGTTGTTTTTTACGGAAGGAGGAAAACCCGGAAAACCCAGAGAAAACCCTCGTAGCAAAGGAGAGAACAACACATCAAACAAACTCAATTCACATGTTGTCAGCAGGGCTCTTCCATTCCTTTCCTTCAGCGTTTCTTCTCTTCTCGTTTTTGTTTTTATTTATATTTCTTCTGTTCTTTCCCTTCCTTTCCGAATCTTAACCCATCCTTTCCCTCTCTCTCATTTCAATTTATACTTCATTCACTCTTTCAATCCTTCTATTTTCCAGGTCAGACATGAACTCAAGATTTTCAGCTCAGCAAAAGCGATACTCCTCGCCTTCCTTCAATTCCTCAAGCGCGCAAGACGCACCATTACAATACAATCAGTACTTCTACATCTCGGTTTTTGCTGGCCTAGTTGTTTGCACTATCATCTTCTCGATGCTGAAGGCTTTTCTGTTTTTCTATGTCAAAGTCAACGCATCTCGCAACCTCCACGATGCTATGTTCGAGTCAGTGATTCGACTGCCATGTCACTTCTTTGATACAAACTCAGTAGGTCAGTATCCACTGTAGAGAAATATTATGGAACCCTTGAACAACATCTTGGCTGATCTAAGTCAGGGCATGGCTAACTCACAGATTGAACCCTGAAACAACCTCTGGGCTGATCTAAGTCAGGGCATGGCTAACTCACAGATTGAACGCTGAGACAACCTCTTAGCGGATCTAAGTCAGGGTATGGCTAACTCACAGATTCAACCCTGGAACAACCTCGAGGCTGATTTATATATTTATTTATTTATTTATTTATTTATTTATTTATTTATTTATTTATTTATTTATTTATTTATTTATTTATTTATTTATTTATTTATTTATTTATTTATTTATTTATTTATTTATTTATTTATTTATTTATTTATTTATTTATTTATTTATTTATTTATTTATTTATTTATTTATTTATTATATTTAACGAGGAAGCCACACTCATCTCTTACGTTTACCTTTATCTTTACCTTGTGCGTAATGATTTCCCGGTTCAGACCACGTGTCATTCTCTTAAGAATACGATTCTTTGTTTGAGTTGTATCCACTCTAGGGAATGACACGTGCTCTGAAATGGGAAAATATTACACCAAGGTAAAGAGGTCTATTTCCCAAGAGCAAAAGCTACCTAGCTTGGAAGTGACAGTACAACAGACCCCTTGCAGCACGTAGGAATGCAGCTCAATTTGGAGGGCAAAACAAAATAACTTTAATCTCCTGAGAATTGAGCTGCATTCCTACGTGCTGCAAGGGGTCTATTACAACTGTACTTAAAATTACTTTTTTTTTCAGGACGAATAATGAATCGTTTCTCTAAGGACATAGGGTTTATGGACGACTTGCTTCCTGAGTCATTCTACGATTTTCTTCACGTAAGTTATGATAGATGGCTGATGAGTGAGTGAGTGAATAGACCCCTTGCACTAAGTCAAAACGATGAAAAGTATTAGCATATAGACCCCTTGCACGTGACTTCCGAGCAGCTCCACTTGGAGGACAAAACAAAAGAATTTCGATCTCCTGAGAATTGGAAACTATTGTTTTGCCCTCCAAATTGAGCTGCATTCCGACGTGCTGCAAGGGGTTTATACACCTATTTCAAAAAATGGTTGTCGAAACGAAAAGCAACAAGCAACAAAACGACGACAATGAACATCTGTAATTTACTCCTTATTCAACCTTTAGACCTGATTGTTTTAGTCGTTTTATAATCTTAGGCTGCAACTTTCGATTCTTTAAGTGTTGTCCCGAACATTCAGCTATACTTCAAACATTGTTTGCAGGTGGTCTTGGCTTGTTGCTTGTTGCTTTCAGCTGCGACAACCTTTATTGAAATAGATGTAAAGCGATTTGGGTCCTCAAGAGGCTCGAGGGAATTCTTTTGTTTTGACCCACAAGATGGATAAATAAATGAATAAACGCATCATTATATCTATTAGATTCCCAACATCTAATAAGGTGTTATTTCCCCAACAGATGTCAGTTGTCAGTATTGCCGTAGTGATTGTGAACGCTGCTTCATTGCCATGGATACTGATTGGCATCGTGCCCCTTATCGCCGTGTTCATGTTCTTACGAACCTATTACCTGAAGACTGGAAGAGAAGTGAAACGACTTGAGGCTATTAGTGAGTAATGATGATGATGACGATGACGATGAAAATGGTGATGATGATGATGATGTTGACGATGATGCTGGTGGTGATGATGAATTAGATGGTGTTGATGATGATGGATGTGGTTGTGGTGATGGGATGGTGATGATGATGATGATGTTGACGATGATGCTGATGATGGTGGTGGTGGTAGTGGTGATGGTGGTGATGATGATGATGATGAAGATGGTGATGATGATGATAATGGAGGTAGTGGTAGTGATGATGGTGGGGATGATGAAGATGGCGATGGTGGTGGTGGTGCTGGTGATAATGGTGAAATAAAGTTGGTAGTGGCAATGTTTTGGTGGTGGTGGTAATGATGATCGTCTTCATGATGGTCATGATGACAATGGTGGTAGTTGTGGCCTTGATGTTAAAAAAGTGATGATGATGATGACAAGTGGCAGCAGAGGGAAAAAACCCTTCACTGCTTTCCATTGATTCCTAGTTCTTGTATCCTGTGATAGAGAAACAAAATGCATTATGGGCAAGCTTGAGTACTTCTCTAGCTAAGGCTTTTCTCATTTCATACGTTTACAAAGTCTTCCAAGGTTGCTTATATACATCCTCGCTATTCTTTTCCCCAGGTCGTAGCCCTTTATTCAACCATTTCTCTTCAACACTAGAGGGGGTATCAACAATTCGTTCCATGTCAAGTCAAAAGCTCGTGTCTCAGGAGCTGAGCAAATGTCAGGATTACCACACCGAGGCTTGGTTCCTTCACCTGACTGCATCCAGATGGTTCGCCTATCGCCTGGAGTTTTTGTGCTTTTTGTTCGTTACCATGGCAGCATTTGCGCCTCTTTTCATCTCCGAAAAGCAAAGTAAGAATTTTGCTTTTTTCTAGAAATCACTGTTTCTTGGATATTTTAGAAGTTTGGAATAATTGGGAAACGAGTTTTATGCGCGTAACTGCTTATCCCATCACACTGCTCGAACACGATATCGGCACGGCCACGGCATGTCTGTACCACAAAATGTGCTCTAATAGTCCTCTCTACCTCGGGCGTAATGTGACCCGTAATTCAGACCAAGTGTCATTCCCTAGAGTATTATTTTTTCAACGGTTGCGCATGAGAAGACACATGAATATGGATACAACTCAAACAAAGAATCTTATTTTCAAGAGAATGACACGTGGTCTGAAATGGGAAAACATTACGCCCAAGGTAAAGAGGTCTATAAAGAATTTTAAAAAGCTTTCTTTCTCAGTGCAGCATTACTGCAGGATTACCTAAAAAGCTGTTCTATTATATAGAGAAAAAAATCCGTTATTGTTATCATTGCAGTTTTCTTAGGCCCGGTTTAGACGTCGAATTTCACATGTGCCGAGTCTAATGCAAATGAGCAAAACCTATTATTTGAATTCATTTGCATTAGATTCGGCACATGTGAAATTCGACGTCTAAACCGGGATTAACACTTCTTTTCGCGTGAGGATAGTGTCAGCAGGCGTGCTTTGTTTATTAATTTCAACTAATCAGAACGCTAATAATATTCTTTTTGTTAGCTGTTGATGAAGGTGTTGTTGGTCTGGCCCTGACGTATGCCATAGTACTGACCGGCATGTTTCAGTGGTGTGTACGAGTCAGCGCTGAAGTTGAAAACCAGGTAATAGAATTAGCTTCCATTCCCGGAATATCATTGGTTGGATGTCACGTGATTTTCCACTACCTAAATATTGGCCCACTATTGGCTGAATGTCACGTGATCTTGGCTCGTTCTTGGCTCTTTTTCAGCCGGCGAGAGCAAAGGAAGGATTTCTGATTTACCCACCCAACTCCCCTTGCGACGTTCCCGGCCTCACATATCCCTGAGCGCACCTCTATCTTGCACTCCCAAATATATTTTCCCCCATGTCTAATCTCATACAGTGCAAACAATAGAGGTGCAGTTTTGGTAGTGAAAATCGGTTACTATGTGACTCGAGTCACATGGCAGCACATATGACGTCACAAGGTCAAAAGCACTAAGCTCAGGTCATAATTATAACTTCGTTTATCTTTTCCAGATGACATCTGTAGAGCGAGTGTTGGAATACTGTCGACTTGATCCTGAAGGAGACTGGACGAAGTCTAATGAAGAAGTTCCCTCGGCCTGGCCCATCCATGGTCTTATTACTGCCGAAAAAATGTCCCTCCAGTACCACCCCTCCCTCCCACGGGTACTAAAGAACATATACTTCTGTATCAGGGCAAAAGAAAAGGTAAAACTGGTCGGACCTGTTTCTTCTATTTCATATCCGACCGGTCGTTAACCAGAGGTTCTGTATATTTATTTCGGAACTAGTGTGTATTTATTATGTTCGTCTTATGGTCGGTAACTTAGGGTGGATAATTTCGAATACTCAATACGTGGTCGGTAAAGTAGATAATCGAAGACACGGGCAGTCGATAAAAAGAGGGGCGATTTGATCGCATATTTTGACTTTTGACTTTTTTTACAAGGCACGCTTTGTCGTTAACCAGAGGTTCTCCTATCATATAAGGTCGATAAGAACAGATTCAACTTAATATATTTTTCCTTCTGACGGGCTTTACAGGCAAGGTTTACTATTACATTTGGTTGATAAGAGGAGGTTCAAATTTATGCTATGTCCTGTATTCCCACCTTCCTTACAAGGCAAGTTTGGTCGTTAACCACAGCTTTGCTTATTGATATATTTTGTCTTCAGGTCGGAATCGTTGGTCGTACTGGAGCGGGCAAGTCATCACTGATGGCCGCACTACTTCGAATGGTTGAGCCTACTGGTTCTATTCGTATAGACGGCATAGATATCACTGATATTGGACTCCATGATCTACGAAGCAAGATCTCTGTCATTCCTCAGGTTAATTGGGCATAATTCCTTAATTCCTACATTTCAGACCACGTGTCATTCCCTTGAGAATAAGATTCTTTGTTTGAGTTGTATCCATATTCATGTGTCTTCTCATGCACAAACAAAGAAATACCTCTCTAAGAAATGACACGTGGTTTGAAATGTGATTTTTAGCATTATTCGATTGACTCAATCCACTGGAACCTAATGCTTCCATGGTCCATTACCTACCTCCTGTTTTTTCGAATTACCTGTCATCGAGGATCCACAAGGAATTACACTTTATAACACCTCTTGAAACTGGTTGTACACAAATTTAAAGTAGATTTCTTATGACTGTGAAATGGCACGGCGCACTGCACGGTAACGGAACAAACGACATTATTTAAGCCAATAGCAAACGAGCTTACCGGTTATCCAATGAAAATGCTTCAATACAACAAACCATCACGGTCACTTCACGGTCCTTGAGGCCGGGTAGATTTTTACATAATACTGATAGTCTCGAAAAGTTTCACCGCGTCTTAACTTGTGGCTTTTTCTCCTTATCAGGACCCAGTGCTCTTTGGCGGCACTCTTCGATATAACCTGGATCCCTTTGATGAATATCCTGACCGAGACTTGTGGATCGCCCTTAACGAGGTTAGTTACCATAGCAACTACTATCACCATAGCAACCACAGCTTCCTTCAGCAACGAAGCAGAATTCAAACTAATCGTAATCCGAATCATTTTCAGGTTGAGCTAAGCCGAGTGATTCACGACCTACCGGGAGGACTGAAAACTACTATTACTGAATCCGGCTCAAATTTTAGCGTTGGTCAGCGGCAGCTCATCTGTTTGGCACGTGCGTTGCTAAGGCACAATGCAATACTGATTATTGACGAAGCAACTTCTCATGTGGATTCCAAGTAAGTACATTCAATACGTCAGGTTTGACTTGTTGTGGGTATGACGTAAACTTAGTAATGACGTCATATTGTTTATGACGTATAGATGACGTCAGCAAAGTCTTTGTTTCTCTATTAACTATAAAGTTAAAACATGTTTTAGATTTTTACTGAAAAGTGAAAATAATGTCAAATGTGAATTGTAGATTATTTTTGAACTCGAGTCGAATTTCTGTTGAACGTACCTATTTTTTTACGGCAGCCGAGCATTGAATTTATTCGAAATGTCTGATGTCTTTTTTTTTTATTCCCGCTCAAAGTCCATAAGTCCATGATTCAGTAAGTTTTTTTCCATTTTAGAACTGATGTCTTAATTCAACAAACAATTCGTAAGAAATTCAAGGACTGCACGGTGCTGACCATTGCTCACAGGCTCAACACTATCATTGACTGTGACCGCGTCATGGTAAGAGAATAAATATTCTCAAATTTATTATAAATGTTATAAGTTTGTATTCTTGGTTTGCAATAAAGGGAGTAAAGTAGAACTTGAAAAGCCATGTTGGAAGATAAAACAAAAGAATTCAATGAAAAATCTTTTGTCAAATTCTTCCAAAATGGCTGCTATGACATCATGTGCAAACGAAGAATATATTATTTTTAGCTCTTTTATTAGCATAAAATGCGGTCATTTTTTTAGTCCGTCCGTTAGGTGGTCGATCAATAATCGCCATGTCGACCGGTCGCTCATTCAGGTTTTTAATTAGTTCCAGTTCGTTTGGTCGGTCAGTTAGTTTATCAATCAGTCAGTCATCGATCGGTTGGATATAAGTTGGTCAGTTAGTTTTTTTAAATAATTTATTTAAGGTCGATAACGCGGGAAGTGGTCGCCCAATCTTCCGAGCAACGAGGCTCATGTTAAAAACGCTCGACAATTAACCAGTCGTTTGGTCGGTCAGTTAGTTTATCAGTCAGCAAATGAATCGATTGGTCGTTCAACCGGTTAGCCAGTCAGGATTTTAGCTAGACAGTCGGTTAGTCGTTAAGTCTTGTGATATTCCAATATCAACGTATTATCCTCTGTTTTATCAGGTCCTCGAAAGCGGTCGCTTGATTGAATTCGATGAACCTTGTATGTTACTGCTCGACCAAGACAGCGCTTTTTCCAGGCTCGTCGAACAAACAGGCAAAGAAAATGCTGCGAACCTGATGGAAATGGCAAAAAGAGCCTACGAATCCCAACACAGACCTCAACTGCTCGACTACATCCCGGAACATCTTAGAAGTAACTTAAGGGCGTATTTACCGAGCTCGGGATTTTCTGCTCTTCAAATTGAATCGAATTTGTGATTTGATTCGGCTATTTTTGGGTCTCTCCTTTGATTCGAGGATTTTTCTCCGGGTTCTCTGGTTTACCTCCCTCCGAAAACCTCAGCACGCTCAATTCCCATTCCACCTGTAAATTAGCCATTCCCTGACTTTGATCAGCCCAGAGGTTGTTTTAGGGCTCAATCTGTGAGTTAGCCGTGCCCTGACTTAGATAAGCCCAGAGGTTGTTTCAGGATACCATGAGATTGAGATTTCGTACTTTAAAATCGTTCTTTCTTACCCGCTTTTTTATTCTTTTTATGAGTTTAAACTTTCGAAATTATAGTTTTTTTGAAATTGTATTATGTCGAGAGGCAAGTACTTTTATAAGTCTTATACGTTTCCTGGGTAAGTACTTAAAATAATTATCTTAAATTCTATTTATATGATTTGTTGAGTGAGAGAGTTCATGATACGATTTTCAGTAGTGATTTCGAATTCATTGGGTAGACGGAGTGATTTGAACGGCTTTGGAGAGGAAGATGTTTTGCAAATTATTTATCGATCTCTAACAAACAAAAAAACAAACAGCTCCCTACCCCCAAAATAGACAAAGTTTATATAGAAACTAAATAAACGGATAAATTAAATTAGATAAGCAACTGACAAATCAATAAACAAGTCATTATGATAACTACGTGATAACACTATCAAGCTAATCAACAAACTAGCTAGCAAGCTAACCGACAAACAAGCAAACCGACAAACACACAATCAAACAAATAAACATGCAATGAAATAAGTAAAAAAACAAAAAATAATTAAAGAAAGCAAATAAATAAGCTAACATTCATCAAAGAAGTAAGTAAACAAACACAATCAACGAAGAGAAAAATTAGAGTAAATTTAAAATTCAATAAAAGTGCTACTATGATCAAATTTTTGACTTGTTGTTTTTGTACATGAATTGAAAGACCTTTAATAGTGAAGTGAAACGTTGTCATAGCAACAATATTTTGTGCTTTTTCATGTTACATGCTTTGAATACAAGTATACTACAAAGTTTAAATGACATTCATCAAATACTCTCAGAAATATACTGAAATCTATATTGAAGGAAACTGAGTTGAGAATATGACGTCATCAAAGTCCTAATTAGCATAAACTTGAAGCTTAAATATCTCGCGAACTAAAAATGCTAACAAGAAATGGTAAACGCCAGTTTTCTTCTTTTGTAAAGTACTTTAACATGTCTTAAAATAGTAACAATTGGAGACATTAAAATTTGATCGTAGTAGCACTTTAAGAATGAACTGACAAGTCTTATATTCAGAATTTTTTTTTTTCGTTTAGTCATTCCAAAAAACCTGGACCCTACTAATTTATCAAATAAAAATTATTAGATGCTAGACGTTTTGTCTCTTTCTGTTCCTTTGCATCTAATAAACACTATTTAATTAGTATTACCCAGGTTTAATGGAATGACTAATGTATACTGTAAGTAACAAATATTTTTAAATAAATGATAATAGTAAGAATTTATATGAGTAAAGTTATAGATGATTTTAATAAAAAGAAATGTTTTTCAATCATTCATGATCAAACATATTTTTTTGCGGCTAACGTTTTAGCCCAACATCTAAGGTGAACATCTAAGATGGTCTGCTCATGCGCAGTAACGTTTCATTTGTCAACATGGTTCGCTTCCCTGAGCCAAAACAAATAGCCAGACAGTAAAGGAATAAGGTGCTCGAATTGTACCGAATTGTTCAGTTTTTGGTTACAAGCATGAAAATTGGCACAACGATAGAAGACCTCATGCTCACTATTTTGTGATGTAGCGCCACGACCAGAAATGATTACTTCCAGTTTTACAGCAGTGGAATGAATGTGTCTTAAATTTCAACTAAAGCCGATGTTACACGAGTCGATTTGCAACGATGATATTTCGCGCAACGCTGCGAAAAATTCGTCACTTTGAGTTGCGAGGTTTTGGCTTCAGCTCAGAAACTCGCAACGTGTTGCCTGAAGTCGAAGTTACTCTAAAAATCGTTTTATCTGGCATGTTACATGGTATAAACCTTTCGCGCAACGGCGCAGTAAAATCGTCGTTGCAAATCGTCTCGTGTAACATCGGCTTAAAATATACCGAATGGCTTCATGGTTTGAAAAGAGATATCAAAGAATAGTTAACGCCATTCTTATTTATTTTATATCTCTTTTCGTTGCCAAGATTTTCAATATAGAATTTACATATTTTAGACTCAGATAACATTAATTAAATAGACATTTTCTCATGCATCGTTTGAAGCAACAAACTGCCTTCTGAACAAACAACTTCCGAGTCATATAAGGCACGTTTTGAAATAGTGATGCTTTACCGATACGAACTTAAATTAAACTGATAAAGCGTGCAGTTATAGATGTCCATGCTACTCCTTAAACTCCTTGACAACTCCTAGAGTTTAATTTTAGTTTTCAAGGGCGCTTGAAAATTCCTGGTATTTATAGACCTTATGAAATATCGGTCTTTCCTAATTTGCATAAAGGAAAAGCTTAATGAAATATTTTTCAAATATTTTCAATTGAGAAAATATTTTGTCTAAAGTAAAATACCATCAGTGAATTAGTAACTGTGCACAGTTTCAAAGAATAATAATTGTTTGCAGAGTCATAAGCATTTAAGAGGGGATGTCAGCAAAAATCGAACATACGCCGGCAACAGTCCAAAATTCGATTTCGCTCATATTTTGGTATTAGGTAGGCCTATATGCGAGATATATCATGGTATGTTTCATTTGTCGAAATATGGCTTCATTTCCGAGAAAAACCAGAAAAACGAATTTGTCAATAATTGACCCTTTGAGAGAGCCAAAATATACTCCAACTTCTGGGGGCTCGTGTGCCTTTGCAAAAATATCTACATGTTTAATTCTTAAACAACTGTTTTATATGATGTTTTAACTTTAAAAAGCTGAAATTTCATTGTCTTCCAATAAATTTATAAGGGTGAAAAAAAATTATTTACCAGGGTACTTTGACGCCTTGTGAAAAGTAACAAATTTTCAAAAAAAAATTTCACCATGTGCTAAATAAAATAAAAGACCGATATTAAGAAAATGAAAAGTCGAAATAATATTCTAACCGTGACTTAAAGCTTTTTTTGGGGGTTTTTATTCTGCGACGAGAAATAAAAATTTAAAGTTGGAGAAATTTGTTATACTTGGTGAGACTTTTAATGTTGACTGTTTTAAAATTTATCTAAAAGCCCGTGGTAAACACATTTTTTTCTTTTTCTTTCTTTCTTCTTAAAGCGTATAGGTTCATAATTACTGTCCGTAAAAATCCTTGTTGGTCCAGTAAAGCCTACTTCTATAAAAGCTGAAACGTAGAAGGACATTTCCAGTAGATTTTCCCTTTAGTAAATGCGACGTGACATGTACATTCGTGACTCGGCGTTATCAAAGGCCACACCTAATTCTTTGTAGAATGCCGCGTCTCCCGACTCCTTGGTCACACTTATGGTCACGCAACGGCTATTTGTAAAAGAACCCGCTTCGACTCTTATCTAGAAAAATTGCATCTTTCTTAGAGCTAATTTCAATTGTATTAATCCACACCATGTAGTGTTACTGCAGTAGCTTGAGGTGGTACTTTGCTATCTTACGATATTTTGCTCTTTTAGGTCATTTTTAAATTTATTTGATTGAGCGCACCGGCCGCCGTTCTTTGAAATTTCTCCAACTTTAAATTTTTATTTCTCATCGCAGAATAAAAACCCCCAAAAAAGCTTTTAGTCACGATTAGAATATTATTTCAACTTTTCATTTTCTTAATATCGGTCTTTTATTTTATTTAGCACACGGTGAACATTTTTTTTGAAAATTCGTTACTTTTCACAAGGCGTCAAAGTACCCTGGTAAATAATTTTTTTTCACCCTTATAAATTTATTGGAAGACAATGAAATTTCAGCTTTTTAAAGTTAAAACATCATATAAAACAGTTGTTTAAGAATTAAACATGTAGATATTTTTGCAAAGGCACGCGAGCCCCCCGAAGTTGGAGTATATTTTGGCTCTCTCAAAGGGTCAATTATTGACAAATTCGTTTTTCTGGTTTTTCTCGGAAATGAAGCCATATTTCGACAAATGAAACATACCATGATATATCTCGCATATAGGCCTACCTAATACCAAAATATGAGCGAAATCGAATTTTTGACTGTTGCCGGCAAATTTTGATTTTGTTCGATTTTTGCTGAAATCTTCTCTTAAATGTGCCAAAAATATGAAAATGAGACCTGTCGGGACATGGCTGTTTTTAACATACAAATCCTTCTAATCTTAAATTGCTGTAACTTCTCTAGTATTTATGCTAGAGCATTCAAATTTTGCTTAAATACTTATCTTGGCATACACTTTCGAGTACTGGCTGTTTTAAATTTATAATTAGAGTGGAAAACAATACATAAGGTCTATCCTCTAGTTGAGCACGACTTAGCGAGTCAACCCAAATTTCATTTATTTTTCCCAAACACTCCCTCGTAAAGTCCAATATTTGTTTATATTATCGAAGTTCAATTCCACTATCATTAGCATGTCATGACGCGTGAGTTTGTCGTCACATAACCGCAGGCAAAAATATCTCGAGTGTTTTGACTACTTTATAAATACCTTCTTCAAAACATTTCAAAAATATATATTGGACATTCCTTATTGTGTTTGGGTTTTTCTTTACTAAAAAAGTTCGTCATTCCATCTAGTTGTTTCTTTGTACTGAAATCTTAAATTAATTTCTAAGTCAAGCAAATTATTTTCTTAACGGAGACCGAACGAGAAGCTAAGAATGTAAATAATTTAATTCATCTCTAGATATGTGAGTTCTACTTGACTGACGAACCACTTGAAGTTCGAGAACATGCTATACCGTTTACCACTTGCTCGTATAAATTTCCTTTTGTTCGTTGTGGCTTTATATAACTAGTTGTTATTCTCCACAAGCTTAAAAGTGACAACATCAAAGGTAAGTACAAGAATTATAAAACTTAAATAGCAATAATGGCATAGCTTTTTTTCAGCATAGACTATAAATAAGCGACAAATTTTCTCGAAACTATCTCAGCAAATATTTTATTTGTTTTCAACTTTCGATACAAAAGTATGCAAGAAAAAAATGATCTTATAACCCTCAATTAGCGACTCTAAAGTATTCTTTGTTTTTGTAGAGAAAACTATCACAATTTTTTATTATATTAAGCCAATTTTGATCGTTTTTGAGCAGATTTGGTTTTGAATTTCGACTGTTTGTATTCAAGATTAGATAGCAAAAGTTAACGCTGGACTGCGCAGCACATTATATATATATCATAATAATTATTCCTTCTTAGCAAAGTTTTAAATATTATATTTCTTATTGTGAAAACTAATTACAGACAATTTATAGCAAACTTTAAGGATAAAGTCTTAAGAGGCCAAAAAAATAAAAACGAAAATGATCTCCCAAACTCAATTAATTTGATATAATAATATTTTTTGTATAAATTTTGTTTTGAAGTTCTTGAAGCAAGACATGGAGCTTTCGCCAATAAAAAAGGTACGGAAAATTACTTTAATACAATAATATTCATTAATGGTGATCAAGTTATTATTGTATTATTAATTTAATTTATTTATTATTTATTGGCATATACTTTCATCCCAGGTTTTTGCTATGTATATTTTGCGAAGTAAACAAGATTTTGATTGTTTTAAAAGGTTAAATTTTGACATCTAATTTTCCAATTTTCCTCTGATATTGTGGATTTTTAAATTCTATAGAGTAATTATTTTTGGTTAGTTCAATCAAACTTTCATGTGATATATTTGGAAATTCTTTAAGGTTGAGTTTTGTTTTAAAACTGAATTGTGAATTGTTGTCATTATTTGGATTCCTACAAGTTTTGAATTGTATGACGTAAATGTATAAGAAAATAGATGGATGACCATGTATTATATGAATGGATGGATGAGTGGGTGGGTGGGTGGGTGGACGGATGGATGGATGGATGGATGGATGGATGGATGGATGGATGGATGGATGGATGGATGGATGGACGGATGGATGAATGGATGGGTGGGTGGGTGGGTGGGTGGATGAATGGGTGGATGGGTGGGTGGGTGGGTGGATGAATGGATGGATGGGTGGGTGGGTGGGTGGATGAATGGATGGATGGGTAGATGGATGGATGGTTTGGTGGGTTGGTGGTTAGGTGGATGGATGAACGGACGGACGGACGGATGGACGGATGGATGGATGGATGGATGGATGGATGGATGGATGGATGGATGGATGGATGGATGGATGGATGGATGGATGGATGGATGGACGGATGGATGGATGGACGGATGGATGGATGGACGGATGGATGGATGGATATATGGATTGATATATGGATGAATGAATGGATGGATGGATGGATGGGATAGGTAGGATTGATATCGATTGATGCATGATACGGACGGAACCCAAATATCTAATAGGTGCATATGTTTTCTTTTCTTTAGCTGACGTCCGTCGAGGAGCCAGCAGATCTTGCGAAGTACAAGTTCTCAGATTATGCACGTGATCACTACCAGGATGGTTCGCCCTATGCTTACTGCAGAACACATATCCACACTTCTCTGCATGACTTAAACGGCCACGAAGAAAACCATGAGGTAGGGCTTGGCTAACTCACAGATTGAACCCTGAAACAACCTCTGGGCTGATCTATGTCAGGGCATGACTAACTCACAGATTGAACCCTGAAACAACCTCTGGGATGATCTATGTCAGGGCATGACTAACTCACAGA
Source organism: Anthopleura xanthogrammica (assembly GCA_964019055.1). NCBI lineage: Eukaryota > Metazoa > Cnidaria > Anthozoa > Actiniaria > Actiniidae > Anthopleura > Anthopleura xanthogrammica. The sequence continues at coordinate 11,293,097 of OZ025210.1, forward strand.
TTGAACCCTGAAACAACCTCTGGGCTGATCTATGTCAGGGCATGGCTAACTCACAGATTGAACCCTGAAACAACCTCTGGGCTGATCTATGTCAGGGCATGACTAACTCACAGATTGAACCCTGAAACAACCTCTGGGCTGATCTATGTCAGGGCACGGGTAGCTCATGATCACAGAGCAAATTGGAATTTGGCGTGTTAGATTTTGCGGAGGGAGGGAAAAAAAACAGAGAACCTGGAGAAAAACCATTGAATCGAGGGGGAGACCTGACTAATTCTACGCAAGTTTGATTCCGAGTCCAGGAGTCGATTCTGAGACCCCAGGGGTGAGTGTTGTTAACTATAAGTACTATTTTTTATCATACTTAGGCTGCGCTGACGATCTTCACTGTCATCAAACGATTCATGTTGGATCTACCCGAACCTAAACAAGTAACACTGAGTGAAGAGGTCGGTAATAGAATAACATATGTTAGTATAAACACAATAGTGGACTACAAACACTACAAATTCTGCATTCTTATTGGCTAATTGCTACTATAGCCCTAATGGCCACTTCAGAAACGATCAAGAGACTGGGGGCGAGTTTTGTATTTTCATCTTATTGGCACAATCTTTTTGTCATTTGAGAAAACATCTCAAGATTATTAAGTCTGGTAAATTTGTATGTTTAAATAAGAAAAAAAACCACAATTATTGGCTTTAAAAAAGTGTCAAAAAATTTACAAAATATGTAAGCTGGTCTTTTCATGAGACTCTTGTCCTGTTGACTATGCCTTCAATTAGACATTTGTATCCATCTAGTTTTAAAGTTCATAAATAAAAATAAATAAGTATGGTTACAGGGGACAAGTGTCGTCCTAACTATACATTTTCTACTCAGGACAATGTGTTCAAACGAACACTACAAAGGAATGCTGAGTTGAGACAAGCTGGTACATTTAAACGCAAGATGGATTCAGTAAGGGTAAGCAGTACAATACATAATGTGATTGTGTCTGTATGCTAATAGTCCCCTGCGCCATCTGGAAAGGTAGCCGTGCCTTTGCATCGAAGCGAGACATGAGGTGACCTTGCAATGATAGAGAACATTTTTTAACACCTTAAAAAAATATTTACATGTCCAGGGACCGCGGAGACGGGAGGGGGGTCTAGGGTCTATAGCCACCACTTTCTCCCTTTTTCCATACTAGTCTCTTATATTTTCCAATATTAGCCCCCCTCCCACCACTTTTTCCCATACTAGTCTCTTATATTTTCCAATCTTAGCCCCCCCCCCCTCCCCTACACTCTTTCCCATACTAGTCTCTTTTATAGCTACCACCCCCCTCCCCCACTTTTTAGGGTGGTGCTCCTTGGTCCCTGATGTCTCTAGATCTATTATTGCAATTAAGGTCGCCTCATGTCTCACTTCGATGCAAAGACTCGTCTATATACTTTTCAAGTTATGGCGCAGGGAACTGTGAAGGGGACTATTGTAAGCTATTTTTATATTGCTGCTGCTGTTGTTGTTGTTACTGGCGTTGTCTTTTCATATTCCTTTCATTCTCTTTACTAACGTTTTTCCTATTTTCTTCAGCATCCAGGATGGCAGAGCTTGCCTGAGCTTTCTTTGATGTCCAAACCAACCTCGAACATCACTAAAGTCAGATTCATCTGCAGCTATGGAATGTTCCGCCATGAGCTCAGGTAGGAATGACATCTAGCCAATCTTAATCTAAATGATGGTTATTTGCCTTTCGTGCGATTGACGGCAACAGGGAACCTAACTAATTTGGTGACACAGGTAGTCCAGTCAACGCTTATCAGGTGTCTTGCTGATTGCTGCTTCTAAATGATTGATGCACGACTCGACACAGTGTGTGTGACACTCAATAAGGCGTAAGGAGGCATATTTTGAAATGACGCGCGGGCAATCTCGATAAAATGTGACACGATACGATGATCAGACGATGCGTTACATGGAATGGAAAAGCGTGACATTAAATAACATGACATATTTAATGGCGTGACGTCACGTGATGTCATTTTTGTAGCAAAAGATATCATATCTTCAGGGATATTTACAAGAAGAATTGACGTGATAAGGCATGACGTAATATAGATTAGATCATCACATGAAATTGAAATTAAGACCCAATTTTATTTTCCACAGAGACGAGATCTACAACCAGATCTGTATTCAGTTGACTGAAAACCCATTTTCAACCAGCTCGTCACGTGGTTGGATTCTCATGGCTTTGTGTCTTGGCTGCTTCCCTCCATCTGAGAAGGTATGACGTCATTATTCTTTTTTATCTGACGTCATCATTCTTCCACTTTCTTCCCTTTTCTCTCCTACAAGATGGCTGCCGTGAAACACCTCAAAATTACTTGCTTTCACCGAAAGGGCTGAATAACGTATGCGCATGCGCCAAATCTGCTTTGTAAACCTTGCAAAATGTCTTCAAAATGCACATTTTTTACGTAAATTGGTCGAGGTTTTCAGTAAATAGCGCGTTTGTACAAAGACTAGAAAAAGTCTACATACGATAAAAAACATGTCTCTGTCATCGATTAATATATCTAAATTGAAAAATTTCTAACTTTTTGGAAATGGGCTTATTTTTTGCACTTTTGTGGATAGTTTTGGCGTTTTTTCAAAAACATAGACATTTTATATGAAAGCTAGGTGAGCCCGCGATTTGACTGCTGGCTCGTTTTTCAGCCCTGTACGTTGCTTTCACCCCCTTGTCTGCGACACAGGAAGCCCGAATGACGCCCATCTCTTTACCATGACTTTTCAATATCAATTGACATTTAAGGAGGCTCGAAATGGTTTTCCTTGAACGAGCGCGCGCGCTCTCTAAATGACGTAGCACTGAATCATTTGAAATGGAATAGGAAAATTTTGTCCCTAAAAACCTCATACTTAAACTAAAATAACTCAAAAACTGGACGGTAAAATATTTTAAAACTTTGCATGTGGCTTTTATTTAATGGTTCGTAAGTGCTAAGAAAAAAATAAAAAATTCTGTAATGGGGAACGTTCTGAAATAAACTTCATTGATTTTTGAGAATCCCTCATTACAGAATTTTTTCTTTTTCGGTCTAATCAAAGATTGGATCATGAGGTTCAAACATGCCAATTTTAAAGGATTTTCACCGTACGGTTTTTGAGTTATGGTTTTTTAAACGAAAAACTTTGCACACATTTGAAGTGTTCTATCGTTGTCATAGCAACGTGTTACGTCATATTTTTCTTTTCGTTCCAACCTTTACTTTATGGTCTTTCGTCTTCTGGGTCAACTTACGGTCATATATTAGCTATATAAAGTTTTTCAGGGTCATTTTTGTTAGTCTATATGCAAGTTCCAAAACCCTTTCTAGCCTCCTTAATATATTACTTGATTGTTTTTAGTTTTTGAATTTCCTGAGGAATTTCCTCAAAAAAGGACCCAATGGATATGGAGAGTATTGCCTGAAACGTCTGCAACGAACACTGGAGGTCGGCAACCGAAAGCTTACACCAACCTTCATAGAAATGCATGTAAGTTATGTGTAAGGCAGAGTTTATATGACTATGAAAAACTTACGTTACGAATGTAGGGTGTCATGACCGTGACCGTGCCGACCATAACAATCATTGTACAATAAGTGTTTCACAGTTCGGTGATATTTACATGTTTTTCACTATTATCATGAGGGTCCTGAAGGGGAGGGGGGGTCCTAATCCTATTTCCCAGCCCAAAATTTCGCAAAATCTCAGTTCAAGCCGATAGAGTTAGAGGTAAAGATGTTAGAAAATCCCAATCCCAGTAATGGCTAAATCCAGTCCCAATGCATGAAATCCCATTTTCCCAGCCCCCAAAAAGGCGAATCCCAGCTTCCATTGTACCCCTTCAGGACCCTCCGATAACAAACTTAACGGGTATAAAACTTTTGGACTGAAGAAAGAGCAAATTTCAAACTCAAAGCAAATTTGTGTAAAATTTACTTCAATCGAATTTTAGGCTGCCAAAGTAGAAGGAAAACTCTTCCTCCCAGTGACAACGATGGATAAAAAAACCCTCAAATACGAAGTTGATTCGTCTACAACATGTGAAGAGCTTCTTCAACAGATGCACGAGAAAGTTGGCGTGAAGAATGTCTTCGGATTCTCTGTCTTTGCCAGAATATTTGACGAGGTATTCTTAACCACAGGCAACCCACAATGCATATAAACTATCCTTTTAAAGAACTTTAAAAGCAAAGTTATGCCTACGAGTGTAGTGCTCAGAATCTTATGGACATGGTTCGAAGTGGGCTCAAATTGAAGCAAACTCGTAGATATAACTTCTTCATGAGCCCATGCCAAGGCAATAGTGGTAGCAACCCGCTTTTCAGCTAGGATTTTGGTCAAGAGGCCAAAGTTTTTTTTATTGATGTACGGTCTTTATTTAGGTGTTCAACTGGGGATCTGGACAAGAGAGTGTGATGGACGTGATCTCGCTCTGTGAACAATACGCACAGCACAAGGTAAATTAATCTACAACCCTGTATGATGATGATGATGACGACGACGACGACGACGATGATGATGATGATGATGATGATGATAGTCATGATGATGATGATGCTGATAGTCATGATGATGATGATGATAATGATGATGATGATGCTGATGCTGATGCTGATGATGATGATGATGATGCTGCTGCTGCTGCTGCTGCTGCTGCTGCTGCTGCTGCTGCTGCTGATGATGATGATGATGAACAATAATACTATACAAACCTGATTATTTCAGAACCTCAAACCCGAGGAAATCGGAGGCAAGTGGAGCATCTTCATCCGTAAAGACGTCTTCCTCTCAAGCCGCAAACCCTCCAGCGACCCTGTGGAGATCAACCTGATCTATCACCAGATCATTGGAGGCATCAAGATTGGCGAGTACGCCTGTGACACGGTAAATACTAAGTGCAAACAGATCATGCATCATTTCCTTGGGTATTTTATCTTTGGTTATCGGAGCACCCGAGAAGAAAATAAGATAATACACTTTATTATCATATGACCGTATTTCACTGTACGCGTGATTCTAAAAAAAACCTTTGGGGAAAATGTCGTCAGCAAAAAAAGTACGCTTTTCCGAAAAGTGTAATAATTTCCCGTTCGGACTCGCCGTTCGGACTCGCTGCCGTCAATCACGTAAAAACTACGCATTTTGATTCGCATTTATTAAAAACGCTTTGAAATCGATTTTTTATATGTGGTCATATGATAAAATGCTTATTGACTGAGTTAAGGTCGGTCCGAACGGGAAAATATTTGGCTCTCGGTCCTTGGCACAGAACTCGCTGCGCTCGTTCCGTACTTCAGGACCTCGAGCCAAATATTTTCCCGTTCGGACCTCCCACTCAGTCAATAAGTACATATTATATGATACATGTGAAAATATCATCACTATGGTTACATACTTCTTATAGCAGGAAAAAGCCCGAAAAAGCTTCCTTTTCTATTTCATTGATAATTATATAATAAACAGAATATTAATATTAATTGATATTGATTAATATTAATATTATCACGTGAGAGATCACGTGAGAAATATTTTCAACACTCGAAGATAAAATTCGTATCTCCGCGCGCCTATGTAATATCCTCTATGAATTACAGCTTAAAGGGCCGTTTAGAAACCAAAACCAGGCGTCTTTGTGGCATATATACTGAATACTTTTCTCCCAATTATTTTGCTTCATTACTTTTGGCTTGTAGTGGTCAGTTACGTTAAGCTATTCACTATGACTCTATTGCTGGATTTCCATCATTTGAATCTCATTATCTGCTCCGAATGATGGTCAAACACCGACCACAATGTGCTTTAAGCCAGAAATAATCCTATTGCCATGAAAACGTGCGATTCAGCTGATGATCCCGGAGGGGGGCACCCCGCCCGGATTCTCGACCCCTTACCCTTTTCTATACCAAATTTCAGCGAAAACGTACCCCTTTTATATACTTTTTTTCCTGAAAAGGTACCCCTTTCATATACCTTTGAAGAAAATATACCCCTTTTTATACCAAAACTCACAAATTTCCACCCCTTTGCTATACGTGCGGGCTGAAAAAAGTACCCCTTTCGAGCGGAGCATCCCCGTATAGTCCATTATAGGGAGTACCCCCCCCCCCAACCCGGGTTGATGATAATACTACACCGGAAACTGAGGAAATAACGTCTCGCGAAATCAAGCGATTCAGCCATATAAACTTCCATCACTATTTACAAGATATTTTGATGGTTTTCTTCATATCGTAGGATATAGAGTTAGCAGATTTCTTGGCAAGAAAATATTACATCGAACATGGAAACACGTTCGATGAAAATCTCGCAGGTAAATTGCTGGAGCAGTCTGTACCAGATTGGTTCCTGGATACACACCATAAAGAGATGCAATTGGTTGGTTTGATAAGAGATACCATCAACACGGTAGGTATCTGTCATGTTGAAAGTGGTCGTGTTGACAGTGGTCATGTTGACAGTGGTCATGTTGACAGTGGTCATGTTGACAGTGGTCATGTTGACTGTGGTCATGTTGACAGTGGTCGTGTTGCATTGGTCATGTTGACAGTGGTCATGTTGACACTGGTCATGTTGACAGTGGTCGTGTTGCATTGGTCATGTTGACAGTGGTCATGTTGACAGTGGTCATGTTGAAAGTGGTCGTGTTGCATTGGTCATGTTGACAGTGGTCATGTTGACAGTGGTCATGTTGAAAGTGGTCGTGTTGCATTGGTCATGTTGACAGTGGTCATGTTGACAGTGGTCATGTTGACAGTGGTCATGTTGACAGTGGTCGTGTTGACAGTGGTTTTTGTATACGTAGTTGTTAGTTGTTACTGTGGTTATCTGTGATGTGTTTTTTTAATGGCAGTTGCTATGGCTGTTGTTGTTGTTGCAGCTATTGGTGATGCTGATCGATGCTGCTCCTTCTTAATGTTGCCTGCTGCTACGGTTGCTGTTGTTGCTGCTGGTGCTGTTGTTGTTTCTGCTGTTTTGTTGTTGCTGCTGCTGTTGTTGTTCTTGTTGCTGTTTTTTGCCGATGTCATTGTTGCTATTGTTGTTGTTGTTGCTGTTGTTGTTGTTGCTGTTGTTGTTGTTGCTGTTGTTGTTGTTGCTGTTGTTGTTGTTGCTGTTGTTGTTGTTGCTGTTGTTGTTGTTGTTGTTGTTGTTGTTGTTGTTGCTGTTGCTGTTGTTGCTGTTGTTGTTGTTGCTGTTGTTGTTGTTGCTGTTGTTGTTGTTGCTGTTGTTGTTGTTGCTGTTGTTGTTGTTGCTGTTGTTGTTGTTGCTGTTGTTGTTGTTGCTGTTGTTGTTGTTGCTGTTGTTGTTGTTGCTGTTGTTGTTGTTGCTGTTGTTGTTGTTGCTGTTGTTGTTGTTGCTGTTGTTGTTGTTGCTGTTGTTGTTGTTGCTGTTGTTGTTGTTGCTGTTGTTGTTGTTGCTGTTGTTGTTGTTGCTGTTGTTGTTGTTGCTTTTGTTGTTGTTGCTGTTGTTGTTGTTGTTGTTGTTGCTGTTGTTGTTGTTGCTGTTGTTGTTGCTGTTGTTGTTGTTGTTGTTGCTGTTGTTGTTGTTGCTGTTGTTGTTGTTGCTGTTGTTGTTGTTGTTGCTGTTGTTGTTGTTGCTGTTGTTGTTGTTGCTGTTGTTGTTGTTGCTGTTGTTGTTGTTGCTGTTGTTGTTGTTGCTGTTGTTGTTGTTGCTGTTGTTGTTGTTTCTGCTGTTTTGTTGCTGCTGCTGTTGTTGTTCTTGTTGCTGTTGTTTGCCGATGTCATTGTTGCTATTGTTGTTGTTGTTGCTGTTGTTGTTGCTGCTGTGATTATTGTTATTGCTATTGTTGTTGCTGTTGATGTTGTTGCTGCTGCTGATATTTTTGTTGTAATTGTTGTTGTTGCTGCTGTGTAGTGGTGCTTTTACTGTTGTTGTTACTGCTACTGTTATTGTTCTTGCTGTTATTAGTATTATATATATTGTGACTGTATCTGTTGTAGCCGTTGTTGTTACTTTAGTTATGGTTTTGCTGTGTATATTTTGTGAAATATATTGTTGATCAGTTGTTGAAGAACTACTTTGATTCACATTTTTACCCAGACTCCTACTATTCGAGCTCGAAGCGAACCGGAAGCCATCAAACAGGAAGTAGTATCACTAGCCAAGGCAAAGTGGTCACATGACTTCTCCAGAATCTTCAATGCCTTTGTCATCTCTGGACGTAAGATCCCTAAGGGCGAAGTCAAAGTCTTCATGCACAGCAAAGGAATTGATCTTCTCTCTGTAGGGGAAGAAAGAGGGTCGTTCTTCCTGACCCTCGACTTTGATCACTTGGCTGTAATCACAAATGACAGGTAAGCACCGTGTTCTTATGGTATAAAAATGAGAAGACCCCTTGCAGCACGTCGGAATGCAGCTCAATTTGGAGGGCAAAACAATAGGTTCCAATTCTCAGGAGATTGAAATTCTTTTGTTTGTCTCCCACATTATTGAATTCAAATATGCATTGTACTACCATGAGAGCAGAGGTTATTTTTCTTCCCCTCGGTGGATCTGAGCGGCTCGCCGACCTAAAGTGAAAACCGAGGGCATAAATTAAAAAGACCTCTGCAAGCAGGGTAGCATTATACTTTAGTTTTCATTGACATCATTCAAACCCCTGTTAAAAAAGATTCCTGGATCTGCCCTTGGGACCAACAGCGCTTTTTGAAATAGGTGTATTCTTCATCCCTCCTGTTATATCATGAACAGTTCCTCACATATAGCTTTATCCATGTTTCTTTTTTCAGTCCCAAAAACATGAAACATGCTGTTCCATCATCCTTCGTGTCGTTCCAAAAGTACGACAAGTCAACATATATCCTCAAATCAGTAGGAGCCGTGGAGATGAAAAGGCTTGGCAACATACTCCTGGACGACTATCGAAAAGGCGACCCTCTGTTGTCACAAACAGGAGATAAATTATTGTACTAGGGGAGAAGAGGAACGAACTACATTTAATCCAAGACTTGTACGTAAATAGCAAGTAAATAAATGGAGTCCCTGCGGACGTAAATTAAAAGGCTTAACTAGGGGTCCCTGTGTTTTTCCAGTAAGACTTGGGACTGGAACCCACTTAGGCTGAAAGCAAAATATTCACATCATAACTAGGAAAGAATATCGTAGGATTAAGATTAAATATCTAATGTAAACAAATCATTCATAACTTAAGCTAAAAATCGCTCGTGGCATGTAGCAAAATAACCTAGGGAAAATGGCGGATATCGATATCGATCCAAGGGTATGGAGGGTGTGGTTAGCCACCCTCAATCCGTTACCCCTTCTATACTACCTAGTTTCTAGATCTGCCATTCAGCTACTCCCCATATTCAACTTCATGTTCTCTTCAAAGAAAATAGAATGATGTTGAAGGGAAAATTAGCCTCTCGGTTCTGATTAGCATTTCGATGGATGGGCGCAGGAATCCCACCTCCTTAAATTGGGACGACGATGAAACTGAACCTTTTCCAAACGAGATTATTTCGATGAAAAATTACAAAAATACTTTAGAAAAAGAGAAACCCGACGTTAAAACAAGAAAATCATAGCTAAAATTTTGAAAGAGTTGAACTGTCTAAGAATATCGTCCGCCATTAATCCATTCTGGTTCCTACCCTTGACGTCAGTTACTCAACGCTTTGCTTTTAGCGTCCAGGTTTAGGACTTATTGCTACATTCTTGCTCCAATAGCGTCTTCCTGGCATTATTTATGACAACAAGCCATGAGGGTTATCATCAATGTTGAGTAACTGACATCACAAAGAGACACTATTGAATAATGGCGGAAAGCGAAATCCGAGAAATAAAACTTGTTTTGAGGACGTTCCCTTTATCGTACCACAAAATAGCTTTAGAATATTAGTGTGAATGCTATGAGGAAGTCATAAATGCAAAAAAAAATTAACTACGTTAATTTCGTCGTCGTCCCCCTTTAAAATCTAGCTTCTAAATCCGTTCCACTTGTTTTACTCAATAATACTGAGACGATATAACATGCTTATGCAAGGCTATACGTATGCAAATTAGGTGCACAAATTATTCTGGCATAGTTGCATGTATTCACATGAGCAAAAGCTTAAATTTTATAATATTGAATACCAATGTAATTTCTTCATTACCTAGCTGATAGAAGAAGGCAGGTAATGGCTTGACCAAATATCGTAAGATTTAAAAAAATCCTTTAAGGTGTGCTGTTTTTTTTTTTCTAAAATTAAATTTTTATTTTTATATATGTATTACATCTATAAACCGCCGCTATTATACTATAGAGTGGATTTCATCACTGCATGCACACGGAGGTACCATGCTACGAAATAGAGCTGTGTCGCTATTCTAAAAATATAGCCCGCTTATTAGATGCATGACTCAGACAAGCGTAATATTATACTGAAAAGAAAACGGAGAAACACATTATATTAATTTATCTTTTATTACAAAGCATTGCTTTTCAAACAAAGTTGTCATTAAAAACCAAACGTCAGAAGTCGGACTCAAGGAGATGAGAAATTCGGTTTGTTTATCTGAGTTTGACGTCACTGCCACGCAGACGCTATCCTCTTCACCATATTCCATATATCGGTTCACTGGTCACAGACAAAGCACTCAAGTGAAGCTCCAAGGTAGTTTCAAAAGATTATTCAAAATTGAATCTTGAAGCCTCGACTGATCCAAGGGGGGGGGGGGGGGGTTCATTGGTGCATCGAACACCCCCTTCCCCCCAAATAAACCTATGTATTAATAAATATCAGGATTATTGATGACGTTACCACATTGTCACTTTTTTCGTTTCGCCCACGAGTTAATGTGAAGTTTGTGGAAGGAATGACGTATCATGAGTGGACATAGTGAACAGAGGTACGTACTACGCATGTCCGGCAAATTGGCGGGAAATCTTATGGAGCAAAACAAGCGCCATATTTTTTTCTCTATTTCAAATACGAGGAGATATAAATGAAAAAAAGGACTTGATTTTATTTTTTTTCTTTCCTTTTTTTTCTTTTTTCTTTTTAATTTCTTTGTGTTTCAGTGTAAATTCAGGTTCAACCATGCAGCGGTGACTGATAAATTACATGATAATATCACAGCAACAGGGCAAGAGCAACATCTGCTTTCTTTTTCCAATTCACCTTTTTCAATCACAAAACGGTAGAAAAACAATAGTTTGATTGGAAGAAGAATGAAATCATAAATAAATAAAGAAAATTGGATAGAAAATTCTAGTGTAATTAAGTGACGTGCACCTGAATGCTGAATTCATAGATAATTATTCACTACAGGTATTCACCAAGGATAACTTTTAGTTTAATGAACAGGAAGTTCTCGAAATACAGGCTCAAAATCCCCAACCCAATCCCTGTAAGTAAAAAAAAAAGTTAATTCTTGCAATGACAGTTCAAAAGGAAGCCGATAAAATTTGCCGCTAGAGCCATTTTGGCGGGAATCTTCTGTTTTGTAAATTGAAATTTTCCCCTCTTGAATGAACCAAGGATTTAACCACTGGTGGAATTAGAAAATTTAACAAAAGAAAATAAAGAAGGAAAGATGCTTTGAATATTAATTTTTTTTTTTTTTTTCATTTTGGAATGAAAAAAATTTGAACAAGATAAAATAAAGAAAGAAGGGAAGGGAGGAGTAGATGAAAATAAGGAAAAATAAGGGAAAATATAATGAAGGAGAAAATAATGATTTTAGAAAGAAGTACTTCCTGCGGAACGAAAATTTGCATTAAATCAGCATCATTTCGACTAAGTCTTAGCTAGATTACTGGGCTTACTATGATCCAATCCAAACAATTTCTGACGTCAATAGATTCATAATGTAAGCCAGCGCCCTATGTCCTAATATGAATAGAAACTAATCGGATGGTTGAGCTTCTGAAAGGTTCATTCTTATACTATTGTTTTCAATTATCATACAATATTGTTCCCAAATTATCAGGAATAAGTCAATCCAGCTTTGGCCTTCGAATTCATTTTGTCCTCACGCTGGACATAATTCCTTAGATCCTGAAATATTCATTGAAAATCCTTAGTTTTGAATTCTTTAAGAAACTTTTGTTTTAGCTGACCTTGATAAAGCCAAAACTAAATAAAACGATGACTTACTCATGACAATTTAAGCCCCTCTCTACCCCTGGTCGGGAGTCTATTATATCACAGCCTCGTCTGAATGTTATTACTTTCAAACTTTTCGAGGGCTTCGCTTCGGAAGAGAAGTCCAAATTCGCCCCCAAAAGCCACCTAAAATTATTAATTTTTCCAATATCTTGGATCAAAGACAACGCCGAGGGCTTATGGTAACACTATGCGAGAGAATTCTATCAACTGAAGTGGAAAACATTAGGTTTTTCGAGCTTGAATGAAGGCGGTCATTGAAATCTTGCGGCTTTGAATTTCCATATTCGAGAACTTTACGGTAAGGATTTTTATTAATTTATTTAATTTTTACCCTTTATTCCTCCGTTATCTTCTGAAATTACCCTTCCTAGGCCTCATAAACGTAAAAGAGAGCTAACATTACAACCATGAAGGTATTATTTATTTATATTTTACTCTAAAACCAAACTTACTGTACTCTAGTTTACTCGAACTCCCTCATCGTTTCTCAGAACTCTGAATAAAATTTAACCCTAAAAATTATTCTAACGTTTTTTTAATGATATTTTTCCCTCTAGGTTTAGATTTATGTCAGGTTTATAAGATTTTGTAGACAAGATGGTAATCGTATCCAAGGTAAGGCGTTTATGGCTAAAATAATTGTGTATGACAGGAGCGACTCTAATGTTTATATTATATATTTTTGCGGTTTGCATCTGGGTCGGATTTTTAAAGCTTTTTAATCCACTTTTTTAAAGATTTTTATCTCAAACTTATCTCTAGTTCTAAATCCTACAAGAGTATATCTTAAACTCGAATAATAAGGAAAACATTTATGTATTTTGGGAATTAATTATTTTACTCCAGACTCGAGTGATAACGAATGCATATCGAACAAAATTTAGAAAATGAATAAAGATAGAACGATAACTAGTATGGAATTTTTTTAGAGCTAAAATATAATTTTTCTTCGTTTTACTTATCTACGTTTTACGTGTTTTCTAAGAATGCAATTAATTTTTCTATCTTGGTCATAAATCTTGATTTTTCGTTTGACTGCCTTGTCAAGAAACTAAGTGCTGAATATTTAACGCTAAAATATTATTGCACCCCGTTGTCAAAGAAATTTTTTCAATGCATGGATAATTTTTTTCTTGCCTAAAATGACATATTAGAATTTTTTATTCCTTTAATTCTCTAAGAAACAAATGTAGAAAATTGTAATTTTTAAACTTTAAAAATTCTAGCTGATCGGATCCTATAAAAATGTTCATCTGCGTGTTATAAATTATTAGAACAATGAAAACCTGACAACCAAATCCCTTCAATACTTTAGGACAGATCAAGAATTTTAGTATCTTTTGTGCACAAACTGTGTGAATTTTTTGTCTAATTACAAAAGTAAACTATTTTTCAAGTACCGCTTGTAATTGAAAAAAACCAGAACTTTTTGGATGTACAATTAATTATTTCATGCATCTTTATTGCACTTCAAATTTTTATTATTCTCTACATTCTTGGAAAATTAAAGAGAAAGTGAGATGTAGGAATTTCAAGCTACTCTCATTATATATCATTCTGTTAAAAAAACTTTTCTTTTCATCATTAAGCTTTTTTGGAAAAGTTGAGTGATTTTAAGATTTATTTACATTTGTTGTATATCAATATTTTCATTCAGTTGCTCTACATTTAAGTTGCTACAAATAATTTGACAGCTATTCTCACTATTCTGCGAACTCAGACATTTCAATAACTTGTTGTCAAATTTGTTTTTCGCTGCTGTCAATAAAAACTAATCAGTCTATATCTTTTATATTTTTGACTGGCGGCAGTGATAAACTAAATTTCCATTGGAAGCTTGCAACTACATAAGTTCACAGAATGTATTGAAAATACAGTATTTGCAACACATCTTTGAACCAGGAAATACTTCAGTCTAAATCTCATTTACTGTAATTAATATTATTGCATTTTATAAATGACAACTTGAATGATGTGCAATAAAAATAAAAATAGTCGTCATTAACGGCATGACATTTCCTATAACTTTGTCGGCACAAAATTATCTAGAATTCATTGAATAAATAGCTTTTTTTGTATTAAGCTTTTAATTTTCCAGAAAATAAGTTTTTGACATATAAAGTTTTGTATTACTAATTGACCTTGTATTCATACTAATGTCTTGTACAATCATGTACATTCTCTTAGATTAAATTTAACAGTTTATTGTCATCATACAGGGGGCTCAATTTGGGAGGGAGGGGTGGAGTTACTTGGTACTCACCACCTTGGGAAGCGAAATCTTGGATTTGGTTATCAAAAATTTTTTTATCAAAAATTTATTTTCTGGAAAATTATTAATATCTTCCAAGTCACAGGGTTCGAAATTCCCACAAGATAATTGTTTAAATGCGAGTTGAAAATTACAAATATTGAGTGAAAAGAAATTGGACTCACATTTTCTAGCTAGTTCTCTTTTTAGAAAATAATCATGAAATGCAAAGAAAAACAAAGTCTTTGCGTCTTCATTCAATCCATTTATCTTGTAGCTGCTCAATGCATAAGATAAATTTATCTTGTCACTAAAAAAGTTGAAATTCTAACCCTGAAGTCAAATAGCAGAAATGAATGTACTCTTTGTTTGCATGTATATGGATGTAAAATATTTGTGTATAGAAGTAATTACCATGGATACCAAGCATTAAAACAGGTCTCTAAGGGGGTGGCCCAGGAATTTTATATGATTGTTTTGGTTATATTAAGTATAAAATCATTGTTCATTTTTCAGGGGGAACATGTTTGGCTTGACCTTGGAGATGGAGGTGAGTTTGACCTGCCTATCGGTGGTATGGTCAAGATGGCCGATACGGGACAGATACAAGTCATCGACGATGAAGGCAGAGTGAGTTCAGATTACTAACTATAGATTGATCATTCTTTACCATCAAACTAACTCATACAGGGCTTGAAATAACTGCCAGTCAATAGAAAATGTCTGGCCACAATTGGAACTTGTTGCAGTCAAGACTTTGCCTTGCCGGTCATTTTGACCAATAAAGTTGAGCCAGAAATGGGTTATGACTGAGCTAAAACTAATTTACTCGGTAATCATTCAATGAATGTCAACTGCATGACTGGTTGTTATTTAAAGACCTGCTTGTGTATTCATATCACAGCACCATCGATCATTGACAAGTTTGTTTAAATAAAGTGTAATACATATTATACTCCTGATTTGCTGCAGGAACATTGGGTAAAAGCATCAATGTCCAAGAAACTCAAAGCTATGCATCCTACAAGTGTAGCGGGAGTTGACGACATGGTAAGTGCATTGGTATCTGTATAAAACAGCTGCCTTGGGACCTTGCCCTGAATAGAGGTTCATTATATGTATCAATTGGAAAAAAAATGTTGCTGTCAATCAAAATTAATGAGTCCTTGCTTTTTTTTTCATTTTTGAATGGAGGCAGTGAAAAATCGATCCCCCCAAAAGCAGGGCAATTTGCAACTACCGAGTTTTCATACTAATTAGAATCAAGAAAATTTGCAAAACTGAGGTGTCATGTATCCTTAGTAGCCCAGTGGCTTGGGAAACGGTTACTTCTTTATTTAATATTATTTTTTCCCACTCAAGTATAAATATCATTTATTAGTAAATGTATACGAAATATCAAAAATCTCGATTTATCTCAGATATAAACTTTTAGCAGTCAACTTTGGCAGCTAGGCTGCATAACACCTCAGTTTTGCTGTGATGTCATAAATTCTACATCACTATTTCAGATCAGCTGGATAGTATATATATATATATAAAGAGAGAGAGATTATCACATGTCAAGAGCCTGATATCGTTTTTATTCACGAGTTTCCCGTCATATCGCGAACAAGTGAGTCCGCAAGCGAGTGAGCGATATGATACGGAAAACGAGTGAATAAAAATGATATCAGCTCTTAACATGTAATAATTTGTTTATTACACATTAAGGGTTGATTATATATTATTATATATCGCGAGATTTTATTGGACAGTTTGCCGTGAAGTGATATCGTATCACTTCACTGATATGGTTTTTATTCACGGCTTTATTTCACGGATATCGATACTAAATGTGTAATAAATAAATTTATTATATGAAATAGAGTGTGATATTGAGTGACATCAAAATGATAAAATTGATATCCCCACTCCCACCAGTGGCCAGTGGGGATACGATTTATATCAACACTGGTGGTGTCAAATTTCGACTTTTTGCTCAGCTCGATCAAATTCTCCATTATTTTTCATTGAAGATTTCATATAATAAACAGAACATTACATGGCCGCTTGGAGATACGAATTTTATCTTCTCGTGCTGATATTATCTCTCACTCGTTCGCTGCGCTCACTCGTGAGAGATAACATCAACACTCGAAGATAAAATTCGTATATCCGCGCGACCATGTAATATCCTCTATATATGCCATCAATATTCTCTCTGATGAATTCTTTTATCACCAGAATTAAAATAAAAATTATTAAATACTGATTTTAATGAAACATTTTTTTGAACAGATTCAACTTGGTGATCTCAATGAAGCAGGGATGTTGCATAATTTGTATGCAAGATATTATCGCCACCAAATTTATGTGAGTATGGAAATTCTGCATTTCAAAATTTCCCCTTCCCCCTGCATTTGCAGACTTCCTGGAATTTCATTGCCCAGATTTTCAGATTTTCTGACATAGATATCCAATGGATATGGGTGTGTGAGTGGGTTAGTTTGAAGGAGGGGGGGGGGGGGGGGGTTGAATTAAATGATTAATATTATATGTAATGATATATTTATTTGGGCATGTAGCTTGATAACAAACAAAAATACGAGAAGATTTGTCAATTTTTTAATTTTTGAGAATATTTTGGCCTTTGACCTTTCTCTAAAGGCCATCGACAGCAAATGAACTGGATTAGGACATATAATTTAGTTTAGAAGGCTCAGGGGGATAGATTGTCCCTGTTCATTCAGGCTTAATTCATTTGCTGTTGATGGCCTTTGGAGAAAGGCCGAAATATTCTCAAATTAAAAAAATGACAAATTTTCTAGTATTTTTTTAAAATACTGTATTATATGTTTTATGTTATGATACATTCAAGGAAGTTGAGTGAAATAGGGCTCAAATAAATTATCAGTGAATCATTTTATTGATAATAATAATAATAATAATAATAATAATAATAATAATAATAAAAATTTCCCCTCACCCTTAGCTTATTTACTAAATATATCCTTATATATTTTTCTCTTATTCAGACTTTCACTGGATCTATTCTCGTGGCTGTCAACCCCTACCAGCTATACCCGATATATGATGCAGAGCATATCAAGAAATACAAGGACAGGAAACTAGGAGAGTTGCCGCCACACATATTTGCCATTGCGGACAATGCTTACAACTTTATGAAGAGAGAACAACAGGATCAGTGTGTCATTATTAGGTAAGATGATATTGTATGTTTGTTTGTATCCTGTTTTTGCCATTCTTTAAAATTTATTCATGTTTCTATTGATGCTGTCATTTTTCCCTTCATTTTATCTTTCGTTCTACCATTCACTTACTCATTCATCTATCCATTTTCCATCTATTCCTTCCTTCATTCATTCATTTCTTCTTTCAGTCATTCATTCAATCATTCATTCGCTCATTCGTTCATCCATCCATCCATCCATCCCATCCCATCCCATCCATCCATCCATCCATCCAACCATCCATCCATCCATCCATCCATCCATCCATCCATCCATCCATCCATCCATCCATCCATCCATCCATCCATCCATCCATCCATTCCTTTATTCATTCTATCATCCACTCCAATTTACTTTCTCATACATTATTTCATTTTCCATTCTCCCATCCATTCTCCATTTCTCCCTGTTCTGTATTGTTTGTAACTCTTCTCTTATTCTGTTATCCAGTGGAGAAAGTGGAGCAGGCAAAACAGAGTCCACTAAACTAATCCTCCAGTATCTAGCTGCCGTTAGTGGTAGACACTCCTGGATTGAACAACAAATACTGGAAGCCAATCCTATCTTAGAGGGTAGGTTTGATGTGCTATGAATGAAAGGGAGAAGGGAAATTGGGAGGGAGAAAGGAATGGAGAAAATTGATAGATCAATGGATGAATAAAAAAAGAAGCAGAAAAGGAAAGGAAGAAACTAAGAATTGATAAGTGGATGGAAGGAATAAAAGAAGAAGGGATGGATGAAAGGGAGGGAGGGAATGAAGGAGGGAGGGAGGGAGGTAAGTAAGGAATGAAAGAAGGAATCTGAGGGAAGGATGGATGGATGGGTGGGAGGGAAGTAAGAAATAAAAGAAGTAAGCTGAGGGAAGGAAGGAAGGAAGGAAGGAATGAATGAATGAATGAATGAATGAATGAATGAATGAATGAATGAATGAATGAATGAATGAATGAAGGGACGGAAGTAAGGATTGAAAGAAGGAAGTATGAGAAGAAATTATATTTAACCTTGCATATGTCGTTCATGCTGTGCATCTCTCAAGTTTTGTATTGAAGTGTTTTATTGATTTATATTATTTACAGCATTTGGAAATGCCAAAACAATCAGAAACGATAACTCCAGTCGATTCGGCAAGTACATTGATGTTCATTTTGAGGGGTCAGGAGCCATTGAAGGAGCAAAGATTGAACAGTATCTGCTGGAGAAATCAAGAATTGTGAATCAGGTATAGAGTATGTGTAGATATCATGGTTAGGGATGATATGTGTAGTACGACATGTGTAAATGCAATCACGTTGAAGAATAAAGGAATAACAGGATGGTAAGAAGGGGACCAGGAAGGAAGGAAGAAAGGAAGGAAGGAAGTTAGAAAGGTAGTAAGAAAGGTAGGAAGAAAAGAAGGAAGGAAGGAAGAAAGGAAGGAAGGAGGGAAGACCTTCCGGATACCGGTTGGATGCTTTAACACTAAGCTACAGGGAGACTTCATGTGGTTTACCAGTAAAGTGACCATAACCACATGAGTCTCCGTGTAGCTCAGTGGTAGAGCATCCAACCGGTATCCGAAAAGTCAAGGGTTTGATTCCAGTCAGGTGGACTTGGATTTTTTCCCAAGCCCCTGTACAAGCTAGTGACTACTGAACAAGTGTTTTATCAAAAATACTATCCTTTCTAAATCTGCATGACTGTATGTATCTTAATATTCTCCTTGTACTAGATGCGCGACGAAAGGAACTACCATATCTTCTATCGAATGCTTGCTGGTATGACAGACCAGGAGAAACGTGAATTTTACCTAACCGAGCCCTCTCACTTCACCTACCTGACTCAAGGGGGGTGTATCAGCTGTGACGGAATGGATGACAAAGAAGAGTTTTTCACTATTAAAGCAGCCATGAAGGTAAAATAAAAATAACCTTCTGATTTTATCGATACCCTGAAACAACCTCTAGGCTGATCGACGACAGGACATGACTAACTCACAGATTGAACCCTGAAACAACCTCTGGACTGATCTAAGTCAGAGCAGGGTTAACTCACAGATTGAACCCTGAAACAACCTCTGGGCTGATCTAAGTCTGTGCTGATCCAAGTCAATTAGGATCGAACTGAAAGCATTTGAAGGCTCCTCTGGCAACCGCTATCCAGTCCATGTATGACTGACGATATAAAACACGATGTTGTTGGAAATGAAACATATTTCGACTTTCATTCATGCACAAAGTCATCATCAGAGAATGTAATAACAGACGCTGAACGATCGCAATGACTTATTTTTGTTACTTTTTTCAGGTTCTGCTGTTTGTTGATGCCGAAGCAAAAGCCATTTTCAAACTTCTGGCTGCCATTTTACACTTGGGAAATCTGGAGTTTGAAGGTATCTTATATCTCATTTTCTGGATGGTTTTATACATTCATTCAGAATCTTTAGGAATACGGACTGCTTCGTACCCTTGTATTACCATTATTATAAGGAAACGGCCAAAATGTGTTGACTGCGATGTATTTTTTCTTCTCCAATAGGAGCGGAAAAGAGTACAGTTGAAGGTTGTGACATCAGTAATGAAGACACAGGACAAACTGCAGCCAAAATGCTAGAGGTAACTATTATTTACCCCCCCCCCCCCCCCCAACACACACACACACACACACACACACACACACACACACGCACGCACGGCTTATAATCTGCAAACCACCCTAGGGTCCTATCACAGGTCTCCTATCAATCTAACGCTTTGTCCCTACCCCACCCCTCCTAAGGCTTCCTATCACATTGTAACACCTCACCCCTCCCCTCCACAGGTTCAATATAAACATCTGACAGACGCATTCACCAGCAAATCGACCTTTGCTCGTGGCGAGATGATATTCTCTCCCGTGTCCATCGAGAAGGCCAAAGACGTTCGTGATGCCTTTGTCAAGGGCATCTACGGCCGAACGTTTGTCTGGATCGTTAGTAAGATTAACAAGGCTATCTTCAAACCAAAGGTAAGTACGAAAGAAGGGGAGGATAAGTCTGTTTTTAACACAAGTATGTGGACCTTTTTAAGGGTTGTTTACACTGGCGATCATTTTGCTGCCATTTGATGTGCGATTTTTGCGGCGATTTTAGTCAAGAATGGTAAAGGATGAGCTTATTTTATTCCGGGCTCCAAGATTACTTGAAAAAATGTCTCTTCAGAAGCATATAACAAAATTTATTATATTTTCAAAACCCTCGCCGCAAAAATCGCAGCAAAAATCGCCAGTGTAAACGGGCCTTAAGGTCTGGAAGGGCCGCGTGACGACTTTGCTTGAAAGCCTATGTGCGTGAGTGTTTTTTTTTGTGTGTGTTTGGGGGGGGGGGGGGGGGGGCTAATTTATTGAATTTCTTTAGGATCAGGCATAGCTCAGTTGGTTAGTGCGCGGCCTTCGAAGCTAGTGGTCCATGATTTGATTCTCAGGATTTCCACGTCTTTCACTTCTCTCTGTTCTGTGTAGCTTTAGCTTTAAATAAAATACCCGTAATAAGGAACACTGGTAGTTTGAGGGGGTAAAGGGCGCACCTTCTAACGCTTTATACATGAGTCCCTGGCTCGGGAGAATTGGATAACCACTCCCCTAGCCTCCAGCGCAGACGCTCTTGGAAAAAAACGTTGCGTGACAACGTGACGACCCTAAGAACGTCTGCGAAGGAGGCTACCACTCCCCGTGTCATAAAAGTAAAATATATTACCTTTTTTACAATGAAGCTTAGGTTGTATCCAATCATTTTATCTCAAGTCATGTCAGTAAAGAAGAAAATACTTCTCAAGGGAATGACAAGTGCTCTGAAAGAAAGACAAACAAACGTTATGACCATAGGTCTCTTGCACACATAATATAAAGCTCTTTTTAATATTGTTTTCTTTTATCCAGGAATACGAAAATGCAGTGCGGACTTCCTTTGGTGTACTGGATATTTTTGGTTTCGAGAATTTTCAACACAACAGGTAAAGGCAAAGCTTGTGGATGGGATTAAAAAAAATGTTTTATTTGTTACTGATTTTGGTAACAATTATTTTTTCTTTGGCAGCTTTGAGCAGTTGTGCATTAATTATGCCAATGAAAATCTTCAGCAGTTTTTCGTGCGACATATCTTCAAGCTGGAACAGGTAATGGTGTTGATACAATTAAAGGAGTGTCCACCATGTTCACTGTCGTCGTCGTCATTATCATTATCAGTCATCACCATCACCATCACCAACAACATCATCATCATCAGTCTTGATCACCCAACATTACAACTATCATCATCATCATCATCATCTGTCGTTACCAACATTATCACAGTCACCAGTCATCATCATCGATTGGCCATCATTACCAACATCATTATCATCATCATGACTCATCGACACTACTATCAACATCACAGTCATCAGTCATCATCGTCACTATCATCACCATTATTAGACATTGACCACCATCCATAAGCATCATCCACATCATCAGCCATCAGCACTAAAAAAACACAACAACCGCTACCGCTGTCATCATCATCATCATTATCATCACTGTCATCATCATCATCATGATAATAATCATCGTCAGTCATCACTATCATCATCATCACGATCATCACTATAATCACCAGTACTATTATCATCATCAATTTTTAACAATACAACAAGATGTACTGACAAATTGTAAATTGAAATTTGAATCTGTTGAACCAATAGGAAGAATACGACAAGGAACACATTAAGTGGCAACACATCACGTTTTTAGACAACCAGTCCATCCTTGATCTGCTGGCTAAAAAACCAATGAATGTCATAGCCATTGTTAACGAAGAGAGCAGATTCCCAAAGGTAACCATAGAGATATCCTTACCTGAACTTATTTTATTAGTTGAATATGACCCCTTGTCTTGCTCAACCATGATGGTAGACTTGCTTCAGTATTTTTGATAGATGAAAATGACGTTATATTTTGCGTAACCATGGTGATGTACCTTGCTTTTCTGGTTTAGGTTTTGCGTAACCATGGTGATATACCTTTGTGTCATGTTGCATGACCATGGTGATGCACCTTCCATTTGTGGTTCATAATTTGCGTAACCATGGTGATATCATGTTCTCTTTGTATTGGTCAAAACCGACGCCATCACTTTCTTGAGACTTTCTGATTGGTCAAAAATTATGACTCAGCTAACGTTACTTGATTGGTTTCAGGGAACAGACGCAACGTTTTTGCAGAAACTCCAGTCGAATCACAAGAAGAATGACTTATACATTTCCCCAAAGAATACCGCTGACAAGACTTTTGGAATCAAGCATTTTGCTGGCACAGTCTTCTACAGATCCACAGGTGAGGCATTCATTAGCAATTGGGATTCCTGTGGGTTATTCCTGTACACAAGGACAAACGATCTTATCAAACCCTAAAACAACCTTTGGGCTGATCTAAGTCAAGACATGGCTAACTCACAGATAGAACCCTGAAACAACCTCTGGGCTGATCTAAGTCAGGGCATGGCTAACTCACAGATTGAACCCTGAAATAACCTCTGGGCTGATCTAAGTCAGGGCATAGCTAACTCACACATCAAACCCTGAAACAACATCTGGGCTGATCTAAGTCAGGGCACGGCTAACTCACAGATAGAACCCTGAAACAACCTCTGGGCTGATCTAAGTCAGGGCATGGCTAACTCACAGATAGAACCCTGAAACAGCCTCTGGGCTGATCCAAGTCAGGGCATGGTTAACTCACAGATAGAACCCTGAAACAACCTCTGGGCTGATCTAAGTCAGGGCATGGCCCAATCAATGCGAATTGGAATTTAGCGCGTTTGATTTTACGGAGGGAGGAAAATTGGCCCAAGCCTGGAGATAAAACACCCTGTTTTTAAACTAGCAATCTTATTAAAAAGATTTTCATATAAAATTTGTTTGTCGTATCTTGTTTTTAGGTTTTCTGGAGAAGAACCGAGACACCTTCAGCGCCGATTTGGTTGATCTTGTTGGCAAGAGTAAATCACCTTTCCTGCTTGAGATATTCGCCAAAGAACGTGCAATGGTAAGTACAATGGTTGTTCTATCTTTTTAGTTGTATCTATAGTTATAAGAAACCTGCTTTCTAATGGACTACTTTCGACGATACGGCGGCCATCTTGGTTGGGGGCAAATATACAAAGCTTTAATACAGTAATGCTGTCGATTAACATTAACAATTACCCACAAGACGATTTGACAACTTGAGATGAAATAAGCTGAAGATAAAGTACGGTAAACGAAACTCTCCGCCATCTTTGTTTTGTTTTGTTCCCTGGACGCCCCATACTGCCTTGCGATTCATGATGGCCGCCGTTCCGTCAAAGTAGTCCATTGGTTCTTGGAAATGGTCATAAATCTCCAAATTTATTTTGTTTAAGTACGACTGTTGTTTTCATTTTTTCAGGGCGAAGAAACCCGCAAAAGATCCCCAACATTAGGTGAACAGTTCAACAGATCTCTAGACCTACTGATGAAAACCTTATCAGCTTGTCATCCATTCTTCGTACGATGTATCAAACCAAACGATTTCAAAAAGCCGTTGATGTTTGATCGAGTTCTGTGTTGTCGCCAGCTTCGTTATTCAGGGATGATGGAAACGATAAGAATCCGTAAAGCAGGATATCCTATCCGTCACACGTATAAAGAATTCATGGACCGGTACTACATGCTGGGCAGTGGTGCTCCACCAAGCAATTACGATTTTGATAAACTGAAACGAGGGACCGAGGAAATCTCGAAAAAAATTCTGGGAAAATCTGACTGGCAAATGGGAAAGACGAAACTCTTTTTGAAGGTAGGGTGTGAGATTGTTTTGCGGTTTCCTGTTGTTTATCTCGCTATTTTCTATCTGTAGTGGAACTAAGGCCCAGTTCAAACGTCGATCTTCTCATGAGCCGAATCTAATGACATCAAAGAAGACTGCCTTATTACCTCATGATGAAGAGTAGGAGTAGGAAGCGGGACGAGGAAGAAAAATCTATTTTTTTAGGTTATTTTGTGTGTCTGTGACTTCAGGCATGACTTAAAACCGCATTGCGCTTGTTCGGCAGCGAATATTTGTGAAACGTTAGTGTATTTTATGACCAATTTCACGCAGATTCTCAGAACATTTACAGTCCTAATGCTACCATTGTTTACTCGTATATCTGCGCGTACTTGTGTCATGAAGAAAACTTTTACATTACCGTCAAACGGTATTGATGACATCCATTGAACCAAACACATTGCCGGGGATCCTGTTCAGCCAATAAAAAATATTGGATACATGAACGTCACGGTTAACACGCCATGTAATTCTAAGGATTCCGTGAGTTTTTCTTGGTCAAAAGAAACTTGTTGTCTTCCTAAATATCTTTCTTTTTTACCACAGGATGCCCAAGACCATCAACTTGAAGAAAGCCGTGACAGACTGCTAACCAAACGCGCTATTGTCATCCAGAAGGTCGTAAGAGGCTTCTTAACCAAGAAACGATTTGTCAAACAAAAACAGGGTGCGGTTGTGATCCAGAAAGTCTGGCGAGGTCATCACCAGAGAGCCAGATACCTTAAGGTCAGTTATCGCAGTATGGGCTACTGTGGACTCTCCCACCACAGGGATGCCAAAAATACTTAAAGTTGATTTCCGGTTTTGTTTCAGATTCGTAATGGCTACGCTCGTCTCCAGGCTGTCTACCGTGCTCGAGAAAAAGCGGCCAAGTTCCAAAACCTTCGTCTACGCGTCTGCATTTTTCAGGCTTATTGCCGCGGTCATATGGCGCGACGAGATTTCAATGTGCGCATGCGCAGTATCGTTAAGATTCAAGCCGGCGCACGAAAGGTGCTGGCCAAGAGGACAGCTGAACGTCTCAGACTCGAGGTAAGTCGGCTTTTAATATTGTCATTTAGATTTCAGCCCGTATTTCTCAATCATTTTTCTTTTATCTTCATTTTTAGAAAGCGAAACGCGAAGAGGCAGAAAAACTACGGAAAATCGAAGAAAAGAAGTTGAAGAAAGGAATGGCATCAGACAAGGCCAAGATGGAAGCTGACAGACGTTATAAGGTTAATGAAAGAACACAAAATTATAATATATACATATTTATATATTTTCAAAATTGATATAATGACTCTTCTAGGCGCGCAATTCATTCTTTTTCAAAATGAAACTGGTTTTTCCGCAAAAACAAATTTTTTTTCCGTGTAAAAAAATGAAAAATAATGTATTTTAATCTTTTATCCGAATCGTCATGCTATTTTTTATTAATTTTTTTGGTTGATGGAAATAGACTTTAATCATCCCATATCTTTTGTTTTGGCTGTAAATCATTTTGAAGCAACTGTTTATTGATTTATGATTTGTGGTTTGTTTTAGGAGCGTGTGGCAAAGATTGAAGATGAAGTTCGAGATCAACAAATGCAGGATAAACAACAAGCAATAAAGAAGAAGAAAGATATTGAACATGCAGAAGCCCAAGCAAAGAGACGCAAGGAGGAAGATGTAGATGACGAAAAAATGGTAAGAAAAACTGCATCAAAATATTTTCTCTGCACTTTGTATCAATCTCGCAAAACCGGCCATTATTCTTAAAAAAATATCAAGATTCAAAACCAGGCTAAACCAACATTTCTTACCTATTGTAGCTTATATATTTCTTTTTTGTAGAAATACAGAATACTTTTCTTTACTTTGCATAGCGAATTCAGACACCCTTATCTCACTAGCGTGACATTATTAACTCCTTCGACGTGGAATTGAGCTGCATTCCGACGTGCTGCAAGGGGACTGTAAGATATTTGATTTATCGGAAAAAGAAGTTTACTATCAAATCCGTTGTCACATCGATAATACTGAGTAAAAATGGAAACCTTCGTTGTAAACATTTTCTTTCAAATGGGGAAGATATTTATTTTTGGAACTAAGCTTTTTCGTGGAATTTTTGCAAAGAAATTTGTGTCTAGCCTGATAACGATGCCTATAACGCATGCAATG
Source organism: Anthopleura xanthogrammica (assembly GCA_964019055.1). Taxonomy (NCBI): domain Eukaryota; kingdom Metazoa; phylum Cnidaria; class Anthozoa; order Actiniaria; family Actiniidae; genus Anthopleura; species Anthopleura xanthogrammica. Next base: position 11,319,715 of record OZ025210.1, read on the forward strand.
CATTACTACACATATTTCTTTGAAAAAATGCTTAGTTTCAAAAATTTATTTCTTCACCAGTTTACGAAACTTTGTATTTTAATATTATCGATATGATAAATTTGATAATAAAATCCTTTTTCCGATAAATCAAATATCTTATAATGTCACGCTAGCTTGCGTGATAGTCTAAGGGTCAATAGACCCCTTGCAGCACGTCAGAATGCAGCTCAATTTGGAGGACAAAACAATAGCTTCCAATTCTCACGAGATTGAAATTCTTTTATTTTGCCCTCCAAATTGATCTGCTTTGACGTCACGTGAAAGGGGCCTATTGCAGCTCAAGTCATCGCAGTAAATTATTACGAGAGAAGCCAAAACTAGGCCAACTTTTTATATAGATATTTTCTCACTAAGTTAGCTGTGTAAAAAATTTTAAACATAAAAAGAATGAAAGTTATAAAAGCGCGGGAAAACTTAGGCATGCGTGGTACGAACATCTCAAATGCCAAAAATTCTTTCAAATTCCTTGGTATAAATTACGTGAAATTTAGTATTAAAAACAGAAACTTAATATTGCAAAACGTTTTAATTTATATCCCAAGAAGGTCAAAGGACAAACATTGCTTGAAAAATGTGTTAGACAAAGACATTTTGGTTTTGTCATTACATCAAAATAATTGAAAAATTTGCCCACTAAAATTAGAAATTATCTTCTCCAATCGTGAGGAGAGTTTTTAATCTTTCTCGTTCATCTCGGGGTTTGTTTTAAAATGAAGTCTGCAGCTCGAAATGTTTACCGAAAGAAAAATCGTAGAAGACCACAAGCTTCGACGTATCCGTGGAAATTTGACCAACTGCGTTGCGAAGTTCAGTCAAACGAGATTATTTTTCAAAAAAATCGCAATAAGGAGTTCAGTCAAATTCCTGTGAACTTGCATTCTCATAGCGAAAAAAGAAAGGATTATGATCAAGAAGGAGAGAATACTAGAATATTTCGAGAAAATCCGTGCTATTTGGTATCTTTGGTAAGATTACATCTATATTTTTCTATGTCACAAATTCAATTCACAAACTAGTTTTAGTCTGTCATAATTATTTCATACTTGTCTTCGGTGAATTTCTAAGTATATTTAACCAAAATCCTTAAAATTTAATGATAAACCATATAAACAAAAACAATCTCGAGTATTTTGAAATTCTAAATTCACCCTGAAGGCAAATAAACTTTGAGAGAACAAGAGTAATTTTGTCATGTTGAAGGATACAAATTATTTCAAGATTTAAATGACATAACCTTCAATAATAAGAGCGATAATGATGTTTAATTATAGCTTATTTTTATATTAACAGTGATTTTGTTTTCTTTTTCTCGTAGGTTGATGAAATGTTTGGTTTTCTACCTGAAGAAAAACCATCTACATCATCAGCAGAAACACCATCAGCTTTTAAAGTAGGAACTCCCAAACTACTCCCTAAGATCTTCGATTCATTGTGCTTTATAGAAAATCTTTAGTAATTTATCGTTTAAACTTTGTAATATAGATATCTTTATTTTATCTAGAATTTGCGATAAATTCTAACTTCCTCCTCCTAAAAGGGTTTAAAATTTTCAGTGACTTCCAAAAACGAAAGAAGAAAAAAAAAATCGTTTTTCAACTTTTTTTAGCACAAATAAGCTATATTTAGTTTAACTAATTTTAGAAATATTTAATACGATTCACAGTTTTTTTACGAGCTATGGAAAAACTAAAAATTGTTATCGATTGAATATTGTTTCAACGCGAATACAGTGAAATGGCTTTTCGTTGTTATGTACACCAGCCAATCAGTGCAATTATTACAGGTGACGTCACTCAACTTGCTACGTATATATTTTTGCTCTCTTTACTTCCTTCCTTTAGTCTTTAGTCTTTTACTCGATTTACCCGTGCGTGTTTGAGCCAAAGTTGTTGCTTAGCGTGCCTTGTTATTCTAGGATTTGGAACAACAACAGCAGGCCATGATCTCAACAGAGGATCAAGCTGTCATAAGGCGAAGGAGAGAAGAGGTTGGTACTAGGTTTAAATCATTTGCGAATATGTTCGCGTTTGTCCAATTTAATGAGATTAATCAGGATAATCTGGAATAATCAATTTACGGGAAGCTCGGGTGGCGTAGCGTTGAGAGCTTTCTACACTCACCAAGGCGACCCTCGTAGAAACAAGGACGGAAGAGGATCCAAAGTAATGTAATCATCATCACCATCATCATTATTACTACCATCCTATCTTTATCATCAATCATCTAACCATCATCAACTATCATCACTTTCTCCATTATCGTCTTCATTACTGATTAGCCATCTATCATCATCATCAACTACGACAATCACTGCCATCACCATCAATCACCAAATTTTTTATTTATTTTTTGCTGATTATTATCACCATCATAATCACTTAATCATTACCAGTCATAAATATTATAATCTTCTAATGGCGCATGGATATTTTAACTAACTATTTTTACTCTGTTTTCCTCTACTTTTTCAGCCCGAAGAAGATGTGTCTGAGTACAAATTCTCGAAATTCGCAGCCACATACTTCCAGGGGGGTGCCACACATAACTACATCCGAAAACCCTTAAGGCAATCACTAGTCCCCCTGAATTCAGAAGCTGATAGCATGGTAAGTGAATCACTATATACATGTCATACTCTGGATTTGGAAACATTTGGATCTCCCAGCCCCTCCCCCCCTTCTGGTCCTATAATATCAGTGTGTATCGGGGGGGGGGGGATTGAATAACCCCGGTATATGAGAAGTGACTAATGATGTTGCTAGTGACGTCATGGTTTACTGAGTGACATCATCATGCATATTTTGGTCGTGATTCCAGCTGATCTGAAATAGTGACGTAGAAATAACGTCACTGCAAAACTGAGGTGTCATGAAGCCTGCGAAAATCGACTTATGAAAATTTATATCTGAGATAAATTGTGATTTTCAGGAGAGGTTTTTGATATTTTGTATACATTTACTATGATATTCATTATTGAGTGGGAAAATAAAATAAAGAATTAACCGTTACACGAGTAGCTGGGCTACAAAGGATGACGCTTCAGTTTTGCAAATTTTATCGATTCTGATTGGCTAATATTTTTTTCTCAGATCAGCTGGTTGTGATGTAAGCCTTTCCTTATGCAGAAAGCAAATGATTTTGTGCATCAACTAATTTTGATGTATTTTTATTTGTGTCCAGGCTTCTCTCGCCGTGTGGATCACAATTCTTCGATTCATGGGTGATCTACCAGAACCCAAGTACATCACGTCCAATCCCGAGGCCAAGGTGAGTGGGCAAGGAAGCAAGGATTTTGAATATTTCTCTAGAGATCTGTGTCCATGTGACTTATTTCCTATTTTTCAACAGGATAATTCGTCTGTCATGAGCAAACTGTACGATACGTTAGGAAAGAAGTTCACCAAGAAAGGAGGAGTCGAAGGAGTCGATGACTTCACTGTAAGTACCGTCTAGTTTGAAATCGAATAATTTTGAAGTTATGATCCTGTGTTTCTGTCTATCTGTCTGTCTGTCTGTCTGTCTGTCGCAATATTTAATTTATCTGTCTGTCTGCTTTCCTGCATTTTAGTCTGTCTGTCGTTCCGTTCTTCGGTCTGTCTGTCTGTTTGTTCGTCTGTCTGTCTGCCTGTCTGTCGGTCTGGTAGCAATATTTAATCTGTCTGTCGGTTTGCTTTCCTTGCATGTCTGTCTGTCGTTCCGTTCTTCGGTCTGTCTGTCTGTCTGTTTATTCGTCTTTTTTGTCTGTCTGTCTGTCTGTCTGTCTGTCTGTCTGTCTGTCTGTCGCACATGTACAGTTTCTCTACCTGCCTTTATGTTTATTGTCAGCTAGCCTACCCCTCCCGACAGGTCTGTCTCTCTGCCTCCCAGCAGGGTCTGTCTGTCTGTCTGTCTGCGTCTCTGCGTCGTTCCTATTAAAAATGTATATTCTTTCTTTTACTTATCTTAGGGTTCCCAGTCCCCTGGACGATTGAGAGAAGCAAATCGCAAAAGAATCGTATCTCTGACTTTAAAACGAAAATCCAAAATCACCAAGGTAAAACTAATACTTTGTTTGTAGCACATCAAAATAATATATATGGAATAAATAATAAGACTAAAGTAGCACCTTAACGAGTCGGAAACGACGACATCCTTTAAACCAGTCATTGCGCGCGAGATCCCTGCTCATCCAATCCCATTACTTAAACGTTTTACCGGCACGGCACGGCACGATATGTCTGTATCGTAAATTTTTCACAGTCACACCAAATGCGTGCAATGTTGCAGGCAATCGATATTGCGAGCCATGTCACACGAAGCGATTTGTTGCACGCAATGTTGCCGAAGTAGAAAACGATCATACTTCAGCAACATTGCCTACCTGCTATATTGCGCGCAATGTTGCACCGTGTGTCTGTGCCTCTAGTGAAATCGTGTTGTAAGCCAGCATAAACTTAAAGCTATTAAAAAATGGCTGCCATTTTGAAAAGCAACCGGGTCTCGCCTGAAAGCGAGGCTAGAAATTTAACCTTTCTTGTTTGCATGCAATGACTAAAGGTTGGATTTATTTGAAATTGGTGGTAGCAGAACAAAAAGTTGCATGGAGTATAATTGAGTTATATTTTCTGACAGGACGTGGCTACAAGGCTGAGGGAGGCCGAAGAGAGCGGTACTCTAGATGGTGGCTATGGCCCCTTATCTGCACAGGACCGCCCCACAACTAACCTGGAAAAGCTTCACTTCATTATCGGCCATGGAATCTTGAGACCTGAATTGCGTGACGAGATTTATTGCCAAATATGTAAACAGTTGAGCTCGAATCCTTCCAAGACTAGTCACGCAAGAGGGTGGATATTGTTGTCATTGTGTCTGGGATGCTTTGCTCCTTCAGATAAGGTAAGTAATTTCCCGTCTTCTACTCTAAAGTCATATTTTTTTTACATCCTGACTGACTGAGTGAAAAAATATGCCATAATTTACAAGGGCATATAACAAAGCACGGAGGCTTGTTTTTCAATTTGGCTCTCAATTGCCCCTTCTTAAAATCATTTTGGATGCGAGGTTAATATGAAACACAAAAGAAACCACACTTTTCTTGATGAAATTTTTGGTATTTCTTTTGTATTTCCATGTTGGCCTCGCATTCAAGATAATTTTGAGAAGGGTGCATTCCTGATCAAATTGGAATTTGGAAGTTGATTTTTTAATGTGGGGGGAAAACCGGAAGACCCGGAGAAAAACCCTCAAAGGACAGGAGAGAAAACCAACACACAACTCAACTCACATTCGACACCCGGGTCACATTTTGAGAGGCGACGCATTATCAACGCCCGCCACCCGTGGTTCCCTAGTGAGTGAGTGACTGACTAACTAACTGCCTGACCGACTGACTGACTGACCAACCGACCGACCGACTGACTGTCTAATTGACTGACCGACTGTCTATCTGTCTATCTGTCTGACCAACTGAGCGATCAACCCACTGACTAACTGACTGAAGAAAAGATCGATTGACTAATAAAGAAATATAAATTCATAAGATATTTTTTTCCCTTCTAGTTCGAGAAATACCTAAAGTGTTTCATCAGTGAAGGTCCACCTGGTTACGCTCCTTACTGCGAAGAACGATTACGAAGAACACAACAGAATAGTTGCAGGCATCAGCCACCGAGCTGGTTAGAGCTTCAGGTAAGACACGCTAAATCTCGCAGGATTTTTTATCTACTTCTATTTAATTTAATGTATCTGATTCTACATGGACTGAAACTGTATTTATACATGCATCACAGAAAAACTTAATGTTCAAAAACTTCGCGGCCGCGAATAAAAAGGAAAGACTCGTAATTTTTTTTAAAATGATTTCAATGCTTCAAAATAAGAACGAATTCTTTACTCCATATTGGTAACTTTCTTAGTGTAATACTCTTCATTTAACAATGAGAACGACATAATTACGTTCATTATTATTGGTTGACAGCTGTCTGTTAAAATGGACGAATTTCTCTTGATTCTGAAGATAGCGTTTGCGCTTCACTCTCAAAGGAAGTAATTTTACTCAAAAGCTTTCATTTTTATAAGTTGTTAAAAAATAAGTTAAAATTTCCCCAAAATAAAAATTCCAATTCAAAGTTGCGCAAATGTTTTACTTTTGTCGTCCTATTGGGTATTCATTTTTCTGTAAAAATCCGTGGTATTTAATTTTTTTTTTCATCATTTTCCCGTTGGAATGTGTGAATATTTTGCTCTGCGAAGAGCCAACCAACCCTGCATTAACTTGTCTGTGACAACAACACAGTCGTAGTTTGTGAATTTACAAAGTTTCCGAGCTGTAAAGACTCGCTTTAGCAACTTAAAATACTTACGAAGGACTTGTTTTGAAGTGATGTTTCTTATCATGAAGCGTTGTTCGTGTTTCATAGCGAAAGACTCGAGCAGTGTAGAGGAAGATTACGTAATTATCACTGACAACTGATCCAAATTTTGACCCTGGACATGTTATATATTCTAACATTCTCAATTGAATTTTTTTAGGCAACAAAATCCAAGAAGCCATTGATGTTACCCATAACATTTATGGACGGGAGAACCAAGACTTTACTGGCCGATTCTTCGACTACAGCGAGAGAACTTTGCATCCAGTTAGCGGACAAGATTTCACTCATGGATAACTTTGGATTCTCTTTATACATCGCTCTATTCGACAAGGTATGTGTGGATGGCTGAAGCTATTGTATTATTTGTCACATTTCTGGACATAATTGAAGTATAATGTCAAAATCATTTGGGAAATTTAAACACCGTTGCTAGGCAATCACGGAGCATGCGCAGACCAAGTTTTTAGAGTTTTTCTTCCCTCCCTCTCACAAAGTAAAGAAATTCTAAATGTTTCCTACGAAGTTGTCTGAAAATAGTTTCTAGATATTTTCTTCCCTATTTCTCCAAAACTAACAGAGAATACAAGACCCAGATGGCAAATAACAATGAATTTTCCTCAAAAAATTGATCAACAAAAATAATTACATTCTTGCAACATTGTAATTTTAGATATCCCAAAAATATCTTAAAACTTTCATTAACGCTGTACCAATTATCTCTAAGCCGATATTCAAAGTGTTCAATGATACTTACTCAATTTAATTGAGCTATTCAACGCAGCCTTTGTCTATGACGTCTCATTACCTTTAAATTTTGCAAGTGTAATTAGCAATTTAAAACTTGTCAAAATGATGTTTATTACAAAAGATTCATTTTAGGAAAAAGCGACTTTAGAAACGTCATTAACATTTGCGTTTGATCGTCGAAGAAGAGAGAAAATTTCGTAATAAGAGAAATATGATTGAGTATTGAAATTTCGTCGATGGTGACGATAGCGCTGTGCTGGTTTAAAGATCGCTTTATTAGACATATTTATACGGAGTGTGGATATTAGTTACAAGATGGTTATGATGGTGGATTTTGCTACATGTTATGAACAAATGTTCACTCCAGATCCAATGGATTCGTGGAAGGAGAAAGAACTGTCTTTTTGTAAAGTGGGTTCGAAACTTTTTTACTTTTAGCATTACTTTGACATCTTATTGACCTCTAGTTCGTGCTCTATTCTGACTTTCTTCTTTTTTTTCCTTTCTTGCTTGGTTAAACTTTCCTTTCTTCTTTCCTTTCCTTCCTTCCTTCCTTCCTTCCTTCCTTCCTTCCTTCCTTTTTTTCTTTTTCACTTACTTTCTTGCTTTTTCCCTTCCTTGATCAGCCCAGAGGTCGTTTCAGGGTTAGATCAAATTTTAAGACTTTTTTAAAGAAATTCTTCTTCCTTTCCTCTTTTCTTTCTTCCCTTCCTCCTTCCTTCATTTTTCATATTTCCATCGATAGTATAATTTATATACACACTTGCTGTATTTCACGTCCTTCTGCTGTCCAGTTTAATCCTCTATAGAAACTAAGTTCTAAATCTAATCTCGAAATATGAAAATACGAGCAACAAAATCGTCGGCAACTTGTCGCATTGCCAGTTGCAGAGCAAATGTTGCTCGTATTGCCACCCTGCGCGCTTTTTTCAAATAAAAATTAAGAATAGCTTTTTTGTCTTGTTTCGGAAAGGATTACACACAATCATTATACAATGAGTGTGTCATTGCATTTTAATTTTGCTTGAGGATGTTCCTTTTATCTCTGTTCTCTCCTTTAATATATCACCTTGATTTTTGACCCCTATGGATAATGGTTAATCTGAGAACATCTCAGAACAATCCCTGGGATGTCCACATATCTATTGCTTATTGGAATTTGCAATCACTTTTTTTTACTATAACCTCCTTCATTTTTATTCTCCTTTCCCTCCCGGATTCCATGAGCTTCTCACTGGGGAGGGGGGGGGGGGGGGGGGGTGAGTAGGAATACTATGCAATAAACTCAAAAAGAGGGTCTTTCAGATGTTGACAACTTTTATTAGCTTGTTGGCTTCTTCACTCAAAAACTCATTTTGATGAAGCAGAATTGCACACATATATTTCATTAAATGTATTGGCCTCTTATCCAATGGGGTCACGATTTTGCACATGCAGCGATATCACACACGTGACTACAGTTATATCTAATGACACCCAATAGAATCTCGAGTTTTACCATGCAAGCTCTCCAGTGATTATTTATTGACCAATCACAGTCAACATTGGATTCTCATGCACGTGACTATTTATTATAACCAATCATCTTGACTGACATGTTTTTATCCAATCAGGTCTCTAGTCTTGGTAGTGGGAGTGATCACGTGATGGACGCTATCTCCCAGTGTGAGCAGTACGCAAAAGAACAGGGAGCCCAAGAAAGGAACGCACCTTGGAGACTCTTCTTCCGCAAAGAAATCTTCTCCCCTTGGCACGATCCCTCCCTTGATAAAAGTGGCACAGATCTCATCTACCAGCAAGTTATACGAGGAATTAAGTTTGGTGAATACAGATGTGATAAGGTTAGTGTGTACCTAGGAGCAATAGATACCGTGAAATTTTGTAGCAATAGATACCGTGAAATTCCAGTTATAGTCCAGGTATAGCCCCCCTCCCCACCTCTGGTATTTCGTGTTTAAGGCATTGATGACACATAGAAGAATCCCGCGGAATAAAAGAAAGAAATAACCGTAAAGAAATAATCACAAACTCTGACTTTTTTTTCATCCAGTTATAAGCCCACATCCAAATACAAGTCCCCTTCTCCCCCCCCCCCCCCCCGATTCTAAAAAACACCAAAAAATTTTACTAATAAATATGAGTCAAGCCCATTGGCTCGTACTGTATTTGCTATTTTTTGTTGTTTTAAGATAGGTAGTTAATTGTATTATTTATTATTGTTGCTGTAGTGTTGTTTCGGGTACCTTATTACAAAAAATTTTCGCGTCACGTCAATTTCGCGATTTTGGAGGTGGCATATTTCGCCACACTTTAAGTTTCGCGATTTTGAAAAAAATCACATTCTTGATCCCTTCAATTTCGCGATTTCATTGAAAAAATTATTCGTAATTTGTTTCCAAATACGCACAAATTCCTTTAGAAAACTCACTAGTTCCTTGGTTTTGACTTTAGCATATTGAATACTGTCTTGTTCCAATCATTGTTGATCAGGATCAATTGGCGCTAGTACTTGGTTCTCATAGCATAGTCTTTTATCCATACTTTTGAATGGTTATTAAATTCTTCACTCTCTCAAAAATGGAGGGTCACTTTATTTTCGCGTCATTATATTTTCGGGATATTTATTTTTCGCGACACTTTAAAATCGCGATATTTTCTCCAAATCGCGAACATCGCGAAATTAGTGTCCCGAAAATTCCATGTTATAAGGTAGTTAGTTTGCTTATTGTATTGTGGTATTTACTGTTTGTTGTATTAATTGTTTGTTGTCATAGGTAAGCTTTCATTGTATTCGCTGTTTCTTGTTGTTTTTAGATAGGTATTTAATTTATTTTATTGTAATGTTTATTGTTGTAGTATGTTGTTATTTTAGGTAGTTAGTTTGCTTATTGTATTGTATTTGCTGTTGTTTAATGTTTGTTTGTAGTCTTAGGAAATATTTTTTGTCAGTATTGGCTATTTTCGGCTGAACACGATATCATCCAAGAAAGAGAAAGTTATTGGATATCTTCAAAGCTGCATTAGGGGCATAAGATCGACCCAGTAAGCGGTGCACCCCTTAGAGTCGAAGGAAGAAAATATTGTTTTGTATTGGTTATCTTCGAAGTAGGAGCATAACGTCGACCCAGTGGGGTTGCGCAACCTCTGCGCCCCTCCCCTGTAGTCTTAGGAATTATTTTTTGTCAGTATTGGCTATTTTCGGCGGAACACGATATCATCCAAGAAAGAGAAAGTTATTGGATATCTTCAAAGCTGCAGTAAGGGCATAAGATCGACCCAGTAAGCGGTGCACCCCTTAGAGTCGAAGGAAGAAAATATTATTTTGTATTGGTTATCTTCGAAGTAGGAGCACAAAGTCGACCCAGTGGGGTTGCGCACCCCCTGCACCCCTCCCCTGTTATTTTAGTTTATTGTTTTGTACAAAAATGTTCGTGTCGTGATGGATTAATTTACAAATGTAAAGTTTTTTTCTTTCTTGAATTAATGAATAACATCATTTCGTCTTTTCTCAATGTAAAAACTTTACTTCAACGTCGTTACTTTGACATCATTAAAAATTTATTCACTCTTAAATTGCTTCATTAATCTTTTGAAAGAGTTTTCAAATTTTTAGTAAATTTGAGCCCAAAAACATTTTACAAAGTTATCTATTTCTCGATAAAAATGAAGATGATGAATGATAGTAAATATTGACAAATTTTAAGGGTGAAAAATAATTTCTTTCACGAACGACAATGAAAGAATATTTCTGTAATTTGAAAGAGTAATGACCTACGTTTTCATAATTTTCTTTTATTAATTTTAATAATAAATGTGCAGATGTTCCTGTTTTCTTTTCTTTTTCTTTTTTACTGTTAAACATCCTTCTTGACTTTAATGTATTCAAATTCAACTCACGTAGTTACAGAAAAAAATACATCGACAAACGTTTTGTAGCAAAGATGAGGATACTTCTAGCTAAAAAAGCTAAAAAACATGGTAAAAAGTCGAATTCAATCCGCAAAAACCGAAGAAGAAAGAAAACAAAGAAACAGCATTGTGATTTGAGAGATTTAACATTGATATATGAAGATTACAGCGACTTTGACCGGGATTTTAATCTTTTTGTCAAATTTGTCAAATTTGGCGAAGTTCAGTTAAGTAAGGTTAGTTTTCTCATATTTTCGCTTTTTGTGTAATTATTTAGTCATTTTTCTACGAACTTCACAACTCTAGACACTGCATATCTTTTTTTGTTTGCTTTGGCTTCATCAAGTTTTTATTGTCCTGTATTTAGTATAATTTTGATTGAAAGCTAGAAAAACGTCTACAAGTTGTCGAGACATAAACACATCATTATCTTTATTCATTTTTAGCTTCATGAATTCGTTTACTAATTTTATTTAGCGCAGTTATATTTTCAACAAAAACTGAACCTTTTTTTTTTTTTTTCTCATGATCAGCTGGTTTATATTTAGAATTTCAGTTAAGCAAACAATTTTTAATTTAAAATAGATTTTGCTAGAATTTTATGCTTTGACCACTGGTCCCTAAATAGAGGTTGGATGCCTAAATTAGTGCAACGAAATTCTCTTTCAGAATTTTACTAGTGGTCGCTAAATAGAGGTTGGCAGCGTAATAGAGTTATATAAATTAGTACAAAAAAATCCTCTTTCAGGGTTTGACTACTGGTCGCTAAATTGAGGTTGACAGTATAATAGAGTTATATTAATTAGTACAAAAAAATCCTCATTCATGGTTTGACTACTGGTCGCTAAATAGAGGTTGGCAGCATAATACAGATATATAAATTAGTACAAAAAATCGTCTTTCAGGGTTTGACTACTGGTCGCTAAATAGAGGTTGGCAGTGTAATAGAGTTATAAATTAGTACAAAAAATCGTCTTTCAGGGTTTGACTACTGGTCGCTAAATAGAGGTTGGCAGCGTAATAGAGTTATATAAATTAGTACAAAGAATCCTCTTTCAGGGTTTGACTACTGGTCGCTAAATAGAGGTTGGCAGCGTAATAGAGTTATATAAATTAGTACAAAAAATCCTCTTTCAGGGTTTGACTACTGGTCGCTAAATAGAGGTTGACAGTATGATAGAGTTATATAAATTAGTACAAAAAAATCCTCTTTCAGGGTTTGACTACTGGTCGCTAAATAGAGGTTGGCAGCGTAATAGAGTTATATAAATTAGTACAAAAAAATCCTCTTTCAGGGTTTGACTACTGGTCGCTAAATAGAGGTTGGCAGCATAATACAGATATATAAATTAGAACAAAAAATCCTCTTTCAGGGTTTGACTACTGGTCGCTAAATAGAGGTTGGCAGCGTAATAGAGTTATATAAATTAGTACAAAAAATCCTCTTTCAGGGTTTGACTACTGGTCGCTAAATAGAGGTTGGCTGGCTAACAGTGTCATAAATTAGTGCAAAAAAAAATCATTTTTCAGAATTTGACAATTTGTCGCAAAATAGGGTTGACGGGGTAAATAATGTAGTGTAAAAATACTCTTTGAGAATTTGACAGCTGGTCGCTTAATACAGGCTGGTCGATTTATAAAGGTTCTAATGTATTTATATTGTTTTCAGGACGAAGACCTCGCTGACATAGCGGCCAAGCAGTACTATATAGAGTATGGTAAAGACATGGTTGCTGATCGGCTCATGAGTCTACTGCCCTCGTATCTACCTGAGACTTTGCTTCAAACTGGACGAGGCGCCATGGAACACTGGCAGGCCTTGATTATCGATGCTCATAGAAAAGTAAGTTCAAAACATGGAAAATAATCAAAAGCTCGCATGGTAGCCATACCGATCTTACTACTCGTTCTGTTTGAATGAATTACTGGAAGACGATGAAAAGCCATTTCAATGTCACGGTGAGGTGCGGTGTACGTGCTGTAAGTCAGTACTGTGCGTTTCCCACTCAAACGATAACCATTCTTATGGGAAGCCATTTCAGTGTTACGGCATGTCGTACCGTGTACGTGCTGTAAGTAAGTACCGTACGTTTCCCACAAGTAAATTCAGTAAACATTTTTTTAAATTTTTCTTTGGTTTCTTTCCCATGGCGGCCATGTTTTTTCTTTCTCTCACCTATTCATGACACCTTTTTCAGGGATATTACACTCTAAGACGAGTCGAACCTCAGGTCGTCAAGGAAGACGTCGTTAACTACGCACGTTACAAATGGCCGCTGTTGTTCTCTCGCTTCTACGAAGCCTATCAATTTTCCGGGCCCAGTCTCCCCAAGAATGACGTCATCATCGCGGTCAACTGGACCGGTGTTTACATAGTGGACGATCAGGAGCATGTGCTACTCGATCTGCAGTTCCCGGATATTGCTCGCGTCAACTGTAACCAGTAAGTTGATTGAAATCATGTGACTTAAAATCACGTGATCAAAGTGGCGCCAAAACCATTCCCGATGATCTGTATCATTCGATTTACTGCTTAGGGCAGTTGGTGGCAAAATCCCGCCAAATCCACAGGAACTCCATATTAAATTATATCAGCCATTGAAATAACGTTTTATTATTAAAGGGCTCAAACTTATTTGACTTCTTTTGGCAAATTTAACACATAAAATAGAAACCTATATTCTAGGGGTGGGGAAGGATTTTGTCCTCCCTCTTCCCCCCCCCCCCCTCCCCCCTCCTTTCGTCTCTGTTTTTTTGATATCTATTTATAATATCACGTGACGCAGTTACGAGCATATCCCCTTTTTTCTATCAGGACCAAGCGGTTGGAAGGTTCAAGCTTCACAATATCCACAGTCAAAGGAGACGAGTACACCTTTACCTCCACGAGTGCTGAAGATATTTGTGAGCTAGTGCAGTTCTTCTGGGATGGTTTACGTAACCGATCCAAATATGTCGTGGCTTTAATAGATTACCAGAGCCAAGGTGAATAGAACTAGACTGTTATAAATAACACACTAACGCTCTATACCTGAAGTAGTATAGGGCTACTTTTCTAAAACAAACTAAATCTCATTTCATAAGATGGCAGTAAATGACCTACTGTTGCAAACGAGCTTATTTTTTCCTCAGGTGAACGGAATCTTTAGATATTTCATTTTTTATATAATTTTTAGCTTATGGCCCTTAGACCTCGTTTCCATTCTTTTGTTTTAACTCATTTCCGGCTTAAAGCGTAAGCGTGTATCATATGAAAGTGAAAGAGAATATGAGCTGAAAGTTGATCAATAAAGCAAAAGCAAGAATATGTATAAAGGAAGGAAGGAAACGATGGATGAATCATAATTCCGTTGTGTAACTGTACTATCACCAAGCATTTTAATGTATAGGCTACTCATGCGCCGGTGAATCGCCAAAGAACGGTTCCTCACTTTTACCATAACGTTAACCCCCTAACGAAAACCTCTTCTAACCCAGCTATGCTTTATTTTCTATTTTAGGCGAGGAATCATCTTTCCTAAGTTTCAAGAAAGGTGATCTCATCGTCCTGGAAAACGATACCGGAGAGACTGTCCTTAACTCCGGCTGGTGTACTGGCCATTGTGAACGAACAGGAAAGGTCGGAGACTTCCCTGCTGAATGTGTCTATGTTCTTCCAACCATGACTAAACCTGGACAGGACACCCTGGTAAGATGTCAAACAATACTCCATTTTTGAATTCTCTTTTTTGTTAAAAATGCTCTTGATTGCATGTGACATCACTGCCGCGATGTTGGTTGACTTGAGCAAAATATTGGTTGTGTTTTTTTTTGTTATGTTAGCCAACATGGCGGCCATGTCTTTTGTCCTTGTACATGTGACGTCATAGCCGCCATGTTGGTTGATTTGAACGAAAGATTTGGTTGTGTTTTTTTTTGTTATGTCAGCCAACATGGCGGCCATGTCTTTTGTCCTTGTACATGTGACGTCATAGCAGCCATGTTGGTTGACTTGAACAAAATATTTGGTTGTGTTTTTTTTTGTTATGTCAGCCAACATGGCGGCCATGTCTTTTGTCCTTGTACATGTGACGTCATAGCCATGTTGGTTGATTTGAACGAAAGATTTGGTTGTGTTTTTTTTGTTATGTCAGCCAACATGGCGGCCATGTCTTTTGTCCTTGTACATGTGACGTCATAGCAGCCATGTTGGTTGACTTGAACAAAATATTTTGACTTGGTTTCTTTTGCTATGTCAAGCAACATTGCGGCTATGTTTTTTATCCTGTATTTGACGTCATAGTTGACATGTCGTTGCCTCGATAAAAGATTTGGTCTTGGTTTCTTTTGCTTGTCATCCAAAATGGCGGCCATGTCTTTTGTCATTTTATTCTGAACGAAGGGCACGCTGTTCCTCTGTGCGCAGTAAAGCGGGCTTCAACTGCATATATTTCAATAGTTGTTATCATCTTTAAATACAGATGACTTTTAGTGACCAAAACCTTGAAGGATCAGACAAAATCATAGCCACCACAAAGACAGCCATGTATCCTGAAGACCAAGAGGTTTTCGACAAACCCTACACTCTAGAGCCCTTCTCCATCGATCATTTCTTACCGCCATCCAAGAGAACCTTGAGTAAGACTCTACAGACACAAGTGAGGAAAAAGGACAAGAATACTCCTTGGGCGTTTTCTAAGGTATTTCTTCTTGGTATTGATAGTTCTAGTGAGATTTTGCTCTTGGGGCAAACTAGAGAATTTGTGAGTCTAAATAAAAAAAGTTGAAATAGACTTCTATGCTTTGGGCGTGTTTTGCTTTCATTTCATACCATGCTTGAAGGTATATTTCCTTGGATACGAATAACGAAATGAAGGTGCGCATGCGTGCTGTGTGATATCATAAACCACGCGCTTTAACCAATCAGAAAGCGAGATATTTATATGATTATTTTTTTTAATTTGGTCAGGATCCTATAAAGCAGCCGTTACTCAAGAGACTGGGAGGTCAAGAAGAACTGGCACAGAAAGCAATACAAATCTTCTTAGATATCCTTTGCATATTTTACAATACTTATACAAACCCTGTGGGATAGCTACCTGTTTGGCTGGTTTTGATGAATTAATTATACGACTAAAATACTTTCCGCTGGGCTTCCTGTGGTCCCAGTAATTAGAATGACACGATTACTTAAACCCTGTGGGATAGCTTCCTGTTCTAATAAATTTGAAGAATTTATTATGCTGCCAAAATACTTGCCGCTGGGCTTCCTGTGGTTCCAGCAATTAAGATGACATGAATACTTAAATCCAATGGGATATATAGGTTCATGTTTTGCTGGATTTGATGAGTTACCATTATGCGGCTTAAATACTTGCCGCTGGGCTTCCTGTGGTTCCAGCAATTAGAATGACACGAATACTTAAATCCAGTGGGATAAATAGCTTCCTGTTTTGCTAGATTTGATGAGTTACCATTATGCGGATAAAATACTCGCCGCTGGGCTTCCTGTGGTTCTAGTAATTAGAATGTCACGATTTCTCAGTTTTGTTGATCTTAACTATTTCTTACCTATCATGAAGTACATGGGCGACTACCCATCTAAACGAGCCAGACAAGCCACTGAACTAACTGATGCTATTCTAGAACCAGCACTTCAACACGTAAGTATTCTACAGAATTTTCGGAGCTGACTCTAAAAAAATAAATTACGGACGGAATTGCTGTGACGTAACCAGAATAACATTTTGATTGGGTGACGAGTAATGTCACGCCCCGTGGTTGGCTTGAAAGAGCTATCGTGACCGTGACCGTGACCGTGACGTATTCTAATATTTTCCACTGACATGCCATATCTAGCACATTGCTGATTTCCATAGGCGCCATTTTGGATTTTAACAACATGCCCACCAGGTCTTATGTTATCCGAGAATGTAACCTTAATACAATTTTTAAATGTCTTTTTTCCAGGAACCACTTCGGGATGAAGTCTACTGTCAGCTGATTAAACAAATAACAGAAAACAGGCTCCCGTAAGTCGACTCGCTTGCGCATGCGTTCTTCGCATTAGGCTGTAAACAAGCCTAACTAGTAGTCAGTGTGGTTTATAATAAAGGCAAAGATAAGATAAATGGACTTCATATGTATAGTTTTTGCATTAAGTAGAATTGTTGGGTTCTGCAAATCAAGTGGTAACTATATAAAAAACTATCGGGAAATTTTGTTTAGATAATTGTCTTTATTTAGTTTTTGAAAACTTATTTATTATTTCTTTGGAACTTCATCCAGGTCAAGCTCAGAGAAGGGTTGGGAACTTCTATGGCTTTGTACTGGAGTATTTGCTTGCAGGTGAGTTGTTTTATGACTGTTGAACAAAAAAATGTCTATATATACTTCTACAGTGACAAAAAATTCTGTATATACAAAGGACATATGCATGTAAAAGAATTGGCTTTAAGTTTTGGCATTTTGTGAAGTACATTTGTAAAGCAAGTTTGAAAGTCAAATTTGCATATTTTACAATAGCACGATGATGTTTTGGGTTAATTTGCATATGGACTACGAGCATGCGCATTTCATGCGCATCACTCAGTATACGAAAGATGACAGATAACCATTTATGTTTGGATTTTTAGTTCTTTGCTTCTTCGAGAAGTCAACCAAGTGTTCAAGTCATGGAGAATAAGACAGCCATTGGCTAATGACTGCCTAATGCGCCTGCAGAAAACAATCAGAGTTGGTCAGCGGAAGTACCCACCCCATCTTGTCGAAGTAGAAGCCATTCAGGTAAGACAAGATAGTAGTTTTTCATAAATATTACGTTATATAGCTATTAAATTACGCGACCCAAATATCATATCCAACTGAGTTGACCTTCAGGACAAACTCAAGGTCAACCAATAAGAATTGAGGATTCGACATCGTATTTTGATTAGCATTTCCCATTATTCTGCCAAGAGAACTTATGAAATACGGGTACTTCCTTCTTTAAATTAATCGTAAACGCTAGTCGAACTCATGACGGAATTATATTTCAATCAACAAGAAAAGTCTACATTGTATATTCGGAAAATGCTCGAAAAATGGCCATAGTGACCCATAATTCCTTTCGGGGAAGGCGATCAACTCAGCTGGATAGTTCAAGGCGTCTGGGTTTTTGGCTTCCATCAATCAAATTCAACTCGTCATATTTTTGAATTTCTTTTTCAAACACAGCACAAGACAACACAGATCTTCCATAAAGTATATTTCCCAGATGATAGCGACCAGGTATGTTTTTTTCTGATTTAAGTTAGATTTAACTTTAAAGATTTCATCTCGATGTAGATAATTTCAGATGTTCTGCATTCAAAGTGTAGACTTGATTAAAAAGTAGCCTAATTTCCTATGAAAGAGGAACTTAATTTTTATTATTTTGAATTTTAGGCGTTTGAAGTTGATTCGAGTACGAAGGCCAGAGAGTTCTGTTCGATCGTCGCTCAACGTCTTGGACTCAAGTCTTCTGATGGATTCAGCTTATTTGTCAAAATAACTGATAAAGGTAGGTAACTTACCCGATGTGATCACGTGATATCTTCATGTAATAATGAATGAATCTGTATCATGTGACCAATAACTATCCATCCACCTTGTCATTCAGTCACAAAGCAGACAACCATCAAATTCATCCACCCATTCATTATGCACCCACTCATCAATCCATCCATCCAATCATTCATTCATTCCATGCGTAAACCATCCATCCAATCCATTCTGTCATCTATCTATCAATCCATCAATCAATCCATCCACCAATCCATCCATCAATCCATCCATCAATCCATCCATCAATCCATCCACCAATCCATCCACCAATCCATCCATCAATCCATTCACCAATCCATCCACCAATCCATCCACCAATCCATCCACCAATCCATCCACCAATCCATCCACCAATCCATCCATCAATACATCCACCAATCCATCCATCAATCCATCCACCAATCCATCCATCAATCCATCCACCAATCCATCCATCAATCCATCCATCAATCCATCCATCAATCCATCCATCAATCCATCCACCAATCCATCCACCAATCCATCCATCAATCCATCCACCAATCCATCCACCAATCCATCCATCAATCCATCCACCAATCCATCCATCAATCCATCCACCAATCCATCCACCAATCCATCCATCAATCCATCCACCAATCCATCCATCAATCCATCCACCAATCCATTCATCAATCCATCCATCAATCCATCCATCAATCCATCCATCAATCCATCCACCAATCCATCCACCAATCCATCCATCAATCCATCCACCAATCCATCCACCAATTTATCCATCAATCCATCCACCAATCCATCCATCAATCCATCCACCAATTCATTCAACATCCATCCACCAATCCATCCACCAATCCATCCACCAATCCATCCACCAATCCATCCACCAATCCATCCATCAATCCATCCACCAATCCATCCACCAATTCATTCAACATCCATCAATCCATCCAGTTCTTCCAGCCAATCTCAGCAAGTTATTCATAGCAGTTTATTTTTATTCCAGTCATCAGTGTTCCAGAGGGGGATTTCTTCTTCGACTTCGTCAGACACTTGACAGAATGGCTTAAGAAAGCAAGACCTACTAGAGACGGTACGCACTCGTAACATATACCTGCACTATATACGAAACCTCACCATCACCGCATGGTGACAATAGAAGATACTTTTTCCATGGCAACTTCATATATATGTGTTTGCATTCACGTCTATTACCCTCCCCATGTCATAACCATGACATTACCATGGTAACAGAGGAAGATACCTATTACCATGGCAACTGTATGTGTGTGTCCGCAGCCACACCTATCGCTATGTATATTCATAGTCAATCACTATCTTGGTAACATTTGGCAACTATTTGTCACCAGGTCAGCTTCCTAACCTGACATACCAAGTGTTCTTCATGAAGAAGCTCTGGATCAACACAGTGGTTGGTAAAGACAACGCCGCAGATTGTATCTTCCACTATCACCAGGTATTCAACTAAAATACAACCGGAACATACCACGTATAAGATTCCTTACAACCCAATTATTACAGAGTTTCCCGAAAGATAAAATTTGAATTTTATTTTAAAAGTTTATTTTTGCGAAGTTGATACATGCACGCTTTCTTTTGAGTGCGCATCGGCAAAAAATATTATCTAACAACATGTCTTATATTGTACTGTTTGTACTGTTTGACCTGAGTTCAATAAACAGGATTCATTATGGCCTAGTTTAGATACAAACAACATCAAAAAAGTTACGATGGAAAATGATATTTGTATCAAAGCTAGACCGCAATGGATCATGTTTGCTATCTCAGGAAAGGTCTATGTACCTTGTTTCTCAAAATTACCAAATGCCTGTTTGATAAACTTCATCTGAATCTAAATTTTGATCAAGTATTGGTTATTTTGACCCCAAGGAGCTGCCTAAATATTTACGAGGTTACCACAAGTGTACTAAAGAAGAAGCTGGACAACTCGCTGCTCTTATCTACAGAGTCAAGTATGGAGACGACAAACGAGAGTTCCAGAACATTCCGTAAGTGGTCACTCTCCCCAGTTTATCACTTTGTATATGCTTTATGGAAGAGTTGTGTCCTGACTATAGCGATGCTTCATGTTTACCAACAATAGCATTGTGTAATTAATATGCCAACCATTTTTTACAAAAGCTCTTGACAAGTTGCTTTATGTCACCAGCCAATCCATCTCTGGTTGGCAAATTAATAGCAAAGGCTTACTTCACACGTAGCATCGCAATAACATGCCTATGTTTAGATCTGCACAATCAGGTCACCTTTATATTTTTATAGACCGCCAACCGGTTGGCTCAGTTTGTTGAGCATCGGACTTTCGAGCGTGAGGTCGCGGTTCGAGTCCAGGCCGGAGCAACAAATAACCGAGGAGAAAGTGCTGCCTTTGTTATTACATCTGCATATTGCTAGGCTTTCAAGTGGCTCGGATGACCACATTAATTGTGGTCCCCGTCCTTAATCAACTAGTGACGTTGAAAGAGGACCACTTGTTTATCAGTTGAATTACTGTCGAGTGTTATCCTCTATAAACAAAGTAGATTTAATTTTATTTATTTCGGCTCAAATGCCTTCAAAGAAATCAATAATACTCAACAAAATGACGTTTTGCCAAAAGTAAAGACTGTGTTGCTCTTTTTAGTAAAATGTTGAAGGAACTCGTGTCACAAGACATCGTCAAAGAACATTCTCCTGATGACTGGAAAAGGGTGAGACATTACTGCTGCCAATACCTGACATTTTTTCTTGTTATATAATTATATATGAAAAATTCATATAAAACTTATTTTCCGCAAATGATCAGTTTTATAAATCTTTTATCTGCTTCCTGTGTTAAAATCAACCAAAACTCTGCGACTTTTGGAGCCCCACTTGAGCGACAAGTAAGAGTGGAGAGGAGAGAGACGAAGAGAGGGAAGATTCGAGTGGAAAAAAAATATGTTTCTTTCTATTTGTAGGCTGTCGTCGCTGCATTCAACAAACAAACGGGAAAAACCAAGAGCGACGCTAAAGTTTCTTTTTTGAAAATTATCCAAAGATGGCCGACGTTTGGATCCGCCTTCTTCGAAGTCAAAGTAAGAATCAAGTTATATTGTTTGTTAGCATGTTAGCTTTCCAGTCTTCCAGTAGAATTAGACATTACTGAACAGTGTCTTGTGTGTGTGTTTTTTCCCAGTATTTATCTTTTTTGTATTATTTTTTTCTCCAGCAAACAACAGAACAGAATTTCCCTCAGCTTCTCCTCATCGCTATCAACAAGAACGGCGTCAATCTGATTGATCCTAAAACCAAGGTATGTTAGCCAGGGCAAAAGACACCTGAATATAGGAAAGAATACAAGGGTTATTCTTGTGCTAATATATGCAAACTGTGGCAAATCATAGTTTGTTGTACTTAATAATAACAATTTCGACCCATGAACCCGCGTTGTTTTTGGTCACCATGGATTCTCGTAGTACACGTGACGTCATAGCCGCCAAATTGCGTGCGGTTTCTCTGGTTATGTCAACCAAGATGGTGGCCATGTCTTTTGCCATTTTCTTCGTTTAATAAGGAATGTGTACACTCCACCATTGATGAGAGATAATGCCGCATATTATAAAATTCAATTATTGTTGAATTATTAATGTAGGTTATTTCATGTCCCCTTTGCAGGAAATCTTAGCGACGTATCCCTTCACGAAAATCTCTAACTGGAGCAGCGGTAATACCTACTTCCACATGACGATAGGAAACGTGGTGAAGGGCAGTAGATTCCTGTGTGAAACAGCACTGGTTAGTATCGTTTTTCTAGTTCTGATAAATGGTGATGGTGATGATACATGATGATGATGATGATGATAGAGGGATGCATGTATATTGTGATGATGATGATGATGTCATTGCTGATGATGATGATGACATGTTGATGTTGATTACGATAACATTGATAAGAGGATCCTGAAGTGGGGCTCTCAATCGCACTTCCTCTTGGAAAATTTGACAAAATTCAAATGCAGGTTGGTTGATTGTTGATGATGGTGATCATGATTATGATAGTGATGATGACGGTGACGATGACGACGACGACGATGGTGATGGTGACGGTGACGATGACGATGATGATGATGATGATGATGATGATGATGATTAAAATGATGGTGGTAGTGATGATGATGATGATGATGATGATGAAGACGATGATCGTGATGATTATTATAATGGTACATATTGTGACGGGTATTGTTATAACATGAAAAAAGATCTTAACTCCCAAAATACATTTCACTTTCAGGGCTACAAAATGGACGATTTGTTAACTTCCTACATTTCTCTCGTTCTCTCCAACTTGAATAAGCAACGAAAACCTCCAACACTTCGAGGAATCAAGAAATAATTTCTCCAAACTCATTTCAGAAAATCACCAATCTCGCCAGCCTCGTCTATTTATGCTCTGAATGTATTTATTCAAAGACGTTTTAGCGAATAATTTAAAGCAGCAATTTTGAATACATTTCTCATGAATGCCATGTTTAACGACTTGTATTGCACGTTGTCGCGTGACCGACATATTTATTGTCACGCAACCAACACAACATCCAATTTGATAAAAAACATATATAGTGACTTTTAGTTGCATAAGAGACTCGTGTAACATGGTCTTCTTAAATTCTTGTATTGATAGTCACGCAATGCACACTAGGTAACGCCAAAGAACGAACACTTTCGTCATCATTCACTCAACAGCACTAAAATGGCTTACACGGACAATTACGTCACATCTCCTTAAGCAATGCGTCATGGGATACTATCGTAGAAAACACGGCGCATTTTTTCGAGAGAAAATCCCACAATGCTCTACGCGTAACGTCAATTCTCTATAAATACTTAAATTCAAAAAGAACTTCCCAAAGCGGGTTTTAAACAGAAAAGTGAACAGATTTTTAAATATAATTACAATTTAGTAGCATTTACATAAAACTGTAATTCAATTCACCTCGTTTATGTACGCGGTATACCTGTGGCGAGTCCATCGAAAACCCCTTTTTAATCTGCTATATACTTTGTAATAAGAGTTTTTTTTCCGAGACGTGGGTATTCCTGTAGTAATCACTGTGCTCAGTAAAAAGTTTGGCTGAGAAAAATGGCGGTTGTGACGTCACACAAAACCGTAAATATAACGTCATTATGCTAAGATAATTTTTTAGCTTTGGTAAAAATAATCCCAGTTCCAAACAGCTTTAGTTTATTTTAAGTTTAACAAGAAGGGACCCGCAAATAAATTAATGACATGTACTAAACAGCGGCTCAACACATACATTGCGCTTCAATAGCCTTTCAAAGGCCGGCGAGTCTGCGTAAAATAATGGTATTTAAGTCACAATATTTATCACTTTGAACTGCTTCAATATTGAATCCAATTCACTCTAGAATTTTTTAAATGTGTAATATTAGTTCATCAATTTGCCTTATTTTGTAAGTTTTTGTTTAGAAAATAAAATGTCTTCTTTGTTAGGTCTGATGTTATTGCCGAACCGCAAAACTTAAAGGGGCAAAAATCAATGAAAATTGGAAATGACTTTAAACTTGGTTAAACTTATCTATATGACCCCAATAGTAGCCAAGCAACATATTTTCTTCAAGGTCAAAATTGGTGGATAAAAATTATAATTTTTTTTTCAGCATCTACATTGTGAGTAAATGACGTCATTTACTCAACCCTATTGCTCTTTTAGTAGTAAACCAAAATTTCTCTACACTAAGTGGCCCCCAAGCTAAAATTTTCACCACTCTGGTTTTCATAATCATAATATCCGTGCCGTGTGCCGTGACTTTTCGCACTCATACGAAATCTCCTCCAATTAAGCGCCTCTAACAAGTTTTTATCTGAGCTCTCCTGATTGCAGTCAACAATAATTCAGAGTTTCACACCAGATGTTGGATGATGAATTGTCCCAAGGAAGTACGCTAGCTATTTGCCAAATCTTCAGATCAAAAGGTTTCATCATAAAAAAAATCGACCAAAATTCACCCAAGAACTGATTATAATTTTTTTGTTCGTATTTTATATTTTATATTTTTGTTTGTTTGTTTGTTTGTTCGTTTGTTGAGCTTGCTTGTTGCCTGTCTTTTAGTCTGTTTATTTAATAGTTGATTGGCCCTTTGTTTGCTTGTTTATTTTTTTTAATCATTTTTTTTTAATCATTTTTTTTACTTTTATTTTTAAAAAAAGAGAAGGCAAAATTCATAAATAAATATCCAATGCAAATTAGTCGAAAATTAAGTGACAGAGCTCTAAATTCTCCCTACCAACGGTTATCAAACGTGACCAATCAGCTCGCTTGATTGTTTTAGCGCCATCAGCGGATTTCCAACCATTTGCAAACTTTGCAATGAAGCGACGAAGACTCTTCAAAAACCCTTGAAAAATTCATCTTTTCTCCTACGTTTAGGACCAAAAACACCCAAAAAATGAATACAAAGTATTTCTAGTTAGTGTTCAAGAACGAAAATCACAGCAAACATGTTTTGAAAGGCTCAAAACTCTGTAACTTCAAGACTACAACAGGCTCGAAGCCGGAGACGTCAACATGAAGTCTCGGAAGCAAGTCTCGGAAACAAGTCTTTCAATTTCTGTCAAAGGATACATAACAAGCTTACTAAAAGTTGTAGCTAAAGTGACATTTCAAGACAGTAATACAATGAATGCGGATATTCCAAGCATATGAAGCTAGTTCTGAAAACAATCGTCGTCTACTTTGTTGACCAAAGTAAGTAAGATATTTGCTAGAAATTTTTGCTTTTTTCAGATTTATTATTTTCTCCAAATAACTACGACAGTTTATATTCATATTTTATATCTTTACATTTTATTCTAGTAGTAAGCAAATAATGCAAAAATGATTATAAAGTAATCTTAAATCTACAGTAATTTTTGTTTAAGGTTTTAATTATATATTATTTACTAGTAACCAATCAAGAGCGAGATTGCACGTGAGAATTTCAATCGGCATGTACTCACTAACCTGATATGAAATGATTTCATAAAATCGATGCTTTACAGGATTTTATCTAAATTTCTCCATTATTTACAAGTTTTCTATTTAGAAATAATTACAATGACACCCCACATGGGTTATTTTATCCAATGTTGTTCCCAAGGGCGAGAGGTCTAGTGGTTTTAGTATAAACAAACTATTCGAATAGTTGTAAAAAAAATATGCAAAATTTCAGACGTTTCGTCAAAACCTTCAAGAATCAAGCACCATTGCTTTGATTTGATTTACTTTAACTAATCGGGCTCATCATAATAGCTCTGTACTAGTGTGCTGTTAGCCAAACAGAATGCGGGCTTTGTTAAAGCGCAGTATTTTTACACTGATAATGAAAAGCTCTGTACTAGTGTGCTGTTAGCCAATCAGAATGCGGGCTTTGTTAAAGCGCAGTATTTTTACACTGATAATGAAAAGCTCTCTACTAGTGTGCTGTTAGCCAAACAGAATGCGGGCTTTTTTTTATACCGCAGTATTTTTACACTAATAGAGAATAGCTCTCTACTTTACATATTACTAAATGTTTACACCAGCCAGCTGATTTGAGAAAAAATATAAGCCAAACTGAGGTGTCATTCTTTGTAGCCAAGCGACTCGGGAAACGGTTATTTATTGTTATATGTGTCTATATATATATATATATATATATACATAATATTTTTTTCCCATTTATTATTTCTATTCATTATTCGCTTTCTTTGTGATGTAGTGTATATGTATATAATTTATAGTTAAAGTTCGATTTTATAATTTTGTTAGGGCCGTTATTCCCTAAATAAAGTGTATTTATCTATCTATCCCACTCAATAATGAATATCATAGTAAATGTATACAAAATATCAAAAACCTGTCCTGAAAATCTAGATTTATCTCAGTTATAAACTCTTATGAGTCAATATTTTCAGGCTTCATGACACCTCAATTTTGCAGTGACGTCATTTTTACGTTACTATTTCAGTAAACAGTTCGTTTATATATTAATTCAAGTATGAAAAATTTAATGAATGGATTGGTGGATAGAAGAAAGGAAGGAAGGAAGGAAGGAAGGAAGGAAGGAAGGACTGATGAATTAAGAAAGGAAAGAAGCAGAAAAACGAAAGAAAGAACTTACAAAATTAACGTTTGCGTGAATGAATAAAGGAAGAATGAAAATACTAAACAGAGCTGGCAAATTTATGATTCCAACTTGTCTTAGTTACCGTTGCTATGTCCCACAAGCGCAACAAATTAGTTAACATATCTCAAAACCAAAAACTCTGATCGCGTAAAATTGCTTATAAACTGTTTCAATTGTTTACTGTTTCCTGTGAAAATAAAAATAAATTGTCTCGTATTCCTTGTAGTACTCTTTAAAACAGATAGTTAGGGACAATATTTTCATTCCATTAAAAACTCCTGCAACGGTGATTGGTTCGCTATTGTCTAAGTCGGAATCATATGAATAAGTCGTATATTACAGTTGAAACATTTGTGAGCTGCAAGCACATGTCGTTCATAACTCTATGCAGTCAGTTTCTCAGGGCCCAAAGGATGAACTGCTGCCAACGAGGTTCCACAGGGGTGCAAAACCTTCACAGACGTTCCTTCATCCTGCCCTCTCTCCAAATTGCTCTCCGTCGCGCAAGCGATCCCACAACATATTTTTGCCAAAATATATTTCAAGCTTTGCTTCATCGCTCTTTGGAAGTTTCGCATCAACCCTGCATAGACTATAGGGTTAACAGCATGGGAGGTAAACAAGAATGTATAAGAGATCGCGTAGCTTAATTTATCCTGATGTCCATTGATGTCGTACAGCAATCTAAAGAAGACCCATGGAAGACACGTGACCGTGAACGCGGTAATTAAAACTGAGGTAACTTTTGTAATCCGCATTTCTCTGTCTAATGTAGCACGACCCAACGCGCTCATCATTTTATTATTATGAGAATTGATCCCTCTTTTGACGACACATGACGAGTAGATCATTAAGGATAGAATAGCTAGTATCACCAATGTTCCGATTCCATTCACTATCTCGCCTGCGATGTAGTGTGGTGACACTTGGCGCAGTGTCAACCAGTGCGTGGGTACCATGACAACTAGAGGAATAGTCAGTATCCCTGTAGCAAACGACACAGACCACACCACTAAAGAGATTCGTTTTATTCTGTTCTTAGTGATGCGTCGGTGGAAGGGAGACTTTATGGCATCGTAGCGATCAATACAGAGAAGAACGTGGCAACAACAGATAGGAAAGCCTATGAACACGGTGAGTACAAAATGGGCCTCGCCTAGAATTTCTGTACTTTCGTCTTCAAAATCAGACCAGAACGTATAGAACATTATCGGCATGTTGACTACACAGCCCAAAAAATCGGCAACCGCCAGATTAAGAAGTATCAAGTTTGTTGAAGTGCGCATTCTCACACTATTGCGAACTGCTAGACAAACTAACAGATTTCCGACCAAACCAACGAAAAATGTTATGAAAAGAAGTATACAGGAGCTGATTCGGACACTGTTCGGGAACATTTCGGCTCTAAAACGAGAATCTTTCGGAAGTTTGATAATGTTTTGTTTCAATTGAGAAAACGTTGAGGAGGCTACACCGGCGGTATCAATAGCACTTGATAAACAAGATTTCTTTCGTTATCAAGTCATGTGAATCTTGATAGGAATATCATGCACAATCTTTAATATTGCTCTTTCAGTAATGAATTCAGGCTTGCTCTAACGGTTTTAAATAAATCTTCCAGCAAAACTATCCAGTTTTGTAATATTAAACAACTCTCCGTAGAATCAAGACTTTTTCATCTTTTACCCATAATATTTCGGAAAAAATCCCTCGACGCTCTTGAATTCTTAAATGCTGTAACTCGTTTCTTTCTAGCCCGCAGATTCTTGAAGATAGCTTTCTTGTTCTGATAGTTTAAAATTTCAAAATCGTCACATTTATTCGGCTATTTAACGACGTCTTTTCGGCTGCAAAATCGAGAGTTATGACGCAAACACTGAAATGGATTTCCCAGTAGTTACTAGGAGTTGGTATCCTTTCTGTTTTCCAACTGCTTGAATCAAAAAAAGAAGTTTTCCATTGGGGTCTGAGTCTTTGCAGAAATTCCAACCTTTCTGATACGATAAGAACGTCACTCTCCGGCGCTTTCCAGTACAATTTTCTTTCTGGGTTCTTTGCTTCGTCCAGCTGTTATTTAAATCAATGTTTTTTTGCTTTTGGTGAATGAATGCCCCAGTGGTTTGTTTTTTGACTGAGAGCAGCTGAAAACAAGAAAGGAAATAAGACAAAACAATTAGCCTTCTGATTTGGCTTTGAACCAAACAAAAGGAATACCCCAATAGGAAGCTAGTGAATGGTGATGACAAATAATCTGTGAAAAGATCGATAGACAATAGAGTGAGGAAAAAAAGGGCAGAAATGAAGTATTCTACATTTCAGTGCCGAATGCCATCCTTTAAACCAATCACAGCGACGCAAATGATTTCGGCTCTGATGCACGTGTCTGAGCCTCACGTTCTCAGCAATACTCGTTTTTGTTTACTGATATAGAATTCCCATCTGCACAAAACCAATGCTTGGATCCAAAATAGATTATTAAACAATAGAAAAATTACAGAGGTGACTAAGTTTTTGAAGTCGATGCTCTTATGTTGCAGCGCAAGTGGTTTAAAGTTTTACAAAAGGGTCTCAAGAGGGCGCTTCGGGTGTCTTTGAAAATGGAAAAAATAGGTGCGTTTGAAGCAATGTTTTTATTCAATAAAATACGAAAATATAACAGATACTCAGTATGAAATGTGTGAGTGGCGACCGGTAATAATAGTGATGAGACAGACGACGTTTTTTTGGCAAAAAATGATTTATTTGGAAAGAATTAAAACGTCCTAGCAAATTTCTTTCAAATCCTTGGTCAGTGAATAAGAGACAAAACGTTCATTCAGGTATATAGAAAATAACATTTCTAAAAATTCATAAGAATTGGGCAAGACCAAGGAGAACAGATGTTATAAAAATAATTGTTCAATCTATTTGACTATCTGATCTGATCCATCCATTCATCAATACCTCCCGCCCGCCCTCCATGCTTTCGTTTGTTCGTCCTCCGTCAATCCATCCATCCATTTTATCTTCCCAACAACGATCCATTTCTCATTCTTAGTAATTCATTCATATTTTATTCGTTCCATCATTTCTATTTTTGTTTGCTGGCTCACTCAGGGTCATGGTCGGTCGGTTGATCAGTCGATCGTTAGGTTGATTGGCTCAGACTTTCATTCATTTATCCAATTATTTCTTTACTATGATCGACATTCACCGATCCGACCAATCAAGACCGCCCATACCAACCAGTCCGACTCGCTTTCTCTCAGGCCATAGACACGTGAAAACATGTTTCGCGTAACCATGGCAACAATTCTCTCTCAGGTCTCAAGTTCGATTCCTTGACTCAAAGTCATATGCAAGTAGAGTTTGTCAAGTCTCTCTCTTGATTCAAGTTTTGCAGATTTCCTCTCTCCGCAAAACCTAACACGCTAAATTCCAATTCGATCTAAGGTTATCCATGCCCAGAGAATTGTTTCGATAAAATTTGAAGATTTTTAAAGGTTAATTCGCATCAATGTTTTTACTATAATACCATTTCTCACACGTAAATAAAAATGACGAATGTATGCTGAAAACTACATTGGAAAAACGATACTTAGATTTGATGCTGTTTTGGTCATTCACGGCCCAAAACGTACGTCCAAGTATTTTTTCTCTACACTATTGAACCGCATTTATCATTCTTATATAATTTATAAAAATGATCTTTACACTGATGTATATATTCCATACTCGTTCTAAACTCGTTATATATTTTGTTATTGTTTATTGAAATTAATCCACCTGCTTTGGGTCATTCTAATCATAAGGACGTCTAGTTAACATAAAGTATGTGTCATGATATAATATAGAAAACTTGTAACTCATTAGTTGCTAATTCATACGACTCAGTGGTATATAGGCTTAGATCATGATATGGCTTGTAGCTCTCGTCCTTCATAAAATAAGAAAAAAAACTTAGATTATTCCGCTTAATTTGTTCTGAAATAATCATGCTTCAAAGCTGCCACTGCGTAAAAAAATTGAAGACAGTGAAAAATAATAATAATCAAATAATTCGATTCCTTAGAACTGAGCATCACAGAGTATAGCCGGAGTTATTGAGTCTCTTTTTTATTCGAGGGTTTTTCTTCAGGTATGGTTCTTTAGGCCTCAATATCGAGTTTTTCTATCGCCTGAAAACAAACCGCCCTAAATCCTATTTTTTAGATTAAAATTATTAAAATTAATTATATTAAAATTATTAAAATTAATTAAAATTATTAAAATTATTATTATTAAAATTATTAAAATTATTATTATTAAAATTATTAAAATTATTAAAATTATTATTATTAAAATTATTAAAATTATTTGTAGATTAAAATCCACAAGTTAGCCGATCTCTGACTTGGCCCAAAGCTAAGATTGAAAGATTGAAAGTATGATTTGATAAAAAACAAAAAACAAAAAACAAACAAACACCAACAAACAAACAAACAAACAACAACGAACGAAAGAATGAAGAAAAAAACAGACAGACAGACAGACAGACAGACAGACAGACAGACAGACAGACAGACAGACAGACAGACAGACAGACAGACAGACAGACAGACAGACAGACAGACAGACAGACAGACAGACAGACAGACAGACAGACAGACAGACAGACAGACAGACAGACAGACAGACAGACAGACAGACAGACAGACAGACAGACAGACAGACAGACAGACAGACAGACAGACAGACAGACAGACAGACAGACAGACAGACAGACAGACAGACAGACAGACAGACAGACAGACAGACAGACAGACAGACAGACAGACAGACAGACAGACAGACAGACAGACAGACAGACAGACAGACAGACAGACAGACAGACAGACAGACAGACAGACAGACAGACAGACAGACAGACAGACAGACAGACAGACAGACAGACAGACAGACAGACAGACAGACAGACAGACAGACAGACAGACAGACAGACAGACAGACAGACAGACAAACAAACAAACAAATCAATAAAAACAAAAAACAAAAATACAAACAAACAAACTCACGTGCCTGGCGGCACAGATACGCACGGGTTTAGCACTGCCCAATTAAGATTATGTTATTCTAACACATAACATGTCCTACTAACCATTGTATTCACACCAGCTGTGTATTTGGTGTACAAGAATAATACTGCTATTTTTAGTGAACATACGAACTCTGGAGTTGCAAGTTGCCCGTTGAAATTTGGCTTTTCACTGCCGCCAGTCAAAAATATAAAAGGTACCGACTGATTATTTGTGATGGACGGAAGTGAAAAACCAAATTTTGAGAGCGTGCAGCTCGCAGCTACCGAGTTCGCATGTTTATGAAAATAGCTGTAATATCCAACATGCTTATTTGAAAGTGTGACGGAAGTTGTTTCAAAGTGCGACAAGTTTCATTGCAGATCGTGACAGGTATGTCAAAGTGCGACACTTCTCTCAAAGTGCGACAGAACACACGGTAGCGGCAGAACAGAAAATAAAAACGACAAGACTCGCGATGTTTTCTTTAACTGGCAGGGATAACGCAAAACTATAAGCCTTTCATTTTTGTCACTGTTGCTTCAAACTTGTTACAAAATCGTATCAGACTAGAGTAAAGCTACTTGGAGATATTTACTGAAATGTCAGTTTTTCGGCTCATCAAAATATCACCAAAGTACACGACGTTTTATTATAATACCCTTTATTCACTATCTCGCTTTTGATTGGCCGAGAGCCCTCATCGTTTGAACGCGACATCATAAATGTATTATCTGTAGGTTTCAGCCTACGGCTTCGGCAGATAACACGGCTTTGGTCTTGATAATTTACGATATCATCCTCTACCTCATCAAAATATTGTTTCATATCTCTTAACCGCATTCTTTAAGTTTCGGTCGCATTTGCTATTTTGTCCATTATTTGTTCAAAAATAGCGTTTTTACAAAATATTGAGCTTAAAAACAACCTTATAACGAGAGACCAAAAACGGTTTTTCTGTTTTGTCCAGGTACCCGAGCGTGAGGAGGAGGAGGTGCAGTTGATACCTCATTCTCTTTTATAGAAAAACGGTGCTCATATATGCTTGGTCTAAGGTACGTTTTGTACATCAGTTCAAGAATTAGTATTGCAATATAGTGAACTGCAGCTCTACGGATTATAATCAAACTCGTTATTAACACTGGCTTCCAATATAAGCCACGTTTGATATCTTATATATCGAACGTTATAATCGAATCTGAGATCTACAGCATTCTATACTACTGAACCTTTTGACGTTTAATGCAATTTTGGACATTTTATTCCTCAGTGCCACGTTATCGTGCTAGAATTTTATGATTAATATTTCCAACATGGCATATTTCTAATTAAAATAAAACTACATTTGATTGATTTTTCTATGCGTTCAACTCTTCTGACAGGTTGATTTTTATAGAGGGAGGAAAACCCGTTCGAAAAAAAAATGTCGTGCCAAGGGACAGAACAGGACATTAAATAATTCCAGTCAACTCATGCCACTCATATAAAGTATGTAATGGCTCAGTGGATAATTAAACAACTGAGCCCAAATCGTCCTTCTTTTACAAGGCAGGATAGCGTTTATAGCCGTTGGCTAACAAACCTGTGGCCCTCATTCTCATAAATAATTATTGAATTAGAATTTACGAGTTGATTTTTGTGGAGGGAGGAAAACCAGAGAACTTGAAAAAAAACCCTCGAAACCTGACAGGAGAAAACCAATTGAACAATATATTAAGCAAAATTAGTTTAGTCATTCACATATTATGGCGATTCCGGAGATTAAAAGCGCCCTGAGGATATTATTATAATACGTCTATCACTAACCAGGATCATTCCGAACTCCTAAAACTCTCTTCTTTTGATAAAGACAGTGATAGATTACTTAAAGGCATTACGAAGCTATTATCTTTCCAACCCTATGCATAGAACCAAGAACATACTTAAATATATGAGAAAATTTCTTGAGTCATAGTACCCTCTTGCTTTATTCCGGTGAAATGATGACGTGGCAAGGATATGGTCGTGTACTTGACTGGTGATTAGATCGATCTTACAATGATCTGCCTGCGTTATTTCGTTTTAGCTTACATTAACCAATTAACAAAAGGAAATAAAATATATGTTAAGAAACGAGACAAAAAATTGCTTTATCTTGACTCGGAGATTTTAGCCATTCGTTTTTTTAGGGATAGATCGTGTCTATATGAATTTTATATGGAATTTTGTAGATTAAACTGAGGAGAAAGTATACAAAATAACCTCCTATCCTTACTTTGTTTTCTTTTTTATTCAAAGAAAATCGGTAGATATGAACGATATATATATATGTCTAAAAAAACAAAGAGAGAAAGAAAGAAAGAAAGAAAGAAAAAAGAAAGAAAAAAGAAAGAAAAAAGAAAGAAAAAAGGAAAAGAAGGAAAAAAAACAGAGACAGAGAATGAGAAAGAGAGAGAAACCCTCTCTGACTGACTGAACGAATGAATGAATGAATGAAAAATATAAAGGAACAAATTTTAAAAAATGAAGAAAAAAAAAAAAAAAAGAAAAAAAAAGAAAAAAAGTACATAAATAAAAGTTAAATCCAGCTCTAATCCCATTGACTCTCTCCTACAAAACATGAGCTTAACTTAACCAATTTTCACAAATTAATATCCACATAATATAAAAAAATAATAATTCCAAAAAAAGTTATTTACCTTACAAGCTTACAAGCTTTGATCGGTGTTCTATGTCCTTCTAAGTAGCAGACTGGTCGTATACCTTAAGCTATCACGTCCAGTACGCATGAGTACGCATGACCGATTGTCTGGCATAGCTGACGAACATACTGAAGGGAAATTATATAATAAGATTTTAATAAAGACTTTGTTTAAAGTTGCAAAGTTATAAAGCTATTACGAATAAAACAAATCGAGAACAATTTCATTTTTAAAAGCAATTTCAATTTCACTTTTAGATCACTGAGCTCAGAGGTTGTTTCAGGGTTTAATTTTTGAGTCAGCCGTGCCCTAACTTAGACCAGCCCAGAGGTTGCAATTGTTTTTTGTATTTTGTTGTTGTTGTTCAATCAAGATAAAATATTTTTTTGCCACGAAATTTACCTTAAAGATTTACGTTCACTGATTCCGAATAAAAAAGACTTCCTGGTCAACTGTTCAAATCGTCGTTCTTATATCAGAAAATGCTTGGGTTCTAACGTTAAAACTAAAATAAAAGGTTATCCATTAAAATACAGTACTCCTACATCAATATTGTTTGACATCGAAGCGTTAAGGCTTTTAGCAATCATTTCCTGACTCGAGGAAAGCCATTGGTCTGCCTTTTATTCCGTTAATGTTCTAACACGAACCAGTTATTATATTTGATCAAATGTAAGCCTATTAAGTGTGCGTAGGTGGCCCTTGATTGGTGCATTCAATATACTTGATTAATGGTTAAGTACATTACACCTTAACCAAAAAATAGAAACGTGTGATTCTCACATCTCGATAAGTTTGAACGGATCTTTATTTTGTATACGTACACTCTAGGCATATATACCGACCTCTTTAACGAATTAGTTAATTTGCTATAGTACTTGTGCATTAACTTTGTTATTTGATTTGGAAGTGCTAAACGAGTAGCTCCATTATTCCAAAGCTAACGAATACATCCCGTTTTTATATATACTTCATATAGAGGTTAAGCAAATTTAGTATTACTCCAAAGGTTTCTAATTTTTTCCACTTTTAATCACACGCAATAGCAGTAGAGTCAAAATTCTATACTAGGTACAAGTGTGATTCAAGTGTTGCATTGACTATGAAGACAAATGAATAATGAATGAATGAGTGAATAATAAAGGAATGAATAATGAATGAATGAAGGCAGACAGACAGACAGACAGACAGACATCCCATCCCATCCCATCTCATTCCTATCCCATTCTTTCATCCATCCATCCTGCCATCCATCCACCCATCAATCCATCCATATTTTTCCCAATTGATTCATCTTTCGTGATATCATTTCTTTTCCCATTCATCTTTGGCCAAATCGCCTCAAGCAATGCAACACCTCAGGAGAAACGAAGCACGTACTATCGATCTTCCATAATCATATCACCTTCAAGTTCAGCGCAATATGAATCAAAACCAAAAACAATTATTCAAAAAACAATTTGAAAAA
Organism: Anthopleura xanthogrammica; assembly: GCA_964019055.1. Taxonomy (NCBI): domain Eukaryota; kingdom Metazoa; phylum Cnidaria; class Anthozoa; order Actiniaria; family Actiniidae; genus Anthopleura; species Anthopleura xanthogrammica. The sequence continues at coordinate 11,355,662 of OZ025210.1, forward strand.
CTTAAAATAATCTTTTTTTTTCTTATTTTCCCTAATTGTTTGTAATTTTGCTTCTGTGTAAATATTATTTGTCTTAAAGACAAAAGAACTGTCCTTGAAGTCTGAACCATTTCCTTCCTTTACTCCAACTTGTCATGCTTTTCAAGTCAGTGTTCGACAAACATTTCCTTTTCAAATGATATAGCAAATAAAATTTGATTTTTTTCCATAATGATATACAAAAAAATGTTTTTTTGGGAAAATTTTTCCCCGATCTATCGATCTCCTTGAAAATGGATTAATTACAATTCAATTTCAGGAAAAAGATTAGTTGCTTTGTTATATGTCCTTGCCTCGAGGCAATACTTGAAACAAAAATTCATAAATAATTAGAAAAGGAAATAGGTATTTAGTGCTTGTATGATTAGAATATATTCTTTGCTTTGGAAAAGGTAAATATTTTCATGTGGTATTTTATTCTAAACGCTTTGAAAATAAGCAGTAAAAATAATAAGAAATTAAAAGTAAAGATCTAGAAAAGAGAAAAAGTTGAATATATAGAGAGACAAATCTTATGGAACCATTAGGAATCTCAATTGTTGCTAGTCGACGATAATGAACATTGATTCAGGACGACGATTTCTACGTTTTTCACTAATAAAATTTTTACTACGGTTTGTTCAAATTTTTAAAGTAAAAATTAGTAAATATTATACAGCTATTTTTAATTTACGCAATCTTCAAGTCAATAAAAGTTAAAGAATAATAAAAAATAGTTAGTAAATACTAAAATATTTTAATATTTAAAACAAAATTTAAATATGTTTAGAAATCAATAAAGATTTGGATAAGCATTTTATAAGATGTTTAGAAATATCAAAACAAAATGTATTTTTCAAAATATATCAAAGGTATGGTAAAAGGAAAGATGAAAAGGACAAAAGAAAACGAAGAAAGACAGAAATGTGAAAAGGAATAGCGTTGTTTCTGATTAGGCGTAAGAAATGGGGTATTTCCTAAGAAATTTGTATAATTAAGTATTTTGCCCATCACAATCTAGTTAGTAGTAGTCTCTCTCTCTCTCTCTCTCTCTCTCTCTCTCTCTCTCTCTCTCTCTCTCTCTCTCTCTCTCTCTCTCTCTTTCTCTCTCTCCCTCTCCCTCTCCCTCCCTTACTGTGAATACAGTACTGATGCAATCTTGATACATACAAAGGTCGCTAGCATTTAGATCATACATAGTTAAGTACTTCTGCAATATCTTTTCGTGTGTTCAGAACACAAGTGTAATCCATTCTCCTTGGTCTTATATCTGTCATGTTTATGAACACTAAATCTAGCATAAAAAATGAGTCCAGGCAAGAAAATGGGTAGTAAAAACTGTAAACTGTTGTGGCGAATGGGCTGTTCCTTCCTTTGTATTTTTCATTTTACATTCGCAAATACTTTTCAAAAATTGTGGCGATTTTAAGACCATGCATATAGATCTCTCAACTAACATCAGCACAAAAACAAAGGCATTCTGTATTCGCAAGTATTTTTGAACGAATTGGAGCAATTTTAAAACCAAACATGAACCCTTCAACACAACCAACTTCAGCACAAAAGCAAAGACATATAAAACCAAAGTATAGTTATAGTATAACTGTGTTTCGTAAACATATTCTTCTTACCTTTGCCACCTGTTTTTAAGGCAACGAACCTGCGATAGAAATTCGATTCCCCTACAGCCTGATTTGTAAGCAAAAATATCGACAGTTAAATTGGATACGAGTCACTCAAGGTGCCAAGGAGAATCCTGTTGACATTATTTGTCCAAAATACTAAAAAATAGCCAAAATATATTACGCAAAACTATCCTTTTTTTAACTCCTTGTTATGAGGATTAGTGGCGTTGAGAGAAAAAGCAATTTGACTCGTTTTCAATTTTAGCAATTAATTTTCGGTCTTGCTTGAGAACGAGATTGCTGACAACCCGTAACTAAGTTTATTTTTTGTTGTCAAGAGAATTTACCCAGGAAGTAGAACGCATCGGAAAAAATTAGACGATAATAAACTAAATATTTTGCCGTTATAACACACATATATATTTCCAATGTTTCCGAGCGCTGAACATTTAGCAAATAAAATAAATAAATAAAAAGGCGAAAGGAAAGAAATAGATGAAAAAAAATGAAAAAAAAAAAAAAAAAAAATGAATGATAATGAATAGATGAATAAAATATCGAACATAAGAAGTTAAAAATTGAGGAATTTTCAAAGCAAGAAACAAAAATAAAAACGAAAGAAGAAAGAAAGAAAGAAAGAAAGAAAGAAAGAAAGAAAGAAAGAAAGAAAGAAAGAAAGAAAGAAAGAAAGAAAGAAAGAAAGAAAGAAAGAAAGAAAGAAAGAAAGAAAGAGCGAACGAACGAACGAAAGAAAGAAAGAAAAAAAGAAAGAAAAAAAGAAAAAATAATTAAGAAAGAAAGAAAATGAACAATAATGAATGACAAGAAGAAAATAAGTAGAATATAATGATTTGAAAGACAGGAAAATAAATAGAATATGTGATGAAAATTTGAAAAAAAAAAAAAAAAAGACTTAAAATAAAATAAAAACATTCTTATTCTAACTATTGACCACCGAGCCGACAATCTAAATTAGAACAAATACTGCGATGTTTAACTTTCTATAGGTAATATAGATACAGTCTGATTAGGAAATACTAAAAAAAACCCTGATGTTTCATGATCGAATACATTTCACAATGACAGGAGAGAAACGTCTGGAACGAGACTGATCTGATGTCTGGAACGTATAGAATAATCACGTGTTCCAGTAAAGGTCCGTGGAATTTCAAAGTGTTTGTATTTTTGAAGGCATACATTCTTAACTTTATCATTCGTATAATTTGTGAATATTTAGACACTGAGAAAAACGAGGCTAACCCTGAGTAAATGAGTATGTTACCAACGAGCACAGCTATATTTGACGTAAGCTGTTAACAGTCCCTCCAAACTCAGTGGAGTCGGAATTTTTGCCTAATTTGGTCGCGCCGGGAGTGGGAGCTAGTTTGAGCCCCACTCCCCCGCGCGTCCAAGGCAGGGGAAAAACCCTACTCGACTGAGTTAAGAGGGAAAAGAGAAATTGTTAACAGTCTACACTTGACGAACTCATCAAAGGTTTGTCAGCCAATAAAGCAAAATATTGATAATTCAAATTAATATTGAAATTGGCATATATGTTTGAAGTCGAAAATAATGTGTGCAGGGATTCATGCTGTGTAGAAAGTCATCTCATGAAAAGTTAACAATTTTTTGTTAGTAGTTGATAATTAAGTTTTTTTTGGGATTGGAATTCTATGAAGCCACCTGTCGATGTCATTTTGTAAATATTTGAATTTTTTCTTTCTTTTATTCTTTTTTATCTCTCTTTTTTTTTTATTTACTTTTTTTTCATGCCTTTTATAAAAATCAACAAGGAAAAAAATGTTATAGCGTGTTTTGAAAGCACAATAAAAACTACGTGGAAACTAGTCAGACCTAGCGGCATGCCAATAGCAAAGTTTGAAAATTATGAAAAAAGAAAACAGCCCAAAAAAGTCACTGCATTATTTCGATCTTACATATAATTTTACTCTAATGTGCATTATATATATTTGTAATTCCGATATTCTTGTTCCAACTGATAATTTTTTTTTTACGATTTCTGCTAGCCACGCAGTTAGTACAAAGGGCCTCTCATTAACACATGTCTAGTTTTATAATTGCACCTTTGAGCGATACGAAGTGGCTTAACATCACAGACCTTGAGGCTGTAACAATTATTTAGCGAGCACGAACGATGATCCCCAAAATCTAAATTGACATTCATTACCCTTCGCCATTCTTTGCAAAGAGGAGGTTCGCAGCAATTCACTTGCAACAACAACAACTAGTATATCTATATTTGTGACATAATACACTAAAAAATATATTTATATTGATACAGGGGCTAAGAAATTTAGGGATTGTTAGTTGAGCGTTTTCGACCGAGGTCATCATCAGAAATAATGATTTCTGATGGTGGCTTTGGTCAGGAGCGTTTGGCGGGCAATTTTAGAGTTCAAATATATTTAAATTTATATTTTCATAAATTTGTAAATTAGGTATGAAGATCCCATCTAGGGAACCTGATAACGTTTATTGTATTGTAAATTGTTATTAATTTCGATAACTCATAGTTGCCAAACATTCAATATTATATAAAATTTCCTCTGAATAATATTAGAAATCAGTCGAATTTTAATAAATAATAATAATAATAATAATAATAATAATAATAATAATAATAATAATAATAATAATTTTGAAATATATGCATAAAAACGTCGTTGGAAAACAAGAACCTGTTAAATATGTAAAGGAAATTATGAACATTAATCAAAAAACTTGGTTTGAGAATGTTATCGGAGTAAGTGAAGATGTAGAAAGTTTATAAAATTATCACTGGTTTTACTCTTGCATCTGCTACCAAGCCTGAATGAAATATTAAACATCCCAGACATACTAAAAATGTTAACGTTTTCAATACAGTGATATAGCATGTAAACGTACTACGAAAACATGTTTATTAAGTCCATATTAATATGTATTAATTTAATAAGCCACAATGGGCAAACAAATATCTGAGTATTTGAAGTAACGTCTGTTAGTCTCGTCAGACAAACACATACGAATAGAGGAATTTTTTATCGGCCTCTGAGGCAGACCGACAATTGATTATAGCTGATATACTAACGATCTACAGTATTTCTAAATCGGGAATAAGCTGAAATTCAAAATCATCGAGATACAGTCTCCAAAGGACAACATACCTTCGAGTGTGTTGATAGCCCAAAGTGGAATGTAGTCCCTGGTTTTAGAAGGCTAGAACTGACCCAAATATGTTGGGTGTTACTAGACACGCAAGCACTTCATTTACTAAGCCATGTGCTAAGATAATGTCTTCTTAATCTACATTTGAAAATGTTAACTGTAGGTGAGTTACGGGCGTCAAGAAGCAGCGAGTTCCAGACTGCTGTCCCTCTATAACTAAAGGTTTTCTGTGCCAGAGCAGTACGACACTTTGGAAGATTAAGGTTGTCATTGTTCCTATGTTGTAATGGTGGGTTTGCGATCTTTTTTGGAACATATTTACTAGATAACAAGGTGCTAGATTATCCAAACATTGAAACATTTGCATATCGCCTCTAATATTAAATAAATCAGATATAGGAAGGAGCTTCAATTTTTTAACTGTAGGTGTTATATGCTCATATTTTCTCTTTCCTGATAATAGGCGAGCGACAAAGTTCTGAACGTGCAGTGTTGAAGTTTACAACCATTTAAGCGCAAAATATGTCTCAAAATACGTCTAAAAAGCTTTAGTTTTGAAAAAGATTTTAAGTTCTTGAAATAAAAAATTGGTTCTAAAAAATATTAATACCAAAAATTAATCAGTGATAATGACAAAGTTAAGATGCAAAAGTTTTATCATTTTCACGACTTGGGAAACATTTTCAAATGTAATATTGTATCATACAAAGTTTCAAATGAAATAGCTCAAAACTTTGTTGTCAAGGAAGTGAAGTGAAATATAAAACAAATTTTTGCTTACCTTTTTGAACCAGAAATATTCTGTGCTTTTCGATTCTCTTATTTAGCTTGTCTAGAATCGTTTACGTATATGTCATCTAATGAACTTCGATGAAACAATCTAGCTGGCAAACTTGACAAGAATTCTCTAATATAGTAGCCTTCTCGATGTAATTCTAGCTGAAGGCGACGTTCTAGCAATTTCTACTTAGTTAAAGACGTACATTGTTGAGCTAACAGTCGAATTTTATTATCATTTTTTTATGAATTAATTATCACATATTCATTAGCATGCAGACGTTTAGTTATTTAGCTCAAGGCTTAATTTTTCTCCGTAACTTATACTCGTCTTTAAAAGTCCTGACTAATGAATTGACTTTTAGATTCAACAAACAAAAAATTTAGGCGTAAAAATTCACTAATATTTTTTTGGCAGAAATTTTAAAAATACTGTATTTTGTACAATATTGTTATTATATTATATTTTTGTTATGACTATTTCGTACAATTCATGCTTTTTTTTTAATGAGAAAAAAATTAAGGCTTCTTTTGTTATGCGTACTAGAGGATATTTTCCAACTGAGGTTATTTTTGAGAATAATTTTTCACCATAACATCGAGCTTGACTATCATTACGAATCATATGATAAATGTTTCTCAGTCATCCAATAAGTAAATATATATATATAGAAGAAACTTGAATCACGTACTGGAAAAGAAACTTGAAACGAGGAAATTTTGATGTTGAACTCTGTTCAGTTCAATGACGAAGATCAATGGTACGTTTTTGGTCGAAACGTCAACATCTTATCGTTTCGAGTTTATTTCCAGTACGTGATTCAAACTTCCTTTCATATATTATGAATTATAGTTGAAACCTTTTCAATTACTTTACACGAGGAATTCTACTATTTGTGGCTTATTGCCTATTCTCAATTAAGGCTACACTGTATATTGACTTGACGAGGAGAATTACTGGTTCCAGTTAAATCGAATTGTCCTCAACAACACGTACGTAATGTTTCTGCAACTTCCCTCTTTTGAAAGTCAAGGGAATGTCGTTCTTTTGTATTCAAAACTTCTGTGTACATACTTTGTTTAGGTTAACAGAAATATCTATAAAAAGGTAGCCAGTAAAAGTGCCAATAAATGTTTTAAAAGAGAGTTAAAAAAGTTCCATCCCTCCCGCAAGAATGTGGACATATATATTTCCGAGGCAAAATGTTGTGTAAGGTTCGTTCTCTTCGGCGTCTGAAAGTCTGCGTGCAACATCAATGATATATCCTAATAAAGTATTTCATGAATCTTTTAAGAACCAGTTGGATAATTGCCGGGAAACGAACAAAAAGGATTAAGATGAAACAAGGGGATTTTGAGCTTTTGAAAAAAATTAATCTTGGTACGTGTTCTTCGCCAAAGATTCCACTTGAAAAGGCGTTATTGATCGTACTGTAGTCAGATAATTATATCCTGGGGGAGGTGTTACGTCACCTTTGGTTGCGCAATGTGATATGCAATGGCCTGTGGGATTTTTACTTGATGAGATGAGAACCAGGTGTCCGGAGCACGCACAAACCGTCCAATCACAGCGCGCTTCGATGCTTAGACAAGCGGCCCTTGCTCCAAGTCTCTTCCCAATACAAAAACACGCGTTTCAAAGAATTTAGAGAAAAAAAGTTGAAGTATACGTGTTGTTTAAAAAATTAAAGTAAATCTTTGCGATCCATCTCCTCAAATTCTGTGAGATATATGACTTTTAAGACTCGGGCGAGGGCCGCTTGAATTACAACAATAATCCTTTTCGCGCTTAGTTTTTCGTACAGCTGGAAAACGCTATGTCTATGAATTTATTCTACACCAATGAAAACACAGCAAATAAGAATACGAGAAAGCTGTTGTATATTTCACTATTTCATGCGGCATAACGGCCTATGCGTATGATGTTGGATGAGGTGGTTATACATTGCTTTCTCGTGGGATAGCTAGGAATATCCCACTAGTCACTTTGTATTTCCTTGTACGAAAACTCACTTGAAGGCTCGTGTGTATACAAAAAAAAAAGGTGGTAATTCGCTTCTCTCGGCCCTAACGAATAAGCCAAGCGCAATTAGCGAACATTTTGTTGGTAGCTCAGTATTTCCAGTTCCATGTTTTAGGCTCGATAAACAACAGCTTATTTGGCTTATTCAAAACCATAAGCTTCCTTCTGATAATTATATCTCTATAAAATATATGAAAATTGATAATTCAATATAGTATATTTCTTCCTTTTTTCTTGTATTCTATATGTATAATAATATATCTTGATCACTTATTCCCATTTAGTTTATTAAGCAGTTTTCTTGTCCGTAGCTTTAAATAACTTTATGCATTTCTTTTTGAGATATTTATGTTATTCTAAAAAGGTAATCTAAAATTAATAAGCCTTACGGTTTCTTTTCAGACCACCTTGCCATATTAATTTTTAAATGTTATTATTCGTTGTTATTTATATAATTATTTCTCTTCTCTTTGTACTATTATATTATTATGTACATTATTGTAAATTAATATGGAAACTTCGAATGCTCGCGCTGCAGTATTAAAATTTCTCGTTCATTATACAGTCAGCGCGTGCATTTATTCTCCAACAAAAGACTCAAATCAGTCTCTAACCCCTAATTATTGTAAATTCATATGGTAGAGAATAGATATATTGATTGATTTGCTTTTACTCGAAATTAAAGAAAATAAAACTCCGTGAAAAGTTTCACAATATATCTTTTAAAAATAGCATATTTCTTCGTTGTTGGTGGGGAATATTTTGTTTTGACAAAAGATAATAAATACTATTATACATTTTACTCACTATCTCGCTCCTGATTGGCCAAGAGCCCTCAGCCAATCCCTAATATCGTGTGAACTCGACATGATAAATGTATTATCTGTAGGTTCTACCTACAGATAATACATTTATCATGTCGAGTTCAAAGGTCACAATTATGAAAATGGAAATTCGTTTGCTATTTTTCGAAAGCAGAATTAAATCTTTATTCTTAGTTTACAAAATGTATAATAAAACAATTATTGAATTCGGTTTTCGCATGATATCGTAAATATCAAGACCTCAGCCGTTTTATCCGCCTCAGCCTACGGCTTCTTGAACATTTTTACCGTGACAAACAATGCATTGCGCGCCTAGATTCCAAATCACCTGATAAGTGCCTCGTGGGATACCCCATGGTATGCCACTCGAAAGTATTGAGTAACTAGTATGTATTCCATGACACATCGCGTAAAGGTTTAGGGTACCTGACTCTGATTAGTCCTCAAACACCTAAATTCTGTGTAAAAATTGTCTTGTATCTATCTATTTATCATAAAAATAAGTGGTGTAAAAAAGAATAAAATCTTTAAAAATCTTTAAAATCTTTAAGACTGTTAGTTGTAATTTTGACATGGGGAGGGAGAGGGGTAACCGATGGAATGCAAATAGAGCTGTACACTGTGCCTGCTTTTATCTATTTTTATTTTTTTATTTGTTGGTTCCGATTTCCCAATTTCAGAACATAAAATCTCATGAAGAAATCCTCAAAGACCTCTTAATTTTTTGTATTTCGTTTCTGGTTGTTTCTTTTACATCTCTAGATATCATACGATGCATTTGCAGCAACTTCTGATCAGTCTTTAGCATAATATATGCGTGTGCGCATGCAAACAGACAGACCGACAGACAGACAGACAGACAGAAAGACAGTCAGACATACAGACAGACAGACAGGCAGTATCTAAAACTAACTGACAGACGGACAAACGTCAAACAGACTGTCTGCTTGATACATGTACGAAACAGCAGGCGGCAGATGGACGGATGGAAAGACGGAATAAAAGACAGAAGGACTAACAGACTGAATTTACCGACAAGTGGTTAATGCACGGATAGACAGAGGGTGACAACCAGACAGATCAATGAGCAGGCGGGTGGATGTCTAGGGAATCAAGGGTTTTGCAGCGGTAGTTCACTTCTCTTCTCTTAGGTCTCGGGTTCGATTCCTAGACTCAAAATTAAATGTTATTTTCTCCAGTTTTTTTCTCCGGGTTCTCCGGTTTTCGAACATTCCTCTCTCTGCAAGACTCGGCTAACACACTGAAAACCAATGAAATTATTTATAAAACAAACACTATATGAATCTGAATATAGATACAAATCCTTAATCACATAAATTGTTGACCAAAATCCAAAACATTATTACAATGTTTTTCAATTAACAATTGGCGGTCTATTTGAAGAGAAATTGAGGAAATTACGCAAGTTCATTTTCGTGTGTCTTGTTCTCATTCTATTCTCTGCAGCGGAAATTTGTCAAAATTTTTAATTTCAAAGAAAGAACTAATTTTGGAGTTTTTGTTTGTAAATTTACACTAAAGTAATGAAAAATCCAGTTTAGATTTTCTTAGGCTGTCTTTTTTGAAAATTACTATTTTTAAAGACAAATAGTAAAGTCAATGTTTATTTTTCAAATAAAACGTTTTCTAAGCCATATTAGTGACCTTTTAAAAGATTTGCAGTATCTGCGTCGGGGACGTCAACCGGAAGTGTAAAGAACTTCACTTTTCGCGCCTTCAAAGTCTGTCTTCCCTGTGGATGAGTTGACTTTACTGACAATGTTTTTAGTGAAATCCCCAATGAACAGAACCCAAATGGGAAATTATACACTCTGGTTGACTTCGACGTCGTAGATTTTGCAAATTTTAAGGCCAATAATATTGCTTGCTGAGAGATAAATTTAATGATAAAAGACTAGGCGTAGAAACTTTTAACCTTTGACAGGTCGTAAGCAAACTTTACCGCTGCCTAACATCGTACATAGTTTTTGGTCTTATTAAATTAACAGTAAATACAAACATACCATGCTGGTGGCTGACATTGTCTTTAAAAAGGACAAGGCGGATCTGTTATCAGTTCAGTAGCGTGACTCTCCGAGTCTATCGATCGATCAGTCAATTACAAGAACATATTCTGGTTTTAAAGTTAGTAATGTTAAGTAAGACGCTTATTCTTTTCGTTCTATGGATTGGATATTCAATAGGAATTGCTGGTAGGTTATTTTTATTTATTAATAGTGGATAATTATTTTGGTTTAAAATCGTCCTAGATTTAGTAATGAAAACGTTGATCACTTTTAGTCTCGAGCAAAAAAGGCGGGAAGAAACAGAAGCGAACGCGCGCGCCAACTTTTCCGCTTTTCATCAAATTGGCAAAAACTGATAGCAAAAAATTATGAGGTTGTAAAATTCTGTAATTTTTTTTTGGGACATTTTAAGAAGGCACAAAAAACAACAACTTAGTGTTGAAATTCAATTTATGGGTGAAGATTTCGAATGCGAATTCTTCTATATTCTATATATTATATAAAATATCACGCTTACGGCCGTTTGTAAAATTCTTTTTTCTTCTTCTGAAGAGTGTTGATAATTTTGTTGTAGACTCTTTCTTCATATCTCATCATCTTCAAGATTTCTATCTTTATCTTTTCAACATTTTAGCAATTCATTTTCAAAATTCCAAAAATACATTAATCAACACGTTTCGTAATGTAATTACGTTTGATATCAAATCTATTTTTCTGGCTTTATTTTTGAAGACACTTGGCTTCACCTCCTTAAATTTAAGTTGTAGTGAAATACGAATACGAATAAGTAATTTTGAGTCTCGTTGCTTCTTCACCTGTTCTCTGTCAAGAGTGCGTTGCCGTGGTATTGACATTTCCAAGACATCTGACGATACACTCCGTTTGGTTCATGATGAATCAAACGATCCGAAACCAGCTGTGCAAACCGTTGTTATTGCCTCGAAGATATCGTTTCTTTTTGTATGTTCTCCTCGTATTTCTGCGAAACAAACAAATGTGAATCCCAAATTAAAGAAATTCAGATATGTCTATTGATTTTTGCCGGCATCACTTTGAGACTTATATGAAGAACTGAAAAATCTAAGATCCGGGCATTGTTGATGGCTAGGTACAGACACCTTTGTCTAGCACTATTTTTAGCGGTCTCACTCACTAGTATTTGATTAGCATAATCATTCACTTTGGATCAAACCTACAAAGGTTGTACTGTGATCTGTCACTGTCTTGCTTAAAACTCTCCAAGGGCGGATACAGGAATTTTTGTGGGGGGAGAGGGGGTTGAAGCGTATACAAAGCAAAGCCTATTAGACCTTTTCACGACCACTCACTTCTATATATCCTCTCCTTTGGTTTACATATTAAGAATACAATTCTTTATAGTGTTACCGTCATTTTACAAGTGGAGCAAAACTAAATTCTAGGATAATATAATCAATTGAACTTCAGGTATACGTACGACAGGGGGGTCTGGACCCCCAAACCACTCCCCGGGATCCGTCATTGCTCTTCCATGATCTACAGTTAGTTTCCTTGGTTTCTCATTTCTCATCCTTCCATTTCGTTCATATATGTGCACAGTAAGACCACTATGAACAATAAGGGTGGCAAAGTTTGCCCTCTAAGGTGTTCTGGTTCGATCCCTCAGTTAACTGGTCATCACATATATGAAAGTAGAGCTTTTGGGTCTTTCTCTCGATTTGAGGGAATAACTCGTGGTCTTGAATGAAAAAAAATATTATTCCCAGCTTACTGTATTTCCTATACATATTGGCAAGCACGGGTGGCGGTGAGAGCGCTCGCCTCTCACCAAGACAACCCGGGTTTGAGTCTCGCCGGGCTCGGTGTCGTATGTGAGTAGAGTTTTTCCGGTCTTTCCGGCTTTTACTTCCTCCGCAAAAATCAACTTCTAAATTCCAATTGTAATGCAGTGGAGAAAGAGCCACTCTTTGGAATCCACTGTTAATTCTCCTCCTCCTCCTCCTCCTCCTCCTCCTCCTCCTCCTCCTCCTCCTCCTCCTCCTCCTCCTCCTCCTCCTCCTCCTCCTCCTCCTCCTCCTCCTCCTCCTCCTCCTCCTCCTCCTCATCACCATCATCATCATCATCACCATCATCACCATCATCACCATCATCACCATCATCACCATCATCACCATCATCACCATCGATCATCGTCATCATCACCATCATCATCATCGATCATCGTCATCATCGATCATCGTCATCATTTCATCATTTTTTCTTTGTTAGATGGAACTTGCGATTTAAAATTCACAAAGATTGGTTGCTTCAAAGACGATCAAGTCGAGCCTCGTCCTCTTCCACAGCTACTTTTCAATGATCGTGACGGTTCGAGTGGACACGAGATCGACTGGAAGAACTGGGACGAGTATGTTGATGACGTAACATGTCGGTGTGCAAATGCGGCAGCTAAAAATAGATTTGGGTATTTCGCCTTACAGTTTTATGGTAAGTTAGTGAGAGTGCTAGGATCATCCATCTCCCATACTGGGTATGTCAGCTAGCCTATTCCCAGATAAGGAGGCAACTGTTAGGAGCGAACTAATTAAGGCAGTTGCCTACTACAGAAGAAATCCATGAAAAAAGTCCCGTGCAAAATTTGAGGGTTTTGCCCTGTTGAAGTTCAAAACGTGTATGGTTCCTCAATAAAAGTTTAAAGTTTTTTTCGTGCGCGCGCACATAGTGGCGTCAGATTGCCTGCTTCATGGCGTCATTGTGATTGCGTAGTAGCGTGCGCAGTAGTTTTTTTTTCTATAGTAGGCAGCCACCTTAATTTGAAACTTACCTGTTAGATAAGTAAAGTTGAATCAATGAATATCTTTCTAATATTGCATACATTTTTTGTTGTCCAGGTGAATGCTGGTCTGGTAACAATGCTGGTGCGTCTTTTCCTCGTGCAGGGAAAAGCCCTCACTGTGTGTCTAAAGGATTCAACAAATGTCTAGAGAGATCAAAGCTGAACTGTGTCGGGGAGAGCTTTGCTAATTTCGTGTATATGATGTCGGCTCATGGTAAGCACAGTTGAAAGAAGTTATGGCCATGGACACAAGTTGTTGTGATATCTAGCAGTTCAATTATAGACCCCTTGCAGCACGTCGGAATGCACCTCAATTTGGAGGACAAAACAATAGGTTCCAATTCTCAGGAGAATGAAATCATTTTGTTTTGTCCTCCAAATTGAGCTGCTTTGACATGCAAGGGTTTATTCATTCTTTTATCAGTGCGATATTAGTTTGTAAATTGATGTATATTCTAATGCTGTTTAAACGACCTTGAGGATGATAGACTCATTGGGAAGAAAGAAAAGAAGGAAGAGGTAGAAAACAAAGAAAGAGGAAGGAAAAGAGGAGGAAAAAAGAAAGAAATGAAGACGGGGAAAAAAGAGAAGAAAGACAAAGAAAATTCAATAACTGGGAATTATTTAACTTCGATTCTAGTTGAAGCATAACAAATTTTGTGATTATGTTTCTGTTATTCTATCATGTTACAAACAGTAGCAGCTCTAGCCTTAATAGATTAGGGACAAGGTCAAAACAGTTGTCCAAAATAGGGACCCGATTTTATTGATTTAGGTGGTGGGTACCGGTAGATACCCCCTGCCCCCTCAGAGACCTGTTGAAATGCTCGATACTGGGTGTCCGTAGTGACTATTTCTATCCACATATACGTTGTTAAGCATACATGTAAACAGACAGTACATTCATTTCTGTGATTTGACTTTTAGTTTTGGAGATATTTGAGGACAAAATCCAGGATTTCACTTCCAGAGGTGGTGGGTACCGGGGAACACCACCCCTCCCCCATGAATCGGGTACCGTAAGATATCAATGGTTTTGACCTTGTCCCTTATATATGAAATATTCAGAGGAATCTTGAAAATCGTTTTTGTATTTAGTGGATATAATTTACTCAAATAATGTCATACCTAAAAAAAAGGAAAAAGAGATTTGATTGGTCTATGGTTTATGTTGATTAACCAATCATTAATCTTGACAGAAAGTCTTTGCCACATCAACTACGAGAAGGGCGGTTGCTATAACAACAACCACGAGAAACCCAAGGCGTTTCCTATTCTTCTGTTCACGGACGTTAATCCAGACTCGCCACGATACAGCAACGTGTCTCTTGATCTAATGAACTGGAACTACTACATCATGGACCTGGCATGCAGATGTGCTGCGAAAACCAAGGAACACAAATACAAGCACTTTACGCTGCAAAGTTTTGGTAAGTTTTTATTTACGTTATAACTTATAATATTTAATAGTATATTATAGATTTGAATAAGTTGATAAGAGTTGAAAAATCTAGTATGAGTGTTGGGGTTATAAGGGTCCCCCTGTCCCTCGAGTCAATATCAATGTCTTATTCTTCTTGGAGTTCTTTAATACTCAGCAGTATTTGAACACAATCTTACTAGACTGAAAGACTTGGCAGCCGTGTCAATCGTTCGATCGGTAAAAACTAAACAAAACGAAGGGATAACAGCGAATTATTACTAATCTAAGGCGATAATTACATGGACAATGTTGTATACTCACGATCTGGCGGGATTTTACAGTTAATTCCGAAGAATATTTTCAATTAAACCCAGAAAAGTTCGCTTAACTGTTGTCACATACAAAAAACAACTCGGGCCTCGTGGTTCTGCTGCCACAGGTAGCCCAGGGTCACGTGATGTGCCCAAACAATGAGCTCACTTCATGATTTGATGGATTTGATTATGAGTGCCGAAATATTGTCGTTGGACACCATAGGTAAGTTTGGCGCATGCGTGAACCTTAGTAAAAATTTCGAAAGATTCAAGAGCGTTTACAGTCCGAACAATCCAGGATTCAAAATGTTTCATAAACTAGATTTATACGGGGAAAAAATCATACACACACATCAATAATTTCTAATTGATAATTCCAATAAGTTTAGAATGTAAAGAAATGTTAAGTACTCGCAAAAAACTATCGAGTTCAAATAACAGTATGAGTGCTGAAATATCACGGGAAGGCTTTGCGCGCAAAGTCTCTTGGGATTGAGTTTTCTTTGAAGACCGCACATGACGCCTGATACATTTTAGAGTTCGAGAATGAAAGAAAATAGAATCTAAATTAAATTTTAAATAGAAAAGTTAAAAATTGAATTTACTTGAATGTTTTCAGAATTGGAAGAAAATTAAACATTCATGAAAAATTGAAAACCTTTTATGTGAAAAACTTTTTAAAAATGATTAAAAAGGGTACGTTTTAATTTTAAATTTGGAATTTAAAAAAGTTAAATGTCTTTATAAAAGAATCTAAGGCCCAGTTCAAACGTCGATCTTCTCATGAACCGAACGTAATGACATCACAGAAGACCGCCTTATTATCCATTGTTTTCAATGCGTCCGGCTCATGAGAAGATCGACGTTTGAACCGGGCCTAATGTCAAATTAGAGTAAAAAATCTAATGTAGCATTTCAAAAGTAAAGTTTATTAATATGATATTTTTTTAAAGGGACACTTGGATGAAAATCGATGAAAATTGGAAATGACTTGAAACTTGGTTAAACTTATCTATATGGCCCCAATAGTAGCCAAGCAACATATTTTCTTCACAGTCAAAATTTGCGGATAAAAATTATATATTTTTTTCAGCATCTAAATTTTGAGTAAATGACGTCATTTACTCAACCCTATTGTTCTTTTAGTTTTTAAACCAAAATTTCTTAACTGCGAGTGGCTCCCATATTATTCTTAAATACTTGAACTATTCGGACTTTCAAAATATGGGGCGTTTTCATCCAAGTGCCCCTTTAAGGAGGAATTACTTAAATACTATTTTAATTATTTTTCATTGCAACTGATCTTAATACTAAAATATCTAATCAGGAGAATGCTGGTCAAGTTCTGAGCTTGAGACGTCGGCTCCAATGTCAGATGATCCAAATACGTGCATTGGTAAAAACTACCAAATATGTGGCCAAGATGACGTAGTGTGTGTTGGACAAAAGAATTCCAACTACGTCTTTAATATTGTATAACATTCAATGAAACAATAACTGAATTGTATTAAAATGTTTAATTGCCTCATTAAAATAGGTTAACGAAGTGTGAGTAAAAACTATAGAATTTAGTCAATCGAATAAATTAATCGGAATTCAATGACGTCATCACGTTGATGCTAACAAATGACGTCATAGACCTCGTCACCAATAATATCATTAAATTATCCGATTTAAGAAATGTTGAATAATTGGTAATTTTAATTAGTTCTCATTACACCTTTTTGCTTTGCCACTTTATTTCACAATAATAATGACAATAGTAAAAAAGACACGAAAATATTAACAGTGATTTTGAAGAATAATAAAGATACTAATGATTTATAGAATCTAAAAAAAGGGATTAATACTAAAAAATATCTTTTTACATGTAATATTAAAAGGAAATATATAAATCATGAGGATATATCCTAAGACTATAACATAAATCATAGAAAATGTATAAAAATCTTATATATATGGGGGGGGGGGGGGGGGGGGAACTAATATAAAAAGTTCCAGGACCTAAATTTTAGCACGAAATCTATCTAAATCAAAGTCTGTTTCTTGAATATTTGTAGTTCTCCTAATTGTTCTAGATCCTCTAAGGCAGAGTAGAGCTGATCGTAGTATCGCAAATGAGACTTTGGATCTTATCCAAGACATTGTTGTAGCATAGTTCTCTCCTTTCTTTGCTGCGATTAGTTCTGCCAGTCTACTGTGGAATCTTTTACACTCTTCACCCATTCCTCCAGTAGTTGTAAAGACTAATGGGGTGAAAGTTCCGTGTTCTATATCCATGACTCTTTTGGCGTATGCCCTCTTCTTCTCATTTTCATGTTGACGATATATCCGCTGGGGGGTTTGTTCCTTGTAGGAATCTGCGTTGGGGTGGCATACCCTTACGTCAAAGAACGCAGACCTCTGCTTTTCCCAGAATCCCCGGGCGTGTATGTCAAGGCGGGCATCAGGCGCTTTGTTAGCTCCGTTTGGTAGCCTCTCGCCAGTAAGTTCTTGAAGGACGGGTTCTATCTCGACATCCTTGCAGACCATCGTTAGCATGTCTGCTTCGAGATCCCGAAGCTCATTGTGTCGCTGTATTATGAACCCACCTCGCCTGCAGATCATGGCGTGGTCGATATTGAAGGTGTCACCACACACGCATACTGAAGGCTTGTCAGCGATTTCCCAGTCGTATCTGAGTTTTAGAGCGTCCCAGAATTCACCTTTGTTCAGATCAAAATCCATGTCCTTGATCGGGATGACCGTAAGCCAATTCGAAGCACCTCTTTTTGCTTTGCCACTATTTTATACTTCGTGCACTAAAAACAAAAGGTGAGATCAAAGATTGTACGGAATTTGAACATCTTTAGAATTTGAACAAAAGATGCTTGTATTTCATTGTTGTTGAACAATAGTTGTAGTCAGGTCATAATTTCGACATACGTAAGTGTTGTGCATTGGTATGGCCCGACTCGTTGTTAATCACGACAATGATATGAAGCATCTTTTGTTCAAATTCTAAAGATGTTCAAATTCCGTACAATCTTTGATCTCACCTATTGTTTTTAAAGCGCACGAAGTCGAAAATAGTGATAGAGCAAAAAAGTCTATTGTGTATGAAAAATAAACGCAAATTCCATAAATGCCATATCAAATAAAATCATTTATAATTCAAATTATATTTTCCGTCATTTTGATTGGCCGAGAGAACTGCAATGCAAATAACTGCCTACAAATAACGGTCTTCTCCTGCGCATTACGGTACAAAGCCATTTTGCTGCAAATAACGGTCTGCACATGCGCAGTAACGTTGCATTTGGCAATGACTCGCTTCCCTGAAAAAATGAACTGACTTCTTTGTTATTGTTTGACTCGTGCGCACTGTCCCTCAAAGATTAGAAAACATAATTTGAATGATAAAACAATTATTAAACTCGGTTATCGTAAAATATCGAGATTTGTTAGTGTCTTGCAAGCAAATAACAAATCACGATATTTTGCTCAACCTCGTCCAATAATTGCTTATTATTTAGAAAATCTTGGAAAATAAATCGAATTTTAAAATCAATAACGATATAAGTTTAATTGTAAACAAAGTAAATAAGTGGATGTAATGTTTATAAACATTGTCATTGTGATACTAATGTGCCAACTATTTACACAAATTGGGTTTTTCACTTTGCTTTGTTGGATTGTCCAATAGATTTCTGGTTGACAATTTGGATGAAAATCGACAAAAACATTTTACGTCTTGTACGTCCACCTGTACCATAAGTACCATAAGTACCATAAGTACCATAAGTACCATAAGTTAGTGCATATGTATCTTATCATGGAGAAGTGACGTAACAAATGACGTCATGTGGTGATGATTTTCGAGATGTTGGATAAAATAGATTATCGTGACTAGCCTTTTATTAATTTTTTCCATTTTTCTTCAAAATTTAAATAAAAGAAGCTTCACTGTGCGACAGTTACGACACCGAAAACGGCAGTCAGTAGAATACAGCAGTATGATCAAGCTTCATGCAGATCTTCCGAATAATATTCGTGAGTTTCCGATTAAAATTTCTTTTAATCCGATCAAAATTAACAATGCTCTGAATAAAATTCGTGAATTTACAATCAAAATTCGTGATTTTCCGAATAAAATTCATGATTTTACGATCACTTTATCCGTGATCTTACGATCAATATTCGTGATTTTCCGATCAATATGCGTGTCTTATCCGATCAACATAATTTTTCAATGAATATTCGTGATTTTCCGACCAATATTCGTCATCTTCCGATCAATATTCGTAATTTTTCGGTCAATACTCGTGAATTTTCAATCAATATTCGTGTTCTTATCCTCATCGAATACTTATAAACCCCTTGCAGCACGTCGAAATACAGCTCAATTTGGAGGACAAATCAATAGGTTTCAAATCTCAGGAGATTGCAATTCTTTTGTCTTATAGCGACATGCATCTACTTGTATTACGACATGAATGTGCTAACCAGAGCTCTACTGCTGTTGTAGGCGTTATCTTAGTTGAACTGAACGAAATATTTTTCAATGGTGTATTTTTTAATTTGTATTTTTATATCAGCCAACATGTTAAAATTCTCTTGGGAATGACTCCAGAACACCTGTAACCAATAACCTACTAAAATGACGTAGACGTCATCTGTGACATTTTGAGTGGTCGGAAAATTTGAAGGAGAAACTTTCTATACTTAATGTAAGTGTTTGAGAGTCTCCAATATTTAGTTCGAGCCCCGCTGGGCTCGGTGTTGTATGTGAGTAGAGTTGTTCGTTGGTTCTCATGTGCTTCGAGGGTTTTTCCGGGTTCTCCGGTTTTTCCTCCCTCCTCAAAAATCAACTTCTAAATTCCAATTGGAATGCAGTGGAGGAAGAGCCACTCGTTGGATTCCACTGTTAATTCTCATATATTTATTTTATTTATTTATTTATTGTTTATATGCTCTAGAATGTGATAGATTTTCTAAATATATATATATATATGCTCAACGAGTGCCACGTAGGGTCTTTCGATGTACCTAGTTTTAGCCCGAGGTAAGTAGAAATAATTGGATTTACATTAGCGTTGCCTCAGAGTAAATCTGTATTGACAGCTACAAAAGATAATTTCGCTATCACGAGAACTTAGTTGCTGATTAAAAAAGACTTATATAAGTCAGCTCAGTGTTTTTTTTTTCGGTGTTGAAGAAACTATTCCCTCCAGACGTGATTAATCAATGTGTTGATTCAAAAGGAAGGATAGTGATCAACGTATGAATAAAGAAATAAATCAATTAATGTTGAAAGCAGCTTGTAGGTGGGAGGGAAAGTTTGAAGAATTTTTCATAAGAAACGAAAAAAAACAAGGAAATTAAATCAATTGAAAATATTTATGTGTTTTCTTCAAATAGAATTAAAATAAGTCTCGATTTCTCTTTTTATCCATTATATAAATTGAATAATGAATGACATAAAGAATTCTAGGCATTTTAGTATTCCATATTCGTGTGACTGTTGAAAAACTCGCTCTCGCTCTCTCGCTCACTCTCTCACCCTATTTTTTTGTTTTGTTTTGTATACCACGAGCACTGACGGAGCTTTGGCTTTCTTTCTTTCTTTCTTGCTTGCTTGCTTGCTTGCTTGCTTGCTTGCTTTCTTTCTTTCTTTCTTTCTTTCTTTCTTTCTTTCTTTCTTTCTTTCTTTCTTTCTTTCTTTCTTTCTTTCTTTCTTTCTTTCTTTCTTTCTTTCTTTCTTTCTTTCTTTCTTTCTTTCTTTCTTTCTTTCTTTCCTTATATTTTTTTTCTATTTTTGTTTGAAAAGAAAAATATGAACCCTATATTGATTTGCTACTGATTACAAAGCTATGTATTCACTTAAGTTTATTGGCCCCACATTTTTTATATTCACGTCATTTCGTCCAATAATCTTTCATTTCTTTTCACTGACGGAGCTTTGGCTTTCTTTCTTGCTTGCTTGCTTGCTTTCTTTCTTTCTTTCTTTCTTTCTTTCTTTCCTTATATTTTTTCTATTTTTGTTTGAAAAGAAAAATATGAACCCTATATTGATTTGCTACTGATTACAAAGCTATGTATTCACTTAAGTTTATTGGCCCCACATTTTTTATATTCACGTCATTTCGTCCAATAATCTTTCATTTCTTTTCGCATTACATATTTCCTATTTATCACCTTATCACAAAAATAAAAAAAACGAAAAAAATATTCCTTTGATACCGATATTGTTTTATTCATTCATATAGTGCTATATTTCTATTGATTCTCATATTTACATTGATTCTTCATTGATCACGATTACTCCTCGACACTTCCATGTCGTTCAAATCAATAAAAATCAAACAGTTTTGAGTCCAGCTATGGTTTCATTGTAATATGACAATATTGCTTGCTGATGGTCCAGAATGGCGTCGCTCACTGCACTAAGATTCTAACATTGACACTACTAGTTATATTTCAATCGATGAGAAAGCTTTTTAGTACAATTATCTTCACTTTGCGCAAACATTTCACTCTCAAAAGTAATTAGATCATATCGACATTATAGTTCTTCATTCCGGTTTACCGAATGAACAAGCACGCGATGTATTGTTCAATTTATATTATAGACATGGTTGTCACTGGATCCAGAGAGAACAGCACGGCCGCTCACTGTCAATGCAGACTCCTGTTCGTGAATAGAACTTAAACTGTCCTTGAAAATATCTTTATAACCTTGAGAAATCTTTCCTGTATTCTTGTTTTGTCTTGGTTGTGTTATTGGTAAGCTGTCGGCTCGATCGCAGCATAAATGCCTCATCACAATAGCAAAAAGAACGAGTCCAACCAGACAACCTACGATTATGACAGCACTGACAATCACTGCTCTTTCAGAGTCTTTTTCACTTGCTTTTTTAAGCGCTGTAGTCGACGACAAAGACGTTGAAAAATAACTAGTAGGTCCCGTAGTAGATGAACTCAAATTTCCAACTTCCATTGTCTGGTTTGCGTTTGTTTTTAAGATGATAAAAGTTATTATATTGAGACAAAAAAGTTGAATTCCTGTGTGGAAAAGCATCATTCTCGGAACTTGGACTTTCGAGCTAGGCTGAGAGAAGGTTCCAGAAACTACAGTTATCACCCCGAAAGGCTAACTAAAGCTCTTTTCCACGAGTTCCTGAATCCAAAAAGTGCCTAAAACGCGTCATTTGAGTGAACGTTCGATGTCGATAACAATGTATCCATTTTTTCAGGGCTTGAAAATCCGTGAGTTTTTTAATCACAATCGTCGCACAAATCTCTTCCGCTTTGCTCGAATTTGATATTGTTTTTCACGTTGTTGTGAATTCAGGCCTCAGTGATGCGCATGCTGTGAGGAGAATAGCCAACAGTGATAACACAAACGTCTGCCGTGATTTGTCTTTTAAAGCCACGCGAATACGTAATTTGGCCAACCTAGTGGGCACAAGCGAGCATTATCAAAATTACTTCTTCAAGCCGTGAGTTAATGCATGAGTTAGAAGCACTCGAAAAAGTGAGTGTACAAAGAGGATGAATTCGTATTTGTCCAGACATATCATTAATACAAATCATTTATCAATTTTCAGCGCATGGGTTTGTTATTTGGGCTCCAACAACATGTTTTTATCGATGAGTCAAGAAAACATCGTTATTGCCTGGCCTTCTATTGATTTGATTTTAATTACTTTTAGAAGAATTCAAAACAGCTTTTCAGGGAGAAAAATATCTTAAGTTGTTATTTAAAAGCTCGTCTTCAGTGGCGCCATTGTTTTAATACGCCTTTTTAGATTTAGTTGAGGTTGTTGTGGGGACTGCCAGTTGGTTCACGCTTTTCTTCCTTTTTTTCTTCCTTTCTTTCTTTCTTCTTTTCTTTCTTTCTTCTTTTCTTTCTTTCTTCTTTTCTTTCTTTCTTTCTTTTTTTAAATTTTTTATTTCTTTCTTTCATTAATTCTTTCATTCTTTCGTTCTTTCTTTTATTCCTTCTTTCTTTCATCCTTTCTTTCTTTCATTCTTTTGTTCATTCTTTCTTTCTTTCATTCTTTCATTCTTTCATTCTTTCATTCTTTCATTCTTTCATTCTTTCATTCTTTCATTCTTTCATTCTTTCATTCTTTCATTCTTTCATTCTTTCATTCTTTTATTCCTTCTTTCTTTCATCCTTTCTTTCTTTCATTCTTTTGTTCATTCTTTCTTTCTTTCATTCTTTCATTCTTTCATTCTTTCATTCTTTCATTCTTTCATTCTTTCATTCTTTCATTCTTTCATTCTTTCATTCTTTCATTCTTTCATTCTTTCATTCTTTCATTCTTTCATTCTTTCATTCTTTCATTCTTTCATTCTTTCATTTCATTCTTTCATTCTTTCTTTTTTTCTTTTATTCTTTCTTTCTTCTTTTTTTCTTTTATTCTTTCTTTCTTTCATTTTTTCTTTCATTCTTTCATTCTTTCTTTTTTTCTTTTATTCTTTCTTTCTTTCTTTTTTTCTTTTATTCTTTCTTTCTTTCTTTTTTCTTTCTTTCTTTTTTTCTTTTATCCTTTTTTTTTTATCTATACTTTTTTATCATTTGTTTTTTTTTATCACTTCCCTTTCTTTGTTTCCTTACCTTCTTTCTCCATTCTCATTTTGTAAGTCCCTTAATTTTAGGTTCAAAATCAATGTGTTTCATTTACTTATTCCCTATACTACAAAAAAATATCATCACAATCCTACAAAACCCTTCCAGCTCTAATCCCTACCTCAAACCCTTCAGAGAATTTCTACTTTCAATCTGTTCACATAATCAATGATATTGAATCTGATACTGAATCTGACGTACACATTTTAACAGCCAATATATCACCTTCTGTGTATACAAAAGATATACCGCTACTTTATCAAGTCGAGAAATAACTCTTTTAGGCTATATTTATTCCTTAGAATCTCACCGTTATCTTGAAAATAAAACCGAAGGGAAAAAAATGCCAAACAGGTTGAGATAGTGAAAGTGTCTGATAATTCAAGAAAATCAGGGAAAACACTGCTTATAGCAAACTAGAACACAGAGGAAGGAATAAATTGTGTGGAAGTTTATTGTGGCCAGAAAAGATGCTTTTTGTTGACGTAATGATTAATGGAAAATTCTTTTGATTCAATAGAAGTATCAATAGATGTTTTTGTTTAATTTTACGTTTAACTCTCTTAAGATACTTGCAGAAGATCGAAAGAGAAATTAAATAGAGGAAAAAAGCAAGCAAAGTGAAGTGTAAAAAAGAGAAATGTTAAGGAAAAAAAGGTAAAACAGAAAGAAAAAATATGAAAATGAATGGAAAACGAAAACATATAATGGAATACAAAAGTAAAAAACAAAAGAGTAAAAAAGGGAAATTTCATTCATTAAGAATTCAACGCACCAATTCAGCTATAATTACTTTCAATAAAATTCCATAAGATAAGCTCACCACTCAATCACAATAACATGTGACGTAACAAATTTTGGATTTTTGAATACCACATGCAAAGATACATGGGTATTTCTATTAATGCTGATGTGTTTTTTAATGAACTAGACGGCTTCTCTGCATGCTTTGGTGAATGGACCGGACAAACATCAATTAAGTACATTATAATATTTCTTTTAAATCATATGATTCTATTTTCGAGTCTTCTGTTGCCCAGGGTTAGCCTCAAATTTGTGTAGAATATTCATGTGTTCCAGTGAAGGTCCGTGGAATTTCAAAGTGTTTGTATTGTTGAAGTTGTGTATTCTCTATTCTACCGTTGGTATTTTTAATATTCCGATGCGTTGATGTGGAAAACCCTGAGTAAATGAGTCTTTAATGAATTGAAAGGAACACAGTGGTATTTTATGAATTAAAAAATGGCCTAGTTTTGATTTCAACTTTATACTAGACTCTTGTCAGGTAGATAAACGCACGCCTTTGTTTTTTTTTCTTTTTCATATAAAAATCGTCTTCTCTGCATTGGTCGACCAATTCAACAAAATGTCAAAACAAAAGCGTCTCTTATCGCATTTATGTTGAAACCCTTGATATCACATCACGATTCATAGCCAAGACATGACTGTTGCCATTCATATTTATACTTCATTAACAATAAGAATAAAATAGTTTATTATTTTCTTGGATTCAAAACTTAACTGGTCACGCTCCACGAATCACCAAAATATTACTACCTTGCATACTTTTATCCACGGACCTTCGTCTCTAAGAAAAAAAGTTGTGCACAAAAATATGCAAAGGCACTAAGAATCGATTAGCATTAGACAAGTTCTAATGGCTAAATATTTCCGGAATTTTTAGTTCAAAATCGAAGAAATATTATAGTCGAAAAATCGTAAAATTCATTGAATTGAAAATTCAAGATTACATTGTCATCATGGAATGTTTTTCCTCGCTATTCGATTGGTTAGAATGGAAGCCATTTAACAGCCACAGTACGCTACACTTCGCAAAGATACAGAATCAATGGAAAGTTGAAAAAATATCCTTGTTTTGAGAAAATCCCCCAGTATTAGTCGATGTTATCAAGTAAAACTAATCGCCATTTCACATACAATTTCGACTCTTATTAATTATCAATCTCCACTGTCTGTTTTCCATACATCTGCTTTGAAAAACAACAAAGAATTTTTGCCCTAAACAATGAAAAGTACGACACACAAAACCATGTCTTTCTTAGCTCACAAACAAGGTTATTTATTTAATTTTATTTGTGGACTACCTGAAAGAATACAAAAGAGAATTGATAAATTATTTTCTTGCGAACGTGTTGTTTCTGTCGAAAAAAAAACCGCGCTGGAAAAGATGTAGAGTGATAATGCGTATGAATGGTTTTTATAAGTTCTACCCGACATTTGTATGGACAGCAATGTGACCACATTTTAACCATTGATACAACAACTTTCGTGTTTTTCATCATCGCACCTCGTAGCCTTTAAGCAAGAAAAATGCTAAACTTTAAACTATCTGAAATCATTTCGCTCTTCGTTTTGGTTTTAATGTTGTTGTTTGACAACACACTTGCTCGTGGTGGACGTAAAGGAGGGGCAAGATCATCACGACCACGAGCTCGTATGAAGAAGAAAATCTGCTGTGGAGGCTTGGCAGGTTTCGACAGCTCTCGAAAGAGTCTCCCCGATTGGATGATCGCCATTTTGGTATTTCTCGTAGTGATTGCTCTGTATATGATGTATGCTTTGATGCGATGGATTTATGTCAAGAGGCTACAAGGAAGACTCTTTAGATATCGAGAAGGGATAGATCGAAGTGAAACTAGCGATGTTGCTTCACATGTATGAGTTCTACACTGGATGGAATACACTCGAAAATAAGCACTGTTCGACCCCATTATTTAATTCTCTCTCTTCCTGTCAGACAACAGGGTGTCTTGAAGAAATATTAAGATTTCTTTTGTGAATCTTATCTATCAGCGAACAGAGTGATCAATATAATGAGGTAAGACCAAGTCAGCGAAGAATTAATGAATCATTAACAGCGAAAATGGAGTAAAAAATGCTAGAATTGACAAAAATTGGTTTAGAGTCAGACTCATCGTGTGCTGCTATAAAAGTTATCGCCTGTAGGAAAAACAATTGCTGTGAAAGGATTCCGAAGTGTTTCAACGAATATACCAGATAATATAATCCATCGATAATTTGCTTTGTGCAACTCAACATTTCGCCATGAACATCCACTACGTATGTATAGGCCAACAGCTAAAGAAATATCTTTTCCGATTTATATCCCGAGATAGATTAATTTGGGCGTAGTGTTTTAATATTTCGAAACACGTGTCATTTTTCCCCCGTCGAGTAACATTTAAGAATATTTGAAGCTTTGCATCATCACGTGATGGCTAGCCATGACAGGAGGCTGGAACAATAGAGTATTTTTCCCCTGGGAAATTGCATGAACACGCGTGAAAAACGTCTCCGCATGCTCTAATTATAAGTCCGCATGCAAATTAGTTAAAAGCATCTTCGTGCTATTGTAAAAATATGCAATTTTGACTTTCACGCTTGCATGAAGAATAGTCTTTACAAAATGCCAAAACTTAAAGTCAGTTCTTGAAACTTAAGGCTAATTCTTTCATATTGTCTTTATTAACACATTATCTTGGTCTCACAAAAGTATACCCACGAAATGTTTTGTATACTTGGAGAAAACAAGCATTTATTTTTTCACTATAACTCTTCTAAATTCTTGGAAAGCGTGCTGAAAGGTACGCATGCGCAAAGGTTTTTCTCTAGTGTCTATATAATGATTTTTGTTATATTGTTCACAACTGAGCTGTTCATTCACAGTGAAGAAAAATACGTCTCGGCACTGAAGCAGTACAGTAACGTTGCGGGATTGACGACATCCATTTAACCAATCATGGGGCGTACCATAACTATCCTATCAAATTGCTTGGTTATACTGCCACACTCTGTAACTACATCACAGTAGCCAATGCGCATGAGCACGAATTTATAGCACAGAGCATGATGGGAAAGCGAGTCCTTACGATTTCTAAAAAATTATCTGACAGTTTTTTCTTCGGCATTTTCTTATGATCAGAAATGAAAGTATTTGAACAGATCATTTTAGCAGGACTTTATTTCCCAGAGTGCTTTATTAGCTTTGATAAACATTGCATATAGACATCTTTACCTTCGTATGCAAATTGCCTATTTAAGACCACATCACATTCGCTTGGAAAATGTTATTTTATTAAAATATTTACCCACGAAAGTATCAATTAATTCAATTAATGGAATGAAATGGGCGAAACAAACAACGAAGCTGAAGAGGCCTATGGATTCTAACTTTGGCAAATAGGATATTTTTTTCTAAATAGAAGGATAAACAATAGTGCATAGATATATATCATTCAATGGGTTTTATCATATGTATATTGTTTTAAAATAACATGGTTAATAAATAAGCTAAAAATAAAAAATATGCCTCGAAAATTCTTGTGAATGAATTTGCACATGCACATACTATGAAATGGATTCGGTCCCACAGTCATAAGCTGCATAATTCCATGATTTGTCCTTAAACATAATAATCCAACGATGCATCAATGCTGATATTAGATATATTTTCTCGAAGAAAATACATATTCAATTGCTCTGTAAAACTATGACGTCACAGCATGTTTAGATAGGCAAGAATCATTTCATTTTATTTTTTTTATTTCATTTCATTTTTTATTTCATTTCTTTTCATTTTATTTAATTTAATTTAATTTTTTCATTTCTTTTCATTTCATTCACATTTCACTCCTCTTCATTTCATTTCTTTTCGTTTCATTTCATTTCATTTCATTTCTTTTCATTTCATTTATTTTCATTTCATTTCATTTCTTTTCTTTTCTTTTCATTTCATTTCATTTTTTTTCATTTCATTCACATTTCATTTCTTTTCATTTCATTTCATTTCTTTTCATTTCTTTTCATTTCATTTCATTTCATTTCTTTTCATTTCTTTTCATTTCATTTCATTCCTTTTCATTTCATTCACATTTCATTTCTTTTCATTTCATTTCATTTCATTTCATTTCATTTCATTCAAATTTATTCCTCTTTATTTCATTTCTTTTCATTTCATTCCTCTTTATTTCATTTCTTTTCATTTCATTTCTTTTCATTTCATTTCTTTTCATTTCTTTTCATTTCATTTCATTTCATTTCAATTTATTTGTGTTGTTACTATTTTGTTTCCTCTGACCACCATGATCTTTATATAAGCGTCAAAAAAAAAGTTTGTTTTCATGTGACGTCAAAGTGCTATAGTCCAATTATTCAGTTTAAACCTCGTTTCAGACAAAATACCGACAAATATCAACGGCAGTTAAAGAAAATAATTTTACAAATTTACATTTCCTACTCAGTACTTTTTTGTCATCAAAAGGAAATAGCGAATTATTAATGGAACATTTCTACACCTTTGCCAATATTCCCCTTCACAGTTCCCTGTGCCATCTTGCAATTGAAAGGTAGCTATGTCTTCGCATTGAAGCCAGACGAATGGTGACCTTGCAATGATAGAGACCTGTGAATATTTGTCCTAGTGTTAAAAAAAAGGTCTCTATCATTACCAGCTCACCGTTTGTCTCGTTTCGAGACCAGGCTACCTGTCAAGATGGCGCAGGAACTGTGAAGGGGAATATTGGAGGCTTTTAAGCAACAGCTAGCGTTAAGTTAACTGTTCAGTTACACATAAAAATGAAAAATAACCAACAATAAAATAGAAAATGTTAAAATGTTTTATTTTGATCATAAGACCCCTACACTCATAAGAATATAATTTTTTTAGTATATATCAACAGGGTAATCTCAAAAATGTCATTCTATATACCTTTTTTTTTTTATCTTGCAGCTTGTCTACATTCAATAGCCCACTTTCGATATTCTGGTTGGGTGATCACGCACAATGCAATTCAAGACGAGGCTCCGGCAAAACAATGGAGTAATCCTAATATATTCTTTGGTTACTCCAGAGCCTTGTCTTGAATTGCTTTGTGCAAGGTCATGATCACTCAACCAGAATATCGAAAGTGGGCTATTATAACTGCAAGCTCAGTTATAGAGTATAGATTTTTACCACTTTAACATCCCTATAATACTTGCGTTTTTGGGGGTTAGTAACGAGTCAAGATCGTTAATATTAACCACGAAGATAAGCAAATGTACTCAGCATCTGCATGAAAAGTTTTGAATTTTCTGGCCCAAGATACTTACACAAAGCAAAGCATTAAGGGGATGCAAAAGTGGAGAATATAACAACTAGCTGTAACTATAGGTATCGTTCAGCTCGTCTACAAATTGCTTAAAACTGTAAGTTACGTTACACTATGGATTATATAATATCAACTAGCTGTAAGTACTAGCTTCGTCTACAAATTGCTTACAGTCCAAACGGCTCAAGCGTACCCCTCTAGGCTCCATTAATGATTTCATTATTCGATTATTGAGTTGATTATTCACTCTGAGTTTTCATTAATAAATCGAAGACTCATTTCACAACTAAAATTCTGAGGAGTGGCCTTTCTGAGGAGTTTTTCTACCTTGGCATGGCAACTGTTGAAGAATCGAATCAAAACTGAAGTAGATAACTATTTTCAAGTTTTGGAGTCAGAGTGAATAATGAACTCAATATTCGAATAATGAATTCATTAATGGTTCTAGGGGGTACGCTTGAGCCGTTTTGACTGTAAAACTGTAAGTTACGTTCCAATATGAATAACATAATATCAACTACCTGTAATATAAGTACTAGCTTCTACTACAAATTGGTTATAACTGTAAGATGAGTACAATATGGATTATGTAATAACAATTAGCTACAAGTATAGGTATCATGCAGCTTCATCTACAAATCGATTATAACTTCAAGCTAGGTAGCATGCAATATGAATTCTTTTTGCTATAAAAAAATTGCAGTCGGTATACTGAATACTCAACTCTATAATTTTGATCCTTAACACTTACAGTGCGATTTCAATGTACAAAATAGAAGCTGTGATTTGTTCCTCACGCCAGAAAATTCTCCGAGTTCCTGGCGGAATTTGAAGGCACAACCTTCAGGTGGCTAGCCGATGCTATCAAATACAAATAGACCCCTTGTAGCACATCGGAATGCAGCTCAATTTGGAGGGCAAAACAAAAAAATTTCAATCTCCTGAGAATTGGAACCTATTGTTTTGCCCTCCAAACTGAGCTGCATTCCGATGTGCTACAAGGGGTCTATTGTTACAGAATAAGTAGAAGTCGAAATAATCTTAAGCATCCTACAAGTTAAGGTAGTACTACTAACAAATTTTGATGTCTCCAATTTTTACTATCCCAACACACGTTAAATTACTTTAAAAAGAAGAAAACTGGCGTCTGCCATTTCTTAATAGTATTTTTAGTTTGTGAGGTATTCGAGTTTCATGACTATGCTAATTAGGACTTAATGACGTCATTTTTTTTGCTGGTTCGCATAGCATGCCAACAAAGCTTGGTTAATTTGCATTCTATGGGCTGCAAATATTGATCGAATTTTCGACCATTTTGGGATTTGTGGATTAGTTACGTTGGCGTCAGCCGTCAGAAAATGTTCACCAAGTGTCACGAAATCTGACTTCTTATGCTATTCCCAGCGGAAAAGAAAAGTAGAAAATAAAACCTACAGAGAGTTTTATCAGGCTTACTTAGACCATCGCAATAAAGTTTTGACAGATTCTATTCATTCTTGAATACAATAAGAAATTTTGATTGAAGCCATTCAGGATTTTCAAGACTTTGGCAGGATGCCGGCTATTTGGTCACAGGGTTAGCTTAAGGTCTGTATTAGATTACATTTGTAGAACATCAGATTTCAAGATGTCAAATTTCTATTCCTAAAATCGTCTGAAAATGATAGAAGAGCGCAGTGGTGGCAATTGTCTTAGAGTTTTTCGGGGGGTTGCTTTCTATTGTGCAGTTGCAGTCCTTTGGAAGGGCATCCAACAATGATCATTCATATCACTGATTATATACAACCATAGTATTATCAAATCCAAGATTCATCTGACTTGTCTGTATCTGCTGCCATGGTGCAGGTCCCTGTGACATCACAACTCTCTGTTGTATTACATTTCCATGTGGCATTACGATTCTCTGTTGTATTGCATTGCTCTGGTACCATTTAGGGGTGAAACTTGCGATTGTTATGGCTACGAGAAGGAGAATTTTGGTACCTTATAGAGGTCATTTTCAAAATTTCCGACGAGCATCCCCGCCCCTCTAATTTTGCGGTGTTCAAAAGTCAACCGCAGTGGAAGGAGATAAAATCAAGGAGTTTATGCAAGTCAATATTGCTTTTGAGCTTTGAATGTCCTCTTGAGTGTGACCTTAAAATACCAAAGGTGCATCTTAGCTAGCATGTTTGAGGCTACATGCACGTTCCAATTTTCTCCACTATGTGTTTTTTTGGGGGGGTTTCGTGTCTGGCTTTGATGCTTAGGATAGTTTTTCGTATAAAATAAATATATCGAAAGGAGATGAAGATTATTGTGGGCTTAACTGACCGACCTGCCCAAGCATCAGAGTGTTGTTGTAGTCATAAGCTGAAGTGAAGTCAAAACAAATAAAATGGATGCAGTTGAAAAAAATAGTTAAAAAGCTCTTGATTTTAAAAGTATTTTCTGATCGTTGAATTTCATAGCTAAAAATGACTCGGACTAGATTGTTGAGCGAAAAAAATATGTAACGTATGTCAAAAAAATACAACAGCAGCACAGTGGGCATGTATTATCTATTGCGCGACATTATGAATATTGACCCCGCGCTTTCAAAAATTCGTTATTTGAAAAGAGCATACTAAAATTAGTAAATTGGGAACGTTTGAAGTGGATGAATAGCAGCGAAATAGACTCCTTGTAGCACGTCAGAATGCAGCTCAATTTCGAGGGCAAAACAAAAGAATTTCAAACTCCTGAGAATATTTGAAGGGGTCTATCTATTAAAGGCGATCAAATCCGGCTTTTTCAGTGTGCAAGGAAATGCTTGTTGGTGGGCAACAGTACAATAGTTAAGACACAGTTTTTGATTTAAATCTATTTTATTTCTTTATTTAATGGTTCATCTGTTTTAAAACGTTTTTTTTAATCTAATACAACGCAGCATTTTTAGATTTAATCTCTCATGAATTTTATTCATAATTTTTATATTTGTCCCTCAAGTATCCATAACAATCAAAAAGAGCCAAGATCGCTGTAATTACATTGTTTGCCATATAATCAAAATCGAAGTAATGCTTAATGATCTTCAGTTCATGAGCAATCATTTAAAACCTATTTCAAGTAAATTGTTCATGTTGTAATACAACATGCTATGTGTATAAACTGTGCGGAGGGCACATATACTATGCAGCTACTTTCCCTGAACTGTTTCATTTATCTAATACAACACTGCATTTTTTGATTTAATCTCTCATGAATTTTATTCATAATTTCTACATTTGTCGCTCAAGTATCCATAACAATCAAAAAGAGCCAAGATCATTGTAATTACATTCTTCGCCATATAATCAAATTCGAAAACGCCATACCTTAGCAAAACCAAGATCCGAATGATCAAAAATGGGATATTTTGGTAAAGTTGAGAATTCGAAAGAGCAACCAATTCGTGTTTGACTGTGTTTTGCTCCGAAGCAGGCTTGGCGTGTTTAAACATTGATTTTAAACCTTCTTGTGAGATATTTTTACAAATGAGAAGGGAAAATATGCTGAACGACAAAGAGCAAAAGAATTGCACTGCTATTTCTAAGGAACTTTCTTCTTTTAAGAAAGGAGCTTGGTCCTGTGAAAGAATCGATGCCATATCCCAAATATCTGCAAAGTCTAGTATTGCAATCATTAAAATGAACCGGTCTTTGCAAAGTTTTTTGATGCTACCCTCATACATCACTAGAATGTTAAGAATGAGAGGGATGATGCTTGCTTGGAGAGTAAACAGCACCCATTTGGGCTTAATAAGAGGCGAAGGATGATAGTAGGCTTGTCTACTCAACAAAGTAAAGGTAGTCATCAAAACTACGGCCAAAGTTGAACAGCTTATCCAACAGGCACATTTCATCTCATGTTTCGTTTTTGCTCTAACAGTTTGTACAAAACTAAACAGAATAAACAAACATAGAATAAAGCAATGGATGGAGTAAGGCCATCCTTTCAGTTTTCCAATAAGTACTGCTGTAGTTACAATATAGGCCAAGTTAACTAGGCAGACAAACACTGTCGCAGTCCTCAGACATTGTTTGCCATATTTGCGTAGCTTTTTTGCTTTCACATCATCATGGGTTTCTTCAACTTTATTATCCATTTTTTGAACAGCTGCCTTGTTTGGAGTTTTTTGCGATCTCTCTCGTACTTCAATATCCTCCATTTGAACAGCTTCCTCGCTTGGTGTCTCTTGTAGTATCTCATCTTGGAATCCCATATTCGCCATTTCAAAAGCTTCCTTGTATGGTATTTCTTCTAGCACCTCTTGGATTCCAATATCCTCCATTTCCGTAAAT
Source organism: Anthopleura xanthogrammica (assembly GCA_964019055.1). NCBI lineage: Eukaryota > Metazoa > Cnidaria > Anthozoa > Actiniaria > Actiniidae > Anthopleura > Anthopleura xanthogrammica. Next base: position 11,389,704 of record OZ025210.1, read on the forward strand.
GGTTGTAGTATTTTTTTTGGATCAAGATTACTTATCCTGCGTTGGTTAATAAAATGTTGTCTTGTAAACGTAGCGTCGCGACTCACTGTTTGCTAAAAAAGCTTTCTGCTTATTCTGCCGACTAAAATCGATTTACTGTCAATACACAATAGTAACAGCCAATCACAGGCTTCAAACCTCTAAACGAGGCTATTGAAAACAATACGGGACGAATTTCCGAGAATATCTTAAAATATCAGAATGAAGTTGGGGTCAGATCAGTTGAGACATGTCGAAACAGATTTTTGGATCTGGTGTCAGTTTTTTTTCCGGGGGATGTGACAATTGTTGATCTACAAAACGCTATGTTTTTCTTTGAACGCTATTCGAATCAAGCTTAAACCTATACCACGCATTAATTATAAAACATTACTTGAAAATCAGTGTAGTTTTTGGAATCGAAACACTCACTTCAGGGAAAATAAACACATCTGACTTATCTATTTGTCTGTTTTTCTACTGGGACTTCGTGCCACAAATATTTTAGAACCTCTCCCATATCTCAGATATATCAGGTCACTGAACCCTCTTAACTACAACCAGACGCTCTACTATGACTTTCCCCGCTAACAATCGCCACCCGACTAGCTCAGTTGATAAGAGCGTCGGCCTGTTGTGCGGGAGGTCGTGGTTCGAGTCCCAGTCGGGCCAACAATGTTCTGACTTTGTAATTACATCTGCAAGTGGTTAAACCTTTATGTGGCTCGGATGACCACGGTTATAGTGTTCCAGTCTCTAAGACCACGAGTTTATCAATTGAAGTACAAATGTCATCCTCTACAAACAAAGTTGAGTTCTTTCTTTCTTTTAACAAAAGGCATTGCGCGTGTTAGATTACTCTACATCTTGACCTTGTCATCTATGTCTGTCGCCTGAGCAAATCTGACTGCTGACGTCCTGAGGAAATAAACTACTTATTATTCCCTAAAATAACTATTCCTTTAAGATCAGTTTACACTGGCAATTTTGCCGGAGCGGTGATTTCAATCGCATGGTCACCTATAATACACTGCGCACCTATATATTTGTTTACATACGAAATTTACCATAGATTCGTCAGCAATTTTTTTTTTATTATCTTTAATTCAACAGTCCGGATTATAGTAATATATGGTGAGATTTGTGACGTCACGGCCTATTGTCTTCGTAGAAAATACCGGACACTACACTCGGGATATTTTCACTCAGACAGCAGCACGTTGATTTCAATATACCAGGTCTAGTAGATAATGGTTGATTTGTCAATTTTTTCCTATAGATTTCATGAATTTTCTTCAGTCAGTTGCCCACGATACAGTAAAAACCCACATATAAGAACCTAGTGATTAAGAACCTGTTAGGCTAAGAATTCCCATCATAATTTTATGTATATTTTATACAAACAGTAGACTGCACCAATATTCTACCAGAAACAAGCATCTGGCTTTGTATAGCTCTCAAGTTAATCCAGTTGGCTCGCACCTTTACGGTAAGGATACAAATATTTTATAACTTAATTGTATATCTAAATTAAGGTGCAAATAAAATCATTGTCATTGTCATTGTCTTTTCTTCCTAATGAAGATAAGAATCCTTTCTATGACCCAACATATCCTGATTTCCCAGATAACACCAATTATATAAGAACCTGTCTAGGCTAACTTGGAAAAATGCAGGTTCTTATGTGCGGGTTTTTACTGTATTGCCAAAGCCAGTAAGAGAAGCTCGATAAATGAACATATTTTACATTATTCCCGATTTTTTCTAAGATCATCGATAATTTTTATGTGTTCTAAGATGAAAAAAAAATTGGTTTTCGCGAAGTTTCGACATGGTACCATCTTTAAGAAACCAGTACAATCATGATTCTTCGAAAGATTGAGTCTCCGACGGCCATACTAGCTCAGTGAAGCTCTTGTTTACAGTAAACCTCGGGTTTATTGTTTTGGTTTATCGTACTTTTAGACTTTGTTTTAACTTTATAAGTTATATACAAGATAGTTCTTTTTTATGCTCTTTGATATACTCTTCTAATTCTAATCATAGCTTTCTTTACTAGTATGGGCTCAGATTCACGGTGCAATATTCCTTGCAACATTGCTCGCAACATTATATTACAGCACTATTTCAGCAGCCAAATCAGAGACAATCTCGATTTTTCCGATTAATTTACGAGGATAATACCAATGACACAAACAAAATAGAACAAACATTAAGATTTGTATATTTTAGTGTGATGTTTCACGCAATGTTGCACCGTGTGTCGGAGCGTTTTAAAAGTCTCAACATTTCATTTTAGTTGAGTCAAATATGTTCCTTTTAAACGGCGATGGCGTTACAGAGTCGAGTTGAGTTTAGCAGTCAACTACAGTATATACATAAGTAAATATATAATTATTTATGATCGTGTAAACACATTGTAATTCATTTTAACCCAAAAATGTTTGCCAGATTTAGATGGTAAAATGGGCCGATTTTTCTTCAAATCAAAATTGGTATTGTTTTTGCTCTTCGTTACTGAAATTTTTCCTTGGAGAAATAATTGTGCCAGTGAACCTGAAACTGTTTTCGAACACTTCGAATCCTGAGTTTTCTTGCTAGCTGGGTTCATTTCCTTTGGTACATGGAAATGATTCAGATGGTCCATTTTAAATCATGCACCTTATTTTCCTTGTTTTTCTCTACAAAACCACAAGCTTTCTTCTCTCTTCTCGCGCTGAGGATTCCCATCTAGATGCAAGCTACCGCGGATGGCACACAACAGGAATCCTCATAAAGGGCACTTGGATGAAAACGCCCCAATTTTTGAAAGTCCGAATAATTCAAATATTTGAGGATAATGTGACTTCATTATGATTATAAAATCAGATTGGCAAAAATTTTAGCTTAGGAGCCAATTGCAGTTCTGAAAGTTTGGTTTAAAAGCAAAAAGAACAATAGCAACTGACGTCATTTCCTTAACTTCTAGTTACTACAAATAACTGATAGTTTTTATCCCCCACTTTTGACTGTGAAGAAAATATATTGCTTGGCTATTGGGATCATATACAGTAGATAATTTCAACCAAGTTCCAAGTTATTTCTAATTTTCATGGATTTTCATCTAGGTCCCCCTTTACCTTAAAAGACCTAACAGTACACAGAATAGCAGATATCAGAGTTGCACTACATTGCCTTCAAATTAAAAAGTTGCTTTAGTCGTACCATTTGGGTTCGTTTCTATAAATTTAATGTTGTCCAAAAAGCCTCGACTCCTTCGTTTGAGTAAAAGAGCGAGCGAATATGAAGATAAATTCCCATTTCAGACCACGCGTCATTCCAAATAATATCATTTTTTGTTTAACGGACGCACATAAGAAGACACATGAATATGCATGGGTACAACTCAAACAAAGAATCTTATTCTATAAGGAATGACACGTGCTATGTTATGGGAAAGGATTACACGAGGTATAAAAAAAATTGAATTTATCCTTCCAAAGTTGTACGAACCATGTTATTTTATACAACACACAAGTGATATCATTTGACTTTTAGCTCAAATAAATACAAGATTATAAAGTTGCGATTTTACAATGAAATATGTGAACTGTCCGCACACTTGGTACCTTAAGGATGCGCTCAAAATACGAATTTGCAAACAACAGCCGTCAGCTTACCTTGAATCAAAGTATATATTCGCATGGATGAAACGACAGAAAGCCATAAAGTGCATTATGGAATGATTGAAAAGTAATCAATCTTTGTTGGGATATAATATTTATTTTCTTGTTTAACTCATTTTTTACGGTATAAAAATGACACTGAAAAGTGTTTACAATTAGCCATACTATATAAGAACTTTCACAGTCATAATATGTCTCCATGAGCAATGAAGTACATGCATCAGTGCTGTCGTACAAATAAAGGCCGGTTTCTGCAGATAACACTTTAGAAAACAAAGCCTGTAGAAATACTCTATTCATAACTTAAGCTTTCATTTATGAAGAGTTAGGTCCGGATCCAATTCATACATCGAACATTTGTCGCTAGAATCTAACTGCTTCTAAAAAAACGCCTAGAACTACTATATAGGATATTACATGGTCGCGCGGAGATACGAATTTTATCTTCGAGTGTTGATATTATCTCTCACGAGTGAGAGATAATATCAGCACAAGAAGATAAAATTCGTATCTCTAAGAGGCCATGTAATGTTCTGTTTATTATATGAAATCTTCAATGAAAAATGATGGAGAATTTGACTTTGGTCGAAATTTGACACCACCAGTGTTGATGAAAGAGTTGATGAAAAAGTACAAGAGAATCTCTACTTTACGTTTTCCCTTTTTGCTGCCATCTTGTAATGTCTCGTGACATCTGATCTACTGCAGACATCACTGTACAGCGGCCACCATATTGATAACAGGTGGTCTCATATCCCGTACCATTGTTTACATTGGCAATCGAGTTTTTCGCTGAAGGACAGAAAACTAGACGGGAAACTTTTGTCATTGAAACCCACCGAAGAATACCGTATCTGAAGCCAAAGGGATCGATCATGTCAGACGTGTGCTCCATTTGCTGCTGCATGACCATGTGGATCATGACACTTGCGATTTGTTTCTTCAATACGGCATTTTGTATCTCTTTGTCAATTGTTGTTTTGGAAACCAGTGGGGCAGGTTATGCCTTTATCGTGATATTCTTTCTGTACAATCTGCCTCTTCTTCGGGCATCATTATGCCTAAAGGCCGATTTGGATCGAATTTGTTTGTTTTCTTGTTCGGGTGTCATGGTTCTATTGGCCGTTTCCTTCACACTCATTACACGATATCATTACTATGAACGTTGTCCAAGGTACCCTGAAGAGCGGGATGGTAAATCGACTCTGTTAGTTCACAAAATGGGCCTTATTTTATTAGTGTCTGGCATACCAGTGATGTATGGATGCCAAATCCAACATCTGAGAAATGACAAGAAGATGATCTACAAAATGGTAGCTGACTTTATCGATATCTATGAGATGGCAGAGCTTCTTGCCTTGGGTGCTCCATCCTGTACACCACTAGACTCCAGTAATGGCTATATCCGTCACAAACAGCAGTTCAACTGTATTGAGTCGACATACTCTGCTCTGAAAAAAGAGGGTTCCATCGAAACTGCAGTGCAAGTTTTCTGCTCATTTTCATTCTTATTGTTTTCTGTGATTTACAAAGAAGCACTGGATGAGTCAAGGAACAGTAAAGACTCTTTAAGAAAGTATGTTAGGTATACACTACTCATTCAAGATATTCCATTCCTCGTTATCCGTATTTGGGTTTGGATTTTGTACGGTTTTAAAACTGACCAGTTTATTTTTTTGGTGAAGAATGTAGTATCTGGGAGTCTAATCTCTCTCGAATTCTGTGAATGCTGTTTTTCATCAGTCGAAGCAGATGAAGAAAATCAGTCCCCTAATAGTGAACAGCCGAGAAATGCGAGGGAACAGAGAAGTCAGACAAATCCTGGATTTGACGGTAATGCCTGACTGAGGATTGACTATTGATGGATGAGTTTGAAGAAAATCAGTACAAAAGAACCCCACAAAAAACTCGAAGACGTTATAACAAAGTATAATCTGCAGAGTTTTTCCAATTTAAGTTACACGAACTCTTCAATTTGTTTTGGGTGCGTCCACTGAATATAACAAATGCAAATTTACTGTGAATATGCTATACGAACAATGGGACGGGAGGCTGTTGATAACAGCAAGGGGTAGATTTCTGGGAATAACCAAAAATACACTAAGTGTTTTAGCACGTCGGGTTTGATTTTATTGAATCTTAAGACTGTATGCTTTAATATACCGGTCTATAACGCGTTTATTCAACCATAATTATATTTCTTAATGGGCCACTAGTTAGCGAATAGTTACCGACAAATGTTAGTTTCTAAAATTTTAGCCTTGATTTTTTGAAACAAGACGAAGCTTGAATATGGAATTAAATATTCTCTCCATACCAAGTAATCTCGTAACCAAAAACATTATTGTCATGGATGAGCTAAACAACCAATCACAGGCTTTAAACACCCGAACGGGACTGTGATAACACTAGAAGGCGAATTTCGGGGAATTTCCAAAAGAAAAAACTTTTCTTAGTTTAGTTTATTTTTTTCGCTTTATTTATTGTTGTGATCTCTTCGATTATTATCGTCTGTAATAGATGAATATTCAAATGGATAAATAGCGTCTGTTTTGAGCGTCTGTTTTGCTTTATTGAATATTTTGAATTAAATTGAACTGTTATCTCTCGGTAAACATTTATGTCTGGCTATAGCCCATAATATTAATTGTCGGTGTTCTTTCTCTCGTTACGAAATCCCGCTGCTATAGAGACAGTAGCCAAAAAAAAAAGTTATTTCTAGATTTTCTCCGAATTCCCGGAAAAATATCGTCCCCTATTATTTTCAACAGCGTCGTTCACGTGTTTGAAGCATGTGATTGGCTGTTACTATGGTGCATTGACGACAGCAAATATGCTTTAGTTATGGGTGTTTGACAAGTGTTAGGCAGAAGAAGAAGAAAACTAATTTAAAATGAGATTTTAAGCAAACAGTCGATGCCGCAATAAAGTATCTTATCTGCAGACGCAGGGTAAATAATCTTGATCGAAGAAGTACTCCCTCAGTTTCGGAAACTGTTCAAATGGCCGAGCATATTGAAGAAGTCCAAGAGACATCTCAAGGAACACCGAACACGGAAGAAGCAAATGCGCCACGCGAAGATGGCATCCTATGGCTGAGGATTGCAACAGTTGTTGTTTGCATAGTTAACTTGGCCTATGTTGTAGCTACAGCAGTACTTATTGGGAAACTGAAAGGATGGCTTTACTCCATCCATTGCTTCATTCTCTGCTTGTCAATTCTGTGGAAATTTGTACAAACTGTAAGAGCAGAGACGAAACTTAAGATAAAAGGTGCTTGTTGGGAAAGCTGTTCAACTTTAGTCCTGGTTTTGATGACTACGTTTACCTTGCTGACCAGACAAGCCTACTATCATCCGTCACCTCATTTTGAATCCAAATGGGTGCTGTTTTCTCTCCAAGCGGGTATCATCCCTCTTCTTGGTGGCATACTAGTGATGTATGAATTCAAAATCATTAGACTTTATGAAGACCGGTACATTTTGATGATTGCAATTCTCGACTTTGCGGATATTTGGGACATGGCATCGATTCTTTCACAGCACCAAGCTCCTTACTTAAAAGAAGAAAGTCCCTTGGAAATAACAGTGCAATTCTTCTGCTCTTCGTCGTTCAGCATATTTTCCTTTCTCATTTATAAAAATATCGCACAAGAAGGTTTAAACTTAATGTTTAAAAACGACGAACAGGTAGCTTCGGAGCAAAATAAAATCGAAGCCCAAAATTTTCTCAAATCGTTTTGTTCAGGACTTGCTAACTCGAATTCTCAACTTTATCAAAATATCCCATTCTTGGTCATTCGGATCTTGGTTTTCGTAAAGCATGGCTTTTTAGATTTTGATTATTTGGCAAAGAATGTGATTTCAGTGATCTTGTTCTTCCTCGATTGTTGTGCTTGCAGAAGACAAGATGATTCAGATGAATGAGAAATTCAGAACCAGAAATGTCGTGATAACTAAATAAATAATGTAATAGCGAAATCAAAAGGATAGATGACAGTTGATAAATGCAGCACCACCGTAACATTTTAAGTGTCTTAGCACGTGGGGTTTGATTTTATTGAATGTTAAGACTGTATGCTTTAATATACCGGTGTATAACGCGTTTATTCAACCATAACTATATATATTCATTAATGGGCCACTAGTTCACGTAGTTACCGAAAAATTGTTAGTTTCGGAAATTCTTAATCTTACGAAGGAGTTATTGAGACAAGACGTAGACAAGACGTAGCTTGAATATGGAAATAAATATGCTTTCCCAGGCGTAACCAGGATTTTGCCATGGGGGGGGGGGGGGGGCAAAACCTTTTTTCAGAACATCAACCTAAAAACGGCCAACCCCCCCCCCCCCATACCCCCCCCCCCCCAAAAAAAAAGACAACTAAGAAAACGGCCAACCAAGAAAAGAAAAACGCCAACATAAAAAAAACGTTCAACCTAACAAAAAAAGGTCCGGCACGATCGAGGAGGGGGACCCGGGCCCCCTTAGGCCCCCCTGGCTACGCCCCTGATACTGGAATTAATTTGAAATTAAAGTTTATAGTTTGATTCAAACGGTTTGATATGATGGTCAATATACTTACAATGGTTATAAAACTTATAAATGTTTACACAAATTTAACCGATTTTGGTTGTAAGGTAGCATTTGTCACTCGTGGGTTGAAAATGACTGTCGAGAATGATAAAACAAGATATTTCACAGAAATGGAAAAAAAATGTATACCCGTCCTATATCTTTTTTACTGATTTCTCAAATAACTATTGTAAACGATACCTGTATCACAGACTTTAAAAGTAGAGCATTTGCTACAAAACAGGATCACATAATACTAAATTAAAGATAATAAGTTTATTTCTTAGCAAACGCATTCCAAAGAAGTCTCAATGCGCTTAATAAGATATAACATTTTGTTATATATATACCGAGATTTACTCAGTAAAACCCTGTAATAAATGTTCGTTCGTTCACTTTTCCCAACCTATCAGAATGCGCGTATCGCTTTTTCACGTGTGAGAAAAAACTGGCTGTTCTTTCGTGTGAGACTTTCGACAAAACTAGAAAGTTTGCATCGCCAGAAAACCGCGCCGCTAACCATGTCACGCAAGCTTAACCCGGCTCAGAAGAATATACGGCCGGCGAAAAGTTATAAGAAATGTATGGGTTTAAAACAAAAAGTGTCTAAAATATAGCCTGTGTGTTGGCGGATCAAAAATGTGTGCATCACAATTTGTAATTCATTTATAGGACAGTATAACCTGCAAAAAAAAATACTTTAATCAAAATTTGAGGTTTCCTTTTTAAATTTCAAAATAACTCCTAGAGAAATCGCACTGAAAGCAGAGGTTTGTATGAGAACGGAAAAATAAACGAAAGTTAAATTAGTTTGTAATTCGCCGAAACAGAGAATAGACGACAAAAGAAACAGATGTGTGCATTCAGAAATATTGTTTAATTATTTGAGCACCAGCTCGAAACTAAGTCTCGGCTCTAGGATAAAATCCGAGGTTTCCTTTCGATTGCTGAACAATAACAGCAGTTAAACAGCTTAAAGATACCTCCATGTTTCCCCGTTAAAGTTCGCAAAATGCCCTGAATTCGGGGCTTGATATCTTCGCAAAGAATAAGCCCAATCTCGTAGTTGAAACGCATATAGCATATTTGGTCCGAATGTCCATTGGGACCTCCAGAAAATAGCGCCCAAATGTATGTACCATCGCAGGAAGGTCCCTAAGCCCGCGAATGAATCAGAAATGTCAGCGGTCGTTACTAAACTTGCGGGAACTTTTGAAAAACGCGCGAGTTTCTACTAAAAAAATTCTAAGATAAAGTCGAGATGGGCCTTAATCTTGATTCCCTTGTTGAAATATCTTAGATAGAGTATGGTTTTTTTGTTTCCACTTATTAAACGCATGCGCAATGCGCCCATTGAATACCGCTGACCGCACTTGCATGTCGCGGTTTTCTGGCGATGGAGTTAAAAACACGAATGAAACTATATTTTAGACGACAAAACCAAAGAGAAAATCGATGAATTGCATTGCCTATAGTAAATCGGAGAAAAAGCTCACTGAGATTTAAATATATTGGAAAAGTTATTAAAAGTGACTGAAAACTTAAACAACAACAAGGAAAGGCAGCTTCATGATCAGTTGTTTTTGTAAGAAGACGACTTCGGTGAGACCTAAACTAGTGACTAGAAACTTTGTGAATGAGTTCAAAACATGAATAAAAATATAATTTAGACGACAAAACCAAAGAGAAAATCGATGAAATACCGATAGTAGAGCGGTGGAAAAGCTGACCGAGATGTAAATCTCGTGAGAAAGTTCTTAAAAAGTATTAAACAACAACGAGGAAAGGCAGCTTTGTCGTGTAAGAAGGCGACAGAAACTTCGGTAAGCTTTCTCAATCATTTATGGTGTAAACTAAAAGCCTAGAAGTTGAAAAGATTAAACTTAGAAACCAAATTAGAAGTTAATCAGAATAAGTTTTTATTATGCTTGCAAAACAGCGTTGTAAAATAAAGAATCATTGCAATGTAATTTTTAGTTTGCAAACTGAGCTTTGTTTACAAACTTTGTAAACGAAAATAGTGTCTAATTCAAGCCAAATTGAAAATCTCGGTATGAATATGATAAAAAGGAAACACCATGGAAAGTGCTTTGTACAGTTTTTTTCACTCGTTGTTTCGTATCATAAAATTCACGCGCTCGAAGACTCGCTTGTTTTTTGAATAAGCAATAGAAACTAAGTTATATGAAGGCTCCGACACACGGTGCAACATTGCGTGCAACATCACACTAAAATATAAAAAAGATTGAACGTTTGTTTTATTATTTTTATGTCATTTGTATTATCCTTGTAAATTAAGCGGAAAAATCAAGGTTTTCTCTGATTTGGCTGCTGAAATAGTACTGTAATCATAATGTTGCAAGCAATGTTGCATGGAATGTTGCACCCTGATCTGAGCCTTAACTCTACTGGTGAAAAAGAGGACGCAGGATGTTGGGATGTGGCGCGCGCTCTTGAGGTGGCGGGGCGGCTCTATCTTCTCGCTAATTTTTCATATTTTTTAACACCTTTTTGCTGTATATTCAATTCTTTTACATCAAGTTCTGCTTATCCTAATCGTGGCAAGAACACATTTTATCTCGTAATAACCAATGTCCCAGAGCTGGTTAGCGTGACGGAGATCCTACCACCAGACCAAACTGCAGTCTTTACGGATCACAGTGCTACCCTCTACGAGGTTTCAGCCTTCGTCAAAGCTCCTCCAAAATTTCAACGATCTGTCTATGATTATGATAAAGGGGACTTCGTGGGGTTGCGCGCTGCTCTAAGTGCAGCAAACTTGACTTCCGTGATAGGAAATAATGAGGATACCAACAACGACTGGACGCGCTGGGAAAATACATTCTTGGGAGCAGTCTCTGATTATGTTCCTCTAAAAAAAGTTAGAGGTAGAAACCCTCTTCCTTGAATCGACGGGTCTATTTTGAACATGATCAAGAAAAAAGGAACAGCTCGTCAGAAGCTGAAGAGATCTCCAACAAGCCCTAGCCTGAGAGAGAAATTGAAGTGAAACGTAGACTTCGAGAAAACCGCGAGAAATTCTTCGGTTCTCTGTCATCCGACATGACTTCCAACCGAAAGCGCTTCTGGACGGTGCTGAAACAAAGATCCAAGACCTCCAGCGTACCAGATAAGATCTCCATGGCAACTGCTGCTAGTGAATCTGCTGACCATAATGCTCCATTAACAAGGATCAACGCTGACAGTCCTCTGTCTATTGCCAACTTATTTAACCAATACTTTACATCAGTATTCACAGCTTACTGCCCACCCTTCGACAACAACACCTCTCGTAAACCGGACAACCCACCAAATGTTATGACAGACATTACTTTGACAGAGAGAGAGAAGTTCTATCTGTAGTCTAATCGCACGACGTTAGCATCCTGAAAGAAACAGCTGCAGTCATAGCACCATCTCTATGCTCTCTGTTTAACAAGTCGCTCCACACAGGAACAATACCAAAGGAAGTGAAAGCTAGCTAACGTTGTCCCAGTGTACAAGAAGGGCGACAAAGAACAGAGAATTACAGAACAGAGAATTACAGACCCATCTCCCTACTGTCAATAGTTTCTAAAACCTTGGAACGGTGCGTCCTAAACAACATCAAAGATGACCTGTATAATATAGTTATGAGCAAATCAGCACGGCTTCCTTACAGGCAAATCATATGTCACCAATCTGATGGAGGCCCTGGACTACATTGGTTCTGTTCTGGATGGCGGTGGTCAAGTAGATGCTCTCTATCTGGACATGAGCAAAGCGTTTGACAAGGTCAGCCACGAGTTACTAATCCAAAAAGTTACAGGAGTACGGGTTTGGAGGGTGACTTATCCAATGGTTTAATTCGCCGAATTACGGTACATGACGAATCAACGACAACGGGTCACCGTACTTGGTGCTACCTCTAACACATTACCTGTCACTTCCGGCGTGCCTCAAGGCTCGATCCTTGGTCCTGCGTTATTCCTATTATATGTGAACGACCTCCCGGATACCATAAAGTCAAGTAGCGTATCAATGTTCGCTGACGACACCAATATATTCATGGAAATCAAATCAGCTGCTGACGCAGACTTACTACAAAAGGACTTATTCAATCTAGAGTCGTGGTCTACAGCTTCTGGTCTCCTCTTCAACAAAAACAAGTGCCACTCGCAGTCCATCACGCAAAAGACCAAGCCAGTGATCACCACATACAAGATGAACGAATCTAATCTAAAGTCAACAAAAGGGACTTAGGTGTCTGGGTTTCCTCAGACCTTACATGGACAAAGCAAATTTTAGATCAAAATGCTTGCGCTAATAAACTTCTAGGATATATTAGGCGCAATACGCGATGCATTCGAAGTATGGTGCGCTCTCATTTATCATACGCAACTCAGATTTGGTCCCCTCAGACCGTAGAGCTTATTTCTCGGCTGGAAAGAACGCAAAGGCGCGCAACTAAATACATACTTAAGCTACCGTTTTAGTGTTCTGTCAGCTACTCCTCTAGATTACAGTCTCTTAATCTTTTACCAATTTGCTACTGGGACGAGTTCTTAGATATGTTTTTTTTCTTCAAAGTAGTTAATGGCTTGGTAACAGTTAATCAGTCCATCTTACCTCGCATCTACTGTCCTACCAGACAAACCAGGTCTAGCAGTAACTCCAATATCATTAAGTATATACCACCAAAGTGTAAATCTTCTACTTATTAACGTTCATTTACTGTAAGAACAATTAGAATCTGGAACACTCTCGCTGAAGAACTGAACCTTAATATAGTAAATTTAAGCTCATTCAAAGCTGTAATGTTCAATTACTATTTCAAATCATTGCAAGCTATTAATGAACCTGAAAATCCTAGAAACTTTTAGACTGTTTGTCCGAAGAGCAATACCTCGCGTAGCCTTACGCTACCCTTAACCTGCTGCTACTGATTTTATAGTTTCGATATATTATGTATTAGTGATCGATAGTACGGGCCCGCAGTAATTGGCCTACCACGGTTGTTGCGGTTACCCTGCCTTGCATTGTTCTTGTTGTGCTTTTGTTGTTGTACATAATAGCCCACTTTAGATATATCCGAAGCCAACTAGAGCGAGGGGACTGGGACCGATGGTTGAATGGCAGTCCTTATACATACATAGTTATACATACATAGTTTATTCAAATCGCAAATAAATTGTTGACAACTAGTAAAATTAAGAGCAAATACGAGCAAAAGGCGATACAAATCGGACAATAAAGCTAAATAATAGGCGACTTGAAAGGAAGTTATGAGGTTAACCCTATGTAAAAACTCCCCCCAAAAAACGGCAAAACAAGACAAAAAATACATTAAAAAGAAAAAATCTAAGCAGCGTTATTAGCGAAAAATTCGTTGTAAAATGGAATATAAATATATAAATATATACTGATTAAAGAAGAGACAAGCTCTTCGCCACCCCGAGCACCACGCCCGCGCACCCACCAGACAGACTTTAAAGTCTGTCTGATGGGCGCGCAAGCATGAAACCCGGAGCAACAGTGAACCCGTCTCCTCCTTAATCTAGACTATACTATAAATATATACTGATAGATGTATACTGGTTTGAGTGTAAATATATAAGTGTCTTTGACGCAGTATTTAGTGAACACTATGCTCCTAAGTGAGACTTCAATTTCTGTTTAAATAATCTAAACCCATCGGCTTCAACGATATCTTTAGGTAGGTTGTTCCACGTGTTAACAACTCTGACGAAAAAGGAAAATTTGTAGCAGTTAACTCTGGCTGCTTTAACGTAAAGCTTATAGGAATGATTAGCTCTAGTAGACTTAACTTTAGTAAATTCAAAAAAATCGTGAAAATTTAGAATACCTAAGCCGAAAACTATTTTATAACATTCAACAAGAGTCAGATAGTCTCTGCGGGTCGAGAGAGTAGGCCACTTCAATGTTTCACATCTTTCTTCGTACGGCATTTCCCCTCTAGTTTGTCGAAGGACTAATCTGGAGGCTCTTCTTTGTACTTTTTCCAATGCAGTTATGTCCTTCACTAGGTGTGGACACCAAACGGGTGACGCATATTCGAGGATTGGCCGTACGAGTGACATATATAGCATCGAAAAGACTGTGGTATTGGCGGTGCCAACAGTTCGTAAAATAGTCCCTAAGACTTTGTTAGCTTTATTTACGGTGATGCCAACGTGTTCACTCCAAGATAGGTTGTTGGAAATAGTAACACCAAGATCTTTGAAACTGTTAACGTCCTTCAAGGTCTTCCCCAAGATGTAATTCGGTTTGGACTTGTCGCGCAAGTGGGTTATACGCATAGATTCACATTTCTCGTTATTAAAGCGTAACTGCCATGTGCTCGTCCATTCTCTAAGGTGGTCGAGGTCATGTTGAAGAGCTTGTGTGTCTAGAACTGGGTCAATAAGCTGCCTGTAAATCTTGGTGTCATCCGCGTACAGTTTCACATTAGAAGTAATGCAATCTGTGATGTCGTTAATGTATAGTAAGAACAAGATGGGTCCTAGAATTGTACCTTGAAGTACCGATGGTTGAATGGCAGTCCTTCTTATATCTCAATGCTTTTCACTTTTAAATACGGTGAAATATTTTGCTGTTGCACTCTGTACTAATGACACTCACACCAGACCAGACGAAGCTAACAGAATAAAATAAATTAAAATTAAATTAAAAAGTTTCAAATTGTACATTCAAATTAATAACAATGATAAAATAAGATACATCAAGATTAATTATGAGACACAATAAATTCATCTGTAAGATATTTTAGCGCCACAATTCTCGTTTACCTTATGATTAAAGTGGTTAATTGCTTCTCGAGTTTACTAAGTGTTTGTATAGCATGGAGTCCAATGCATAGATTTACGGTACGGGTTTCAAATGCTTTGCTAAATAGTTCTACCGAATTGATATTTCCGATACGTGGCAAATAATTTCCCAATGACTGAGTTATACAGAGAACTGGATAATAAAAATCTTGATATTAAATCCTCTATTCAAAATTTTCTGCAAGTCTTTCTTCTTTCGTGCACATTTTGAATCGACCCGGATTACAAAAGGCAACTCAAACGAAAGATTACTGGGCGTAAATATGTGACGTCTCAGTTGTTACAGAGATGTCTGTCTTCTATAGATGTCTTTAGCGAACGCTAGATTCTTTTGCAAGAGTTGATTCAACTTTGATGAAAAAAGTACACGAGAATCTCTGTTATACGATTTCCCTTTTTGCTGCGGCATCTTAAAATTGCAAATACTGCAAACATCACTGTACAGCGGCCACTATAGTGATGACAGGTGGTCTCATAGCCTGTACCATTGTTTGCATCGCCAACCGAGTTTTTCGCTGAAGGACAGAAACGGCTGCGGGGAAGACTAGCCAACCGAGGTAGTGTCGCTGAACGAAGCAAACGTGGGGGAATTAAATTGAACTGAAAACTTCATCATTGAAACCAGCCAAAGAATTCTGTATCTGAGCCCGAAGCGAAGGATCATGGCAGATGTGTGCTGCATTTTCCGCTGTTTGACCATTTGGATTACGACACTTGCTATTTGCTTCTTCAACATGGTATTTTGTGTGGGTCTTTCGTTAGTTGTTGATGACATAAACAGCGATGCAGGTTATGCCTTCGGGGTAATATTCTTTCTGTTGAATCTTGGTTGCATCATATGCTCTTTAAAAAAATGTCATGATGAAAGTAAACTGAAAATCAACTGCTTGTTTTCTTGTTCGAGTGTCATGTTTCTTTTGGCCATTTCCTTCACACTCATGACAAGATATTGCTACTTTGAACAATGGCCAAGGTACCCTCATGAGCGGCAACGCGGCGTTTCACTCTTATTAGTATTTCACAAAATGGGCATTATTTTATTAGTGTTTGGCATACCAGTGATATATGGATGCAAGTTCCAGAATCTGATAAACGACAAACAGATGATCTACAAAGTGGTAGTTGACTTTATCGATATCTATGAGATAGCAGAGCTTCTTGCCTTGGGTGCTCCATCCTGTACACCTTTAGACTCCAGTAATGGTTACAACATTACGATGAAAAGAGAGCTATATAACAATACTCGTTTTGCCGAACAGCAGTTTAACTGTACTGAGTCAACATACTCTGCTTTGAAAGAAGGGGGTTCCATCGAAACTGCAGTGCAAGTTTTCTGTTCATTTTCATTCTTCTTGTTTTTTATGATTTACAGCGAAGCACTGAAAGAGTCAGAGAACAGAAACGACTCCTTAAGAAAGTATGTTAGGATTTCATTGCTCCTTCAAGATATTCCATTCCTCGTTATCCGTATTTGGGTTTGGATTTTGTACGGTTTTGAGACTGACCAGTTAATTTTTTTAGTTAAGAATGTATTATCAACGATTCTAACGATTCTCGAATTTGGTGATTCCTGTATTCAATCAGACGAACAAATGTGGAAAATCAGACCTCTGGCTCCTCAATACCAAGGGAACAGAGATATGCACGGGAACCGAGAAGTCAGACAAACCCTGAATTTAACGGCAATCACTGACAGGATTGACTAGTATTCATGGACGAAATGGAACAAAATACAAAAGAAACCCTTAAAAACTCGAAGATTAGTTTATAACAAAGTATATAATCTAGAGAGTTCTTTTTCCAATTTAAGCTACATGAACTCTTCAACTATATTTATTTTGGTGCGTCCACTGAATTTAACAAACACAAATTTACTGTGAATATGCTAAATGAACAATAGGTAGCGAGGCTGCTGATGTCAGCAAGGGGTAGATTTCTGGGAATAACCAAAAACACACTTTAATTGTCAGTTAGCGCGTTGGGTTTGCATTTATTGATTCTTACTGACATGTATTAATATACCGGTTTTTAACGTGTTCCTACAACCGTTTTTTTTTTCTTAATGGGCCGCTACTTCCAGAGTTACCGACGAATTGTTAGTTTCTAAAATGTTTAGTCTTTTGAAAGAGAAATAAAGCCTTAATTGTTGTTTCCAGAGACCAGACGAAGCTTAAAAACGGAATTAAATGTTCCCTCCATATTAAGTGACTGAATTATTACTGCTATTTTCATAAACATGCGAACTCGGTATCTGCGAGCTGCACGCTGGAATTTGGTTTTTCGATTCCATCGATTAAAAATAATCAGTCCTTACCTTTTATATTTTTGACTGGCGGCAGTGAAAAACCAAATTCCAACGGGCAACTCGCAACCACATTGTTCGGGTGTTCATGAAAATTGCAGTAAAGAAAGACTTTATTATCATGGATGAACTAAACAACCATACACAAGGCTTTTTAAGGTTACTGGAGACCTTCGGAGGTATCTTTCGTTTAAAACTCTCTCTACGCAACACTTTCAACAAAACCCTGTAAAATTATATAATTTAATAATTATTTAATCTTAGAGTGGTTTTCATTAACCCGTGAAACAAAGTGTAATAGGTAAAGAGTAATAAAGAGTATTAAAGTGTAATAGTGCTATTGAACAAATAATTATAAAACACAAAGTTACTAATTCAAATTTATTATTAAAGTACATATGCATTTCAACTGGGTACAAATAGAATTGAAAGCATGTAGAATTATTTAAATGCAAACATTTCAGTGAAATACTTGTACTTCTGGTATGGACTTTTTACAAAACATAAAGTGTAATAAAGCGTATTACGCTAAAGTGTGTTTCACGGGTTAATGAAAACCACTCTAAACGCAGACACCAGAGACAGTAGCGTAGAACTATTTAGTAAACTAGGATGGCTTCCCTTCTATGATAAAGCCAAAATTAATAAGTGTCTAATGATTTATAATAAAGCGTATTACGCTAAAGTGTGTTTCACGGGTTAATGAAAACCACTCTAAACGCAGACACCAGAGACAGTAGCGTAGAACTATTTAGTAAACTAGGATGGCTTCCCTTCTATGATAAAGCCAAAATTAATAAGTGTCTAATGATTTATAAAATGCCTAGTACAAGACTGCCCAGAATATTTTAGTAACTTAATAATAAGTAATCTTAATATTCATAATAGAAATACTAGACATGGAAATCGAAATCTTTCCCGCAAACGATTTACGAGAGAAACAGAGGGTGGTAGGACTTTTTCTGTCAGCAGTACTAGGTTTTGGAACTCCCTCCCGACCAATATCAAAGAAAAAATCAGTGTTTCTCAAGATAGTTTAAGTAAAGCATTACATAATTATTTTTTAACTCTTTACAAAAACATTGAACATTTTAAAGTGTGTAAATTATAATTTCAGTAAATTATAATGCTGTTATTAATCTATTAATTCATTTTATTATTATTACCTATTCTTATGTATATTTATAGTATATTTTAGACATTTTAATATTAATATAGTTATAGTTATATTCATAATTTTTAGATTATTATATCTTAGGAGGGCCACAAGTTTATCAGTGCAAACTGTTTTGTGTTTTACCCTCTATAAATAAAGTTGGTTATTATTATTATGATTATTATTATTATTATTATTATTATTATTATTATTATTATTATTATTATTAATATTATTATTATTATTATATATCGTTCGAATTACGCGGGAAATCATCTAAAAATCGAACTCTTCGTTTCTCTGGTAAACTTTTAATAAGGACACAAAAAGAATGTAGAATTCCCAAAGGTATCGAAAGTATATCGTATTCAAAACGAAAAAGAAATCAGAAAGCGCCAGAGTTTCGAAGCGTGGTAGGGCATGTATTTCATCACGCGGGAAAATCGAAAGGGTAATCGACTCTACATATCAAAATCATTGGGACATTTGACCTATATCGTGTAACTGCACGCGACTTCCGGTTAGTGTCTCATATATCGGGCACGAAAAAAAAAAGGAATTTTTGTCGCTTTTCTCGCTTTTCTAAGCAAAAACCTGCATATGATGTATTCTTACCATTAGATGTAAGTTTAGAAATATATAATCCTCGACTGTTAGGAGTTTCAAGAAATTATTTTATGATTTCGGGGTGGCAAATCGAATATTTCTATCGCGCGTTGGGGGTGAATTTAGCAAGGCGTTACGAGCTATGTAGTATCGAGGCCGATAAAAACTGGGTATATTTTAAATACGCGTGATCAAATAAACTTCTTACCGCCAAATTCAAATTTTTGGATGATTTTGGCGCATTTTGATGTTTAATTCGTCTAGGTTAAGTACATTTTTTCTGGTGGCAAATGGCTTTCAAAGTTGTAGTGGTCACGATTTTACTGGGCGTAAATAATTGACGTCTCAGTTGTTACAGAGATGTCTGTCTTCTATAGATGTCTTTAGCGAACGCTAGATTCTTTTCCAAGAGTTGATTCATCTTTGGTGAAAAAAGTACGAGAGAATCTCTGATATACGATTTCAATTTTTGCTGCGGCATCTTCAAATTGCTCGTGACGGCATACTGCAAACATCACTGCACAGCGGCCACCATAGTGATAATAGGTGGTCTCAGAGACTGTACCATTGTTTACATCGCCAACCGAGTTTTTCGCTGAAGGACAGAAACGGCTGCGGGGGAGACTAGCAAACCGAGGTAGTGTTGCTGAACGAAGCAAACGTGGGGGGAATTAAATCGAACTGAAAATTTCATCATTGAAACCAGCCAAAGAATTCCGTATCTGAGCCCGAAGCGATCGATCATGGCAGATGTGTGCTGCATTTTCCGCTGTTTGACCGTTTGGATTATGACACTTGCTATTTGCTTCTTCAATATGGTATTTTGTGTGTATCTTTCGTTTCTTGTTAGTTTCACAAACAGAGATGCAAGTATTGCCTTCGGGGTAATATTCTTTCTGTTGAATCTTGGTTGCATCATATGCTCTTTAAAAAAATGTCATGATGAAAGTAAACTGAAAATCAACTGCTTGTTTTCTTGTTCGAGTGTCATGTTTCTTTTGGCCATTTCCTTCACACTCATGACAAGATATTTTTACTTTGAACGATGGCCAAGGTACCCTCATGAGCGGCAACGCGGCTTTTCACTCTTATTATTATTTCACAAAATGGGCATTATTTTATTAGTGTCTGGCATACCAGTGATATATGGATGCAAGTTCCAGAATCTGATAAACGACAAACAGATGATCTACAAAGTGGTAGTTGACTTTATCGATATCTATGAGATAGCAGAGCTTCTTGACTTGGGTGCTCCATCCTGTACACCTCTACACTCCAGTTATGGTTACATTGGTTACGAACAGCAGTTTAACTGTACTGAGTCAACATACTCTGCTCTGAAAGAAGGGGGTTCCATCGAAACTGCAGTGCAAGTTTTCTGCTCATTTTCATTCTTATTGTTTGTTGTGATTTACAGAGAAGCACTGAAAGAGTCAGAGAACAGCAACGACTCTTTAAGAAAGTATGTTAGGATTTCATTACTCCTTCAAGATATTCCATTCCTCGTTATCCGTATTTGGGTTTGGATTTTGTACGGTTTTGAAACTGATCAGTTTGTTTTTTTAGTTAAGAATGTATTATCAACGATTCTAACGATTCTCGAATTTGGTGAATCCTGTATTCAAATGAGGAAAATCAGACGTCTGGCTTCTCAATACCAAGGCAACAGATAAATACAAGGGAACAGGCAAATGCACGGGAACCGAGAAGTCAGACAAATCCTGAATTTAACGGCAATCACTGACAGGATTGACTAGTATTCATGGACGAAATGGAACAAAATACAAAAGAAACCCTTAAAAATTCGAACATTAGTCTATAACAAAGGATATAATCCATAGAGTTCTTTTTCCAATTTAAGCTACATGAACTCTTCAACTATATTTATTTTGGCTGCGTCCACTGAATTTAACAAACGTAAATTTACTGTGAATATGCTAAATGAACAATAGGTAGCGAGGCTGTTGATAACAGCAAGGGGTAGATTTCTGGGAATAACCAAAAACACACTTTAATTGTCAGTTAGCGCGTTGGGTTTGCATTTATTGATTCTTACTGACATGTATTAATATACCGGTTTTTAACGTGTTTCTACAACAGTTTTCTTTTTCTTAATGGGCCGCTACTTCCAGAGTTACCGACGAATTGTTAGTTTCTAAAATAATTAGTCTTTCGAAAGAGAAATAAAGCCTTAGTTGTTGTTTCCAGAGACAAGATGAAGCTTAAAAACGGAATTAAATTTTCCCTCCATATTAAGTGACTGAATTATTACTGCTATTTTCATAAGCATGCGAACTCGGTATCTGCGAGCTGCACGCTGGAATTTGGTTTTTCGCTTCCATCGATTAAAAATAATCAGTCCTTACCTTTTATATTTTTGACTGGCGGCAGTGAAAAACCAAATTCCAACGGGCAACTCGCAACCACATTGTTCGCGTGTTCATGAAAATTGCAGTAAAGAAAGACTTAAGACTTGTTATCATGGATGAACTAAACAACCATACATAAGGCGTTTTAAGGTTACTGGAGACCTTCGGAGGTATCTTTCGTTTAAAACTCTCTCTACGCAACACTTTCAACAAAACCCTGTAAAATTATATAATTTAATAATTATTTAATCTTAGAGTGGTTTTCATTAACCCGTGAAACAAAGTGTAATAGGTAAAGAGTAATAAAGTGTATTAAAGTGTAATAGTGCTATTGAACAAATAATTATAAAACACAAAGTTACTAATTCAAATTTATTATTAAAGTACATATGCATTTCAACTGGGTACAAATAGAATTGAAAGCATGTAGAATTATTTAAATGCAAACATTTCAGTGAATTACTTGTACTTCTGGTATGGACTTTTTACAAAACATAAAGTGTAATAAATCGTATTACGCTAAAGTGTGTTTCACGGGTTAATGAAAACCACTCTAAACGCAGACACCAGAGACAGTAGCGTAGAACTATTTAGTAAACTAGGATGGCTTCCCTTCTATGATAAAGCCAAAATTAATAAGTGTCTAATGATTTATAAAATGCCTAGTACAAGACTGCCCAGAATATTTTAGTAACTTAATAACAAGTAATTTTAATATTCATAATAGAAATACTAGACATGGAAATCGAAATCTTTCCCGCAAACGATTTACTAGAGAAACAGAGGGTGGTAGGACTTTTTCTGTCAGCAGTACTAGGTTTTGGAACTCCCTCCCGACCAATATCAAAGAAAAAATCAGTGTTTCTCAAGATAGTTTAAGTAAAGCATTACATAATTATTTTTTAACTCTTTACAAAAACATTGAACATTTTAAAGTGTGTAAATTATAATTTCAGTAAATTATAATGCTGTTATTAATCTATTAATTCATTTTATTATTATTACCTATTCTTATGTATATTTATAGTATATTTTAGACATTTTAATATTAATATAGTTATAGTTATATTCATAATTTTTAGATTATTATATCTTAGGAGGGCCACAAGTTTATCAGTGCAAACTGTTTCGTGTTTTACCCTCTATAAATAAAGTTGGTTGTTATTATGATTATTATTATTATTATTATTATTATTATTATTATTATTATTATTATTATTATTAATATTATTATTATTATTATATATCGTTCGAATTACGCGGGAAATCATCTAAAAATCGAACTCTTCGTTTCTCTGGTAAACTTTTAATAAGGACACAAAAAGAATGTAGAATTCCCAAAGGTATCGAAAGTATATCGTATTCAAAACGAAAAAGAAATCAGAAAGCGCCAGAGTTTCGAAGCGTGGTAGGGCATGTATTTCATCACGCGGGAAAATCGAAAGGGTAATCGACTCTACATATCAAAATCATTGGGACATTTGACCTATATCGTGTAACTGCACGCGACTTCCGGTTAGTGTCTCATATATCGGGCACGAAAAAAAGGAATTTTTGTCGCTTTTCTCGCTTTTATAAACAAAAACCTGCATATGATGTATTCTTACCATAAAATGTAAGTTTAGAAATATATAATCCTCGACCTTTAGGAGTTTCAAGAAATTATTTTATGATTTCGGGGTGGCAAATCGAATATATCTATCGCGCGTTGGGGGCGAATTTAGCAAGGCGTTACGAGCTATGTAGTATCGAGGCCGACAAAAACTGGGTATATTTTAAATACGCGTGATCAAATAAACTTCTTACCGCCAAATTCAAATTTTTGGATAATTTTGGCGCATTTTGATATATAATTCGCCTAGGTTACGTACATTTTTCTGGTGGCAAATGGCTTTCAAAGTTGTAGTGGTCACGATTTTACTCGCTTTGATATCTTGTCCAATTATATATGCAACAAGGGAGAGTTTTGAGAATCCAAATGGAACTGAAAAGTGTAATTTTAGTGAGCAGCAATCTCCTTCATACACTTTCCATATCAACAAGTAAGCAATAAATCTGAATAAGTTTATATTTTACGATTAGGAAAGCACTAATATTTCCTATTTCCGGTTACCAAAAGCTCATTGACATAATGTCCTGAAATGTATGCAATGACTTTGATATGCGAGGAGCACGACGCCTTTCATTTATTTTCCCTTCAAATGATGTTTTTTTTTTAAATAACTAGCAAACTTTCAAAAATTTCGAAACAATTTTTGTTCAAAAAGAAAGATTAATATAACAATTTTTAATTAGTGAAATAATTTTTTTTTAGAAACATTTTACCCGCGAATGTCTCCAGTAACCTTAAACACCCGAACAGACTGTGATAACACCAGAAGGTGGATTTCAGGGGATTTCCAAAAATAAACTTTATTTTAGTTTAGTTTATTTATTTTTTCCGTTATTTATTGCTGTGATCTGGTAATGGCCGGTGAATATTCAAAGAATATGAAGCTCACAAAACATCCTTTTTTAGTTCTCGCGTCTCAAGTTCGTCGGTCAACATTTCGGTTTAGCTACGGCCGGCCTTATTATTAATCGTCGGTGTTCTTTCTCTCGAAAGCAAAATACCACTGCTATAGAGAAAGTAGCCATAAAAACATAATAACAATGTCTATTTCTACATTTTCTCCGAATTGCCGGAAAAGAATAATCCTGTATTGTTTTCAATAGCCTCGTTTAAGTGTTTGAAACCTGTGATTGGCTGTTACTATGGTGCATTGACAGCAAATATGCTTTAGTTATGGGTGTTTGACAATTATTGAACAGAGGAAGCAGAACCTAATTTGAGATGAATTCTTAGGCAAACAGTGGACGCTGGAATAAAGTATCTTATCTGCAGACGCAGGGTAAATAATCTTGATCCAAGAAGTACTCCCCAAGTTTCGAAAACTGTTCGAATGGCCGAGCATATTGAAGAAGTCCAAGAGACATCTCAAGGAACACCGAACACGGAAGAAGCAAACGCTCCACTCGAAGATGGCTTCCTATGGCTGAGGACTGCG
The DNA here is from genome assembly GCA_964019055.1 of Anthopleura xanthogrammica. NCBI lineage: Eukaryota > Metazoa > Cnidaria > Anthozoa > Actiniaria > Actiniidae > Anthopleura > Anthopleura xanthogrammica. Next base: position 11,414,269 of record OZ025210.1, read on the forward strand.
ACAGCTTTTGTCTGCATAGTTAACTTGGCCTATGTTGTAACCATAGCAGTTGTTATTGGAAAACTGAGAGGATGGCTTTACTCCATCCATTGCTTCATTCTTTGCTTGTTTACTCTGTTTAGTTTTGTACAGACTGTAAGAGCAAACACGAAACTTGCGATAAAAAGTGCTTGTTGGATAAGCTGTTCAACTTCGGTCCTGGTTGTGATGACTGCCTTTACCTTGCTGACCAGACAAGCCTACTATCATCCGTCACCTCATTTCGAATCCAAATGGGTGATTTTTTCTCTCCAAGCGATTATCTTCCCTCTTCTTATTGGTATACTAGTGATGTATGAATTCAAAATCATTGGACTTCATCAAAAGCGGTACATTTTAATCATTGCAATTCTAGACTTTGCGGATATTTGGGGCATGGCATCGATTCTTTCACAGCACAAAGCACCTTACTTAAAAGAAGAAAGTTCCTTAGAAATAGCAGTGCAATTCTTTTGCTCTTTGTCATTTAGTATATATTCAGTTCTCATTTATAAAAATATCGAAAAAGAAGGTTTAAGCTTTATGTTTAAGAAGGGTGAGAAACAGCCAGTTTCGGAGCAAATTGAAGTCCAGGCGCAACATTCTATTAGATCGATTTGTTTAGAAGGTGTAGTCTCGAATTATTCATGTTGTTTAGAATTTGTTGTCACGAATTCTCCCCTTTATCTAAATATCCCATTCTTGATCATTCGAATCTTAGTTTTGATAAATTATGATTTTTTATATTTTGAGTTTTTGGTAAAGAATTTGATTTCAGTGATCTTTTTCTTTCTCGGTTGTTGTAAATTGTGCTTGCAGAACAGAAGATAACATGTGTTGAATCACAAGAATGATCAATTTAGTTTAGTTTAGTTAGTTTATTAAATTTACACACTAAATATCACCAAAAGTTAAGTTACAACTTGATAAATAAATTAATAGAATATTTAGAAATATGAAACAATGTACAAGAGTGGCATCACATGATACTGTGTGTGGTGACCTAAGAAGTTTAAACTTTTGGTTTGGTTACCACAATATCTAATATAATGAGAGATTCAAATTCAGAAATCCTGTGATAGCTAAAAAATGTAGTAACTAAGTCCAACAACCCAGGAATAAATGGAATGATTTGCATTCTCCTTCATTCTTCTTCATGGAGCGTAATATTTTGAAGAAAAAAAATCAATTGTGCATAAATTTAGGATCAATAAGCGTTACTTGAGCATGACTAGCACTAGCAAATACTTTATTCTCGATCTAGAAATATTATGAGCACTATCAGACAGATATGGAACGTTTTTAATATAGAAATTGTGTATAAATAAAATATATTGAAACCAAAAGTGTAGTCTTATTTATTGTACTAATTAGGGATTATTTCAGATACATAGATTGTTTTGCTTTGTCATCACAGTTGAACGATTACAACAGATGTCAAGCCATGTCAGGTGGTATCTAATATTCAGTTGCAAATTTTGTGCACACCATGCAACAATGTGTGAGCGAGGGCACAGGGAGCCCACAGCCACTGGTAGAATCAGTGATTAGAACAAAATCTATCATGCGTAAATGCACGTGCTAGCTCCTGCACGAGCTTCAAGTCTGAATAAATTATCAGCTGCTAACGTTGCTAGCGTAGAATATAATGACAAGGGATGAAACTTCAAATGGACCCCTCGAATAAAAATTTTTTTTTAAATCACGAAATGTCTTTTAAGCTTTAAACCTCAAAATTCTGATACTTGGAAAGTTTGTCTAACGTTCTGTGTGGACAGAAAAAATCAGCATGGACTTATGTCTTGAAAAAATGGCAACAAATTAAAATCTTGTTTTCGTTCTATCTGCGCCTCGAGTAAGGGGGGAAGGAAGTAAAACGGAATCTTATAAATCTGACAGGTAGTCATCAAAATCGATGTTTTTACTTCCGTTCTGCATCTGAAATAACTTTTTTCTGTATCTATAATAACGATTTTGAAGGAACTTCATTGTCATTACTATCTTCCAAGGCTTTAAACGGAAGACGCTCATTTCCGGTGCTATTGTTCATTTCCGTTTCCGTCCCCCCTTACTCGAGGCGCAGATAGAACGAAAAATTCTTGAAGTTTCATCCCTTGTCATTATATTCTACGCTAGCAACGTTAGCAGCTCGTGCGGGAGCTAGCACGTGCATTTACGCATGATATATTTTGTTCTAATCACTGATTCTACCAGTGGCTGTGGGCTCCCTGTGGCGAGGGCTTGTGCTTTCTTTAAGTTTGGATTTTCAACACTGAGGTATTCTGATTGATTAAAATTATTATTGTTATATTCTTTGAAGCTTGTATGTCTCATTGTCATATATTCCTCTGGTAGGAAAAGTCTCGGCTAACTCAAAAACTATTCTCATTACATAATTAATTAGCACGGAGCTGTATGAATTAACTCCGCATACATGCCTTATTGCACAACGTCGTTCGGAGCGTCTCGAGATAAGAAGCCGAGTTTTGGTTTTGCTGTCCACCACCGCCACCAGCGAAGATAACTCACTTCAGAAAGATGAACAACTTCTCCTCGAAACGCTGAAGATGCCTCAACAGACACAAAACTAGCGAGTACGGGCAGCACGAGTCGTCAAACACAGTTTGTACAGTTTTATTTGATTCTAGATTTCTTTGCTATAGCGAGAACTCTGTTCATACTTTGCAAGTGGGTGCATCGGTGAAGTCAGCTTTACACTGTGGGGTATTTTACGTGAATACCACCGGTGAAGGTAATTGAATGTAAAAAGTGGGGCTGATAGATATGAACGGGAATAGCTCTCTTATATAAAAGGCTTTTACAAGCAGCTACATAATTTTTCTTCGGATATTCAATATAAAACGAGACACAGGACTCTCAAGACATATTCCAAAAGCTTCATAGTTGAGCGAGTAATTGCAAAAAAAATTGCAAAACCGTGACGCATAATGCAACATCTGTCACGCTATCACTAAGGATTATGTTCTATGCATAATTTAACCGACAAGCTTAGATGAGATATTTCTATACTACATTATGTAGCTTAAATTCATCAAACCACAATAAACCTTCAAAAAGTGGCAAGACAATGCCTTCATAGTTTTCAGGGCAAATTTAATGGCAAGTCTGTGAGGAAAATAGGCAATCACGCACTAGCTCTGAGAATTGTGATTTTCGCAAATATTAACTACAAATTCAATACGCAGTCACAATTAATTTTCCCTACAAATTCCTAACGGTTTTCAAAAGATATATTCTTCCTTAAAGGGGCACTTGGATGAAAATGCCCCATATTTTGAAAGTCCGAATACTTCAAGTATTTAAGAATAATATGACTCAATCATGATTATGAAAACCAGATTGGCAAAAATTTTAGCCAGGGAGCCACTCGAAGTTGAGAAATTTTGGTTTAAAAACTAAAAGAACAATAAGGTTGAGTAAATGACGTCATTTACTCACAATTTAGATGCTGAAAAAAATATATAATTTTTATCCGCAAATTTTGACTGTGAAGAAAATATGTTGCTTGGCTACTATTGGGGCCATATAGATAACTGTAACCAAGTTTCAAGGCATTTCCAATTTTCATCGATTTTCATCCAAGTGCCCCTTTAACTTTCAGCATAAATTTCAAGACCTAGGGGGTTTGGGGTCATGCTCCAATTATTGGGGGGGGGGGCTATAGCCCCCCTGCCCCCCGGCTCCGCGGTCCCTGAGTCGGTGGGCTGCAAATATTAAACGATTTTCGACACTTTTTTTAATATCATTTTGAGCTTGATAATGGTGTTAGATGAACACCGAAACGTCGTTTCATATTTCGTGACTAGTTTTACCATAAAAGCCGGCCATTTAGAAATTAAATTTGTGGATTAGATGGCCGACAGCCAGAAGACAATGTTTACCAAGCTTAAGTCTAGGGAAGCTTGACTTAGTGGCATACTTTGCGTTAACGAAACAAAAAAGTAAAAACTCAAATCTACCGAGTTTTATCGGGTTCGCTTAGCCGTTTGGGACATAAATGAATATCAGTTGACTGCGGCCATTCGAATTTTGAACTGAGATTTTGGCAGCTGGTTACCAATCATTTAGATAAATCAATACCTTAAAGTTTGTATTAAGATTTCATTCATAAACTGACTTCTGATTTAAGATGTCAATTAATTTCGCTAAATACATCCTTTTTGCCACTTGAGAAATTGATTTAAGAAGCACTGACAGTTCTGTAATACTTTTCAAGTCATCGGGATTTTTACTTGTTTGAAGGAGGAAGAATCGTATTGTATCTTGTGCCGTTGTAGCCATGTATGTGCAAGCGCATTCATCAAAAATCAATCATTTCACTGACTTATTATATACCGTCAAATCCACGATTTGTCTGACTTCTCTGTTGCATCGCATTTCTCTGTTGTCTTGTAGTTGATGGGTGATTGGTCTGATTTTCCTCATCTGCTTCGACTGATGAAAAACAGCATTCACAGAATTCGAGAGAGGTTAGACTACCAGATACTACATTCTTCACTAAAAAAATGAACTGATCAGTTTCAAAACCGTACAAAATCCAAACCATAGTACGGATAACGAGAAATGAAACATCCTGAAAGAGTCTTGTAATCTTTATATACTTCTTTGAGTTATTTGACTCTTCCAGTGCTCCTACATAAATCATATGAAAGATTAAGAATGAAAGCGAGCACAAAACTTGCACTGCAATTTCCATTGAGCCCCCTTCTTTCAAAGCAGAGTATGTCGACTCAGTACAATTAGACTGACGGTTCTTACTGTATTGTTCATCGTTCATCGTAGTGTTGTAAGTATTACTGGAGTGTAGAGGTGTACAGGATGGAGCACCCAAGGCAAGAAGCTCCGCCATCTCATAGATATCGATAAAGTCAACTATAACTTTGTAGATCATCTTCTTGTCGTTTCTCAGATGTTGGCATTTGCATCCATATATCATCGGTATGCCAGACACTAATGGAATAAGGCCCATTTTGTGAACTAGTAGGTATGAAAATACACCTTCCCGCTCTTCAGGGTACGTTGGCAAACGTTCATAGTAATGATATCTTGTAATGAGTGTGAAGGAAATGGCCAAAAGAACCATGACACTCGAACAAGAAAGCCGGCAGTTTATTTTCAGTTTACTTTCATCTTCACATGTTTTAAAAGCCCATACGATACAACCAAGATTCCAGAGAAGGGATATTAATATGAACACAATACGTACCACACTGTTAATGAAACCAACAACTATTGACAGAGTTAAACAAAATGCCATGTTGAAGAAGCAAATAGCTTGTGTCGTAATCCAAATTGTCATGCAGCGAAAAAGGCAGCACACATCTGCCATGATCGTTCCCTTCGGGCTCAGATACGGAATATCTTTGGCTGGTTTCAATGATAAAATTTTCAGTTCAATTCAATTCCCCCACGTTTCCTCGTTCAGCGACACTACCTCGGTTGGCAGATCAATTCTAAGAAATGAAAAAACACTTGATTTGCATTCAGGAAATAGTTCCACTTGACTGCATGATCGTAAATAATAGCTTGAAACTTTGCGAACTGATTTATCACTTATTTAATTAAAGGGGAAATGTTTGCGTAGACAGACGCTGTTAAGCAAAATTAATTTTGCTCACAAACGTTCATCCAGATTTTTTTCATTAATTTACTCTTTCATCTATTTTATTTTCCGTATAAGTATCTTAAATATGTAGGTGTACTACAGTCCTTGACCTTAGTTATACTAATTCATTGCCATCGATATCCTATCGTTTTTCGAGTTCAGCCGACACTTTTGTTAGAGGAATATATACTTATTTCAATAATTAATTTTTTTTTGTTGAAATAAGTATATTAAAAAAGTATACAAAAAAAAAATCTTCTTATCTTTTAATCTTCTTAGAATTTAGAACCTATTGTTTTATCCTCCAAGTTGAGACGCATTCCGACGTGCTGCGACGGGTCTATAGTCCTTTTATTCATACAGAAACAGCAGTGTTGAATATCCAAGGAAAGTACAATACGGAGCTTAATATTGACCTAGAAAAACCGGAAGTTCCAGTTGCAAAACAAATGGCATGTGCATGTCATTTCGATCAAAAACTTTAGGAAAACTTAGTCTTCCGATTGAAATAATCCCTTTTTCCTGCTCTTTTCTGTTCTTGCGGGACCATTTGTCGGAATTTTGTGCGATTACAATCGAGATTACAAAATTTCTTATCATTCCAGCCGTATGGACTGGTTTTAATAGTAAGAACCCAATGCCTCACACTCGGTGGTGGTGTACACTATGGCTCATCTTGCAACTTATTTTTAGGTAGCGCACATGTGTAATTGTTAAAGTTTTACTACAAAGTAAAATAATGTACGTGAAATAATCCCCCATTAGTACATGCAATAGTTTAAGAATACCCAATTTTCGGTTTCAATCTGTTTTATTATACAGTATAACAATTTCTATATCAAAAACATTCCATAACTGGCTAATTGTGCTTAATGGTCTTATAAAAACATTTATGCACAATCATTTCATAAAAATATATTTTTAAACTATCTTTCGTCAATACATTACACGGTACAAAAAATAAAGTGGATGTTACAAATGGTAATTTACTTATCAAAGTAATCTATTTATTTATAGTTATTATCACGACATTTCTGGTTCTGAATTTCTCATTCATCTGAATCATCATCTTGTCTGCAGCAAGCACAACAATCGAGGAAGAACAAGATCACTGAAATCACATTCTTTGCCAAGAAATCAAAATCTAAAAAGCCATGATTTACTAAAACCAAAATTCGAATGATCAAGAAAGGAATATTTTGATAAAGTTGAGACACTGTTTTAGCAGTTTGTGAACAAATACAATTTACCACATTTTGGGCTTCTTCTCGGTGGGCATCATCTTTTTCTGAAGCTTCCTGGACGAGGGTTTTACACTTTGATTTTATAAATTCTTGTATGATATTTTTAAAAATGAGAAGAGAAAACACGTTAAATAACGACGTGGAGCAAAAGAATTGCACTGCTATTTCCAAGGGACTTTCTTCTTTTAAGTAAGGTGGTTTGTGCTGTGAAAGAATCGATGCCATGTCCCAAATATCCGCAAAGTCGAGAATTGCAATCAATAAAATGTACCGGTCTTTATAAAGTCCAATAATTCTGCATTCATACATTACTAGTATACCACCAAGAAGAGGGATGATACCCGCTTGGAGAGAAAACAGCACCCATTTGGATTCAAAATGAGGTGACGGATGATAGTAAGCTTGTCTGGTCAGCAGGGTAAAGGTAGTCGTCAATACTAGACCCAAAGCTGAACAGCTCGAGGAACAAGCCATTTTTATAATAAGTTTCGTCTCTGCTTTTACAGCTTTTTCTCCATGTTTTACTGTGCTACTGTCTGCTTGTGCTCTTACAGTTCGTACACAACTCAACATAATTAACAAGGAGAGAATGAAGCAATGAATGGAATAAAGCCATCCTTTCACTTTTCCAATAAGAACTGCTGTAGCTACAACATAGGCCAAGTTAACTATGCAAACAACAACTGTTGCAATCCTCAGACATCGAATGCCATCTTCGCGTGGCGTGTTTGCTTCTAGCGTGTTCGATGTTTCGTGAGGTGTCTCTTGGACTTCTTCAAGATGCGCCATTTCAACAGTTTCGAAACTGGCTGTAATAGTTATTCGATCAAGATTATTTACATTCCTTTGGTTGATAAAATACTTTCTTAAAGCGTCGACTGTTTGCTTAACTGAAACTCTTTTTAAATTAGTTTTCTGCTTCTTCTTCTTGCCTCATATTTGCCAAACACATATCTACTGTCAATGCACCATAGTAACAGCAAATCACTGGCTTCAAACACCTGAACGAGGCTGAGTAATAACAATACGGGACAATTTTTTTCCAAGAATCCGGGGAAATCTAGAAATAGATGTTCTTAGTTTTATTGTTGTGGCTACTGTTTCCATAGCAGCGGGATTTTGCTAACGAGAGAAAGGACAACGATGATTAATACTCGGCGCCGGATTTACCAAGACTAAGCAGCTGCGGCGGAAGCTGAAAATCATTGGGGGGAGGGGAGGGGGGGCACTACAATTTTTTTTTCTATAAAATACAAAATACAAATGCCTTAAAAATATTTATGATTAATAGTTTATGATTTATCCAAACCACAATTTTTTTTTTGGAGGGGGGGGGTGGGGGCTGGCCCCCTAAAAACAATAAGTTGGGGTGCCTCCCCCGCTTCCGCCGCCCTTGCCAAGTGGTTCAGTTAATGGAACAATACTCCTTGGTTGCAACAAGCTGCCAGACACACGATATGTCGACTTTAGTCAAGTGGTTACACACCTATAACTGATACTAACATCCAAAATGTCACAGTTAGTCGGGAGTTGCACCGTATTTAGCACATAAACTCTTATCAACTTTTTCATCGTCTCAACGGACTTATAACTTTTTTATTGTTAGAATGTGGAAGTCTTATTAATAAATGACTTATGTTAGTGCTTGAGATTCCTGGGTATGCTTTGCGTCCATTGTATTTGATACTAAAGGGGATAGTAGCGTAAGCCAGTTCAAAGTTTAAGAAGTTTAAGAACTTTTAACTGGCTTATATGTTGATGCCTCGGCAATACACAAAAATGACTGATGATAATGATGATGATAACTGAATTTGCTCGATATTTTTCTCTCTCTAGATCTTAGAGCTTGCCCCAGTTATTGGTACACCTCCCCTCCTATCAAATATCGAGGTTCGTCCTTAATTAAATCAATATCAGCATCATCATTTCTTGTGACGCATGGCGACGCATCAGGACAAAGATATTTGTGTTTATTTAAGTAAGGGTTAGAAAATAAACGCGAGTTCTTTATGGTATTTAGAGCTCCGAGCATTGACAGAAATGGGAAGAGCTTTAAATCATTGCGAAGAGCTTTAAATCCCATAAAGCACGAGTTTTTATTCTCTAACCCATTTAGAATATAAAGTCATACTCATACTCACGAGATTATTGTTTGTATGCATTTGTTTGCTACGTTTTTTTGTTCCCCTCCCAAGAGAAAAAGAATCGTTGAATAAAAGTACATATTTTTTTCAGTAGCTTTGAAATAACAGAAATACAATGAAATGCTGTGTTCATTAAGAACCTGTGATGGTCTGTCCCCCGAGACTTCAGAATTTTAATCGAGAATTTACATAGTCAGTTGTAACTGTAACATGAAGAGACGTAAGCGGCCAAGGTTTTTTTTGTCGACAAGTTTCAATATAATTTCAAGACAAAATTGTAAGTACAAGAAAAAAACACGCTTTTCGAGTTTTATCTCATAAAATGCTAAACATGCTAAAATTGTGTCATAAGACATGTCTGACAAATTGTTAATGTATTTATTTCGAATTACAGTTTGATCATGACTAGATGTCAGAGCTCGAGCGAATGTCCAAAACCGTCATAATTTTCTACTCCAATGCCATGTGCAGAAGCCGGTAAGAAACCAAATCTTATCTAATTTAGTAATACCTGACGTCAAAGAACGCAAATAAGTGGCCGTTTGAAAACTGAATATTGGCAAGATGTGGTCCGAAATCGATTCAAAGAAATCACAGAAATGCCACCAAAAGTTGATATTTCGATTTTACGGGAAAAGGCACAAAGCAATTCGTTTCTTGTATAGTTGGGCCAAATATCGTACAAATCACATCTGTTAGTTTCTGTTGATTTGCAAAGTTAGTACAAGTGCCAAAGAAATATATATTAAGTTACTCCTTCCCTGTTAAGATTCATTTTAGAAACAATATACTTGTGTTATAATATATAGCTAATTCAATTAACATGAAACAAAACCTAAAGCTTTGAGAGCGGAATCATGAAACTTATTTCACCGTGGCATTATTACAATCAGAAACTCACTGTGTGCTCGCAAATTCTATTACTTGGACACATATTCCTTAATTTATAGATAGCCACAGTGAAGGTTATTGATAAAAAAAGCAAATAATGTTTGGGCCTTTCTTTTTAGCGACGACAATGTAATTGAAATTATGAGCTGTATATTACGTATTTCAGAGATGATTTAAAACGCTAAGACTTCGAAAACGCTACAATCGAAATGTAATCAGATTTGTTGTTTTATTTTCTTTAAAATATTTACATATTGTTACAGCGCAACGCGCAAAAGTATGACCACTTTTAATATATTCGCATACTTCTATGCACAGGTTTAACGTGTCTGTTTAAAGTACAAAATCCCGTGTATAGAGGTATGCGAATACATTAAATGTGGTCATACTTTTGCGCGTCGCGCTGTAATACCTCCAAAAACATTTTTGCATTCATAATACATGTGGCGCTTAATCGGGGCGGCGTTTAAACAAGTAAATACTATATACGTATTAGTGAAATTAAGTCAGTCCCCTACTTTACTTTTAACTTGTATGATGTTTGTTTCGACTTCTACGTGTTCTGTAACACTGTTTACATGAAACCGCATTGTAAATACTTATGCTAAGGTCTGCTAAGGATCAATATTGTAGAGCTGAATATTCAATACTAGTAGACCGACTGCCAATTTTTATAGCATAAAGGATTCATATTACATGCAACCAAACTTACAACTATAATCGATGTGTAGATCAAGCTGCTCGATAGCTATACTTGTAGCTAGTTGTTATCACATAATTCATATCATTCGATTCAAGCTGCGCTAGCCTGCGTGCAGCCCGACTTTTCACGCAGGCTAATACAAGCAGGCTAATTCAAGCCCCATTCCAAAAAGAATGAATGGGCCCGATTCACAAAATCTGTAGCACTGTCACAGATTTTCTCATGTCGGGCTTGAATCGGTGCACTAAAATACACACACGATTTGCTTCCCGACATATTCTGACGAATAATCGGGCCGAAAATCGCAGCGTGTAGATGGGCTTTTACATATTATGAGATAAAGCTCTAAACTATTACTAATATCAAGATGCTTTTTCGCGGATTTTTGGAGTTCATGTTGACGTTGCTGCTACGGTCACGTGTCCTGAGTATCAACGCTAATCGGCCAGAAAAAGAAACGAGGTGACATGTCATGACCAGTTACCCCAAATGGCGGGAACCAATAGACCCTTTTCGAATATGGCGTCTATGACGTCAAACGAGGAGAATGAGAATGTCCCGGATGTCGAAACCCAATGATTTCCACTAACAGTATCATCCGGGACTAGAATGCCCCGGATTTCAATACACAAACATTACCACTCATTACATCCGGGTCTCTAGGACTCCTCGTTGGACGTCATAGATGCCATATTCGAAAAGCAAGGCTCTATAAATAACGAGCCAATCAGAACTGTTCTAGGTGTCATTATAATTTCAATGTATTCATTAGCATGCCGGGTTCGAAAAAATTGGAAACTGTAATTACATGTCCGGGAGAACAATAGCCATTATGTGCGACGTAGTGCAAGTTGCCTAGCTGTTTGTTGACGAGTAGTACAATACATTTTTCATTTTTCAAAATATTTTTTTTATCTAATCTTTATAAGGGATGTATTGTTTGTTTGCTGGAGGTTTTTGTATTAATAAAAAGACTGTTTAAGGCCGATTTTAGCTTTTTTTGTTTTTGAAAAAGAATTAAAAAACGTAGTACTGTATCTTGGTTACAAAAAAATGTTTTTGCATAATTTTCTTGTTTTTGTGTTTCGTCTAATCTTTTTCTTGTTATCATTGGTTGCTAATCTCAAACTAATTTATCACACGAGGTGACTGTCAGTATAATTCAATTGAAACAATCTTAGACTCGCGTTAAAAGCTTTTGTCACTCTCTCAATCTTGGGCTTTGATTTATGACGAAGATCACACTTGACGATGTTAACTTTAAGATTAACATTCACTCCGAAAAATACCTTCCAAATGCTTCCCTTACATTACATTCTTCTTTTCTCGCTCATTTTGGGAAGAATTCGTTTGAGTTCAGCCTCGAACAACACTAAAGTCCCGAACAGTATGGCTTCGAGTAATATCACAAAACCAACAACAGCCCTAGAGCGATTCTTACATGAAAATGCCTTAGTGGATCGACCAAGAGGAGTCCTTGTTATTACAATAATATCGCTGGGTATAGCTATTGGATTACTGGCTTTTTTATTGACGATGAGGAGCCTAAGAAGCAAGGAAAATAATGTGCAGTTCAGTTTTCATGGGTATGACTGTGTTGGCTATACAAAGAGAAGATTCGCCTGCAGGGATTGGAAAGTCATGGAAAATTCTTCAGATGATAATTTAGGCCCACCTCGACGTCTTATCGCATCTACTTCAGTTTGAGAAAAATCAAAACTTTTTATCTTAATGAGATGGACTGATTTTATCGTACTGCTCTAGTAAAGTGTACTTTCAAGAATAGATGAAAAGACTTGGAAGAGGTCGGACAGGTATGAGAGGCCATTGAAGAGCGAGGACGTATTCGAAGGCAGCTCTGCCTAACTTCTTTTTTTTGGCAATTTTTGGGGATTGAACTATGAAGACCACTTACTTAGCAGATCCCATCCACCCTTGTTTTAAGGAAAATTGTGTGAGATCACTGAAAATAAAATAAAAAAACAAATAAAAACACTTGCTTAGCAGGCAGCACACTAACCAACCAAGCCACACTTGCTCCTAAAAACAGGTGTGGGAAAGGTCACCGTGAATCAAACTATGAGCCTCTTGCTTAGCAGGCAGCACACTAACTCACCAAGCCACACTTTTTGATGTCACTGAGGGTCAAACTATGGATGTCTTGCTCAGCAGGCAGTGTACTGTTCCTTAAAACAAGTGTTTGAGGACACTAAGGATCAAACTATGGACCTCTAACGAAAGAGCACTCTACGAAAATCATCAATCATAAATATGTAAATATTAATTTTCTGAGAATCCAATTGCAACGATCTCCAATTTCCTTTTTTATCAAGTATGTCCACTGCGAGAGTAAAGGAGTAACGAAAAAGCTACAGTTTATGTTGAAATACGTTTTGAAGAAAAAATATAGATTTAAGTTAATGCTGAAAAAATAAAGCAAGCCGAAGCCGGATTCAAAAGTAAATTTCAAGAAAGAATTAGATAATGAGTGATTACACCTAATTTCTAGTCTTTTTAAGAAATCATTTTGACAGGTCAATAATTGATGATAAATTGACTCTGAAGTATAGCCAACACTATTGCTTGACCTTAACATTACATTACTTAGACCCCTTTCACACTAATGTACATGTGTTTTTCCTTTGAAAACACAATACTTTTCGACGCGATTCAAAGGCTTTGCGTCCACACTAAAACGATCGATCGAATATGCTGAACGTTTTGATCGAAAACGCATACATTTGAAAACTCTCTCCAGAGTTTAGACATTTGAGAACGGATGCCATATGTATGAGTGTGAAATGTGTATGTAAAATGGATGCCGTTTTAAAAATGCTGACGTCATTCGCACCGGCACGTCTGTCTTGCGCATGCGCAGATGATGATATTCCATCATTTCTGATCGCATCTGCTTTTTTGATTGTCTTAGTTCAGACCATTGAAAACGCTATGATAACGATAGTGTCGACGTGGACCGGAGGTTTCGATGCGTTTTCCGGTGAGAGAAACAAAGCATTTTAAAATGCATTAGTGTGGACTGGGGCTTAGCTTAATGTTTGTTCGGATAAAAGCATAGAATGAAATGTCATCAATTTTTCTCATGAATATCTCTAAAACCTTTTTATGCTCACAAAAAATGAGGTATATTCATGAGTGTCTTGTGATATGGGCTGACCTCGTTCGCGAAGACAGGAAGCCAGGCCTGAGGTTTAGTGGAAAAAAATAGCCAAGATGCATAGAGTGATTCTCATAAACCCGTGAAATGCACTTTAGCGTATTACGCACTACTTCACTCTGATTCTTTTGTTTTCTATTGTGATTTTTTTTTACTATAGACCTCTTGCAACACGTCGGAATGCAGCTCAATTTGGAGGGCAAAACAATAGGTTCCAATTCTCAAAAGATTGAAGTTATTTTGTTTTGCCCTCCAAATTGATCTGCTCTGACGTCACATTCAAGGGGTATTTGCAAGTAAATAATTTATGTCGGTAGAAAGAAAAGTTGTTGTGAAAACGAAAGTGAAATCAAAATTGAAAAATTACTTCGGGCTCCCTGTGTCACATGAATCGGCAAACTGTTTTCTCATTACTGTACTTCAAGACTGCAGGTTCCGAAAAAGACACCGACAGAGTAATCTAAAAAAATATCGATACCGTATTGAAGTTATGTTCTACTGAGAAGAGCCAGAGTCAGAACGCATGCTCTAATCCAGCTGAGTGGCATTAAATTTTCTAACCAATCACAGTCCGTTGTGAATTTTTATGGCCGGCCCTATGTTCAATAACTTTTTTCTACCTGAAAACTATTGACAATTGAATCCAATACATTCTAATTAAGTCTCAGAAAAGTCCGCAACACTCTTAATCAGAGAGATATTTCATCTGATTTATCTAAAAACCACTCGAGAAATAATTTTCAAAACAAAGACTGAATAGCCGCAGGTTTTGACCAAGAGTGCTTTGCGCGATTAGTTCTTCGCTCAGCTGGGTGTTGCCGCTGTCTCTATCATATGCAGGCTCCGAAATAAATTATAGTTTTGTATTACCAACAGCAAAGGTACTGGACTCGCAATTAAAATGTTTTGATAGACCATAATCAGAACAGCACGACCATATACACCGCTGTATTAACTGACTACGGGCTCCTATACTGCCGGAGAAGTTTTTCGTTTAGGCCCAATTCGGACGTCGAACTTTTGCGGCGTGGAATCTAATTGTCTTTGAATTCGAGCGCTGTTTTCCCTTAAACTAGTGGAAGTACGTAGGCTAAACTTAGCACATATCGTCTCCTGGCGCTAAGGAAAAGAGCTGATGTCTTATATAGTAGTCCTCGGCGTTTTCTTAGCCGCTGGCCTCAAAGACAATAAGACCCGACGCGGCAATAGTTTGATGTCTGAATTGGGCTTTAGTCGTTTAAATGTTATTCAGTTTCTTTCTCTTCTTTTGTTTTGTTTTGTTCGTTTGTTATCTATCCCTTCTTTCCTGCGCCTTGAAACGTTCCCAGAACAAATAAAAAGCTCTAGACTCAATCATCATAATATACCGTTACCTTTACATTTTGACAAGCAATATTCCACAATGTTGACAAGTTAAATATATCTCGGGAAATAACTGTATACACAAGAACGAAAGTGTTCAACACAAGTGAATTATTAAAAGAATCACTGAATATTTTAATTTCTAAGATCGTATTTTTGACATTTCAGATACGAACCTTCAAGACGAATGAAATCGAGGAAATCTTTCTTTAAAGGTAACCTTTTTAAGCCCTTTTTTTAAAACGGTTTTACTAAAATCACAAAGTTGCTGAATTCTGACTTTTTTTTATCACTAACTATACACAGGAAAACTAAAAGAAAGTTTACATATATTTAAATAAGCAAACATATCATTTTATAGATTTAAATTTTTTTGTACTAAAATATCGTACCAAAATATCAAAATATTCAAATCTTGAGCTGGCTTCTAGAATAATACTATTTCGATCGAAAAGAAGAAGGAAAATAACAGACATTGAAATATCGATTCAAAGTGGTTGTATATTTACAAGTTTAGCACCTGTGAATGATAATATTCTTCCAAAAATATCTTCGTCATGCATATTTATAAATCCAGAAATGTTATTATTCATGAATTTATTGACGTTGTTCATGTCGCCTACTACTTCTACAAAGTAAATATGCTGTGAATTATGCCCCGAAATGAAAGGGATGTTTGCCTACGATTCGATTGGAATTGAAATATTTAACTTCAAAAAGGAATTCCCTGGGTTTTCTAATTATCAGAGGAGAAGGAAAACATACCGTTCTGCAAGACTTACGTGGTTACTGTCTTTGAAAATATGGTTCAAAAGATATACGGTTGCCAACGAATTTTTCTTGCTGTGATCTTGAATATTAATATTGCGACGAACAAAGTCATCGCATCTGCGAATAATAGAGAGTTTAATATCACCAACACACGAACAAGAAGCGAAGATTCAAGTAACATTTCAAGCATAAACAAAAGAGTTATTGCTATAATTTTCTTGGCTGCAGTTTTTGGTGTTATTATCGGAGTCTTAGTTGTTCGGTTCTGTTGTATTCGTCGCTCTAATGTCCGTGGTATGGAATCAAGGGCACTGAGGATGAAATATCTTGGGCATCGTACATTAGAAACGGAATTTAGTGACTTGGAGGGAATTACGGCAGCCGAAAAAGCGAGAGTTGATAAGATATGTACTCCAAGTTATCCTAATAATTGATAAAATCAAGATGTCTTATCGAGAAGAAAATATATGAATAATTTATATTCACGCTGACAGCAAAGGGAAACCATTTGAATGACATCTTTTTCCATAGCTTATGTTTGAAATACGTTTTATTTATTACATTTCACGCACTTTTTCTCACTGCACTGGACGCACTTTTCCTCAAAATTAATTTAACAATCCTTTTCTCGTATTCCATGCACTTTTCTTCACATTTAACGCATTTTTCTCATTGTCACGCAATTTGTCCTCATTTTGCACTTTACCTTACATTTCTTACTCTTCGGTGTCACGCACTTTTCCTTAGAGAATATGTAGACTTTAAGAGAGAGCTGTTTAAAACTGAACAAGCTACGCGAGTTCAAAACAAATGATCAAATTGTGTGTCGTGATTATTTTATTTTATCTTATTTTACTGTCAAAGCGAGCTGATGAATTTCGGCCTTGATTTCTTTGAGTAAAGACCCCTTGCAACACTTCGAAATGCAGCTCAATTTGGACGACAAAACAATAGGTTTCCAATTCTCAGCTGGTGATAGAAATTCTTTTGCTTTGTCCTCCAAATTGAGCTGCATCGACGTCACATGCGAGTTAGGGTTCTAGGATTCTATACCTGGTCGCTGTTACAGAGTTCTTTTAGTTTAAATTGGCAGCTGGCTACTTTGGCAAAAAAGTAATTAGAAAACTTCCTTAGGAAGTCATGTTATACAGAATGTAACGCTAATTAAAAACATAGAGAGAAAAATCAGTGGGGGTTTCCCGAGCTCGCCTTTTCGAGATATTGAAGTTTGAACATTACTATCCAGGTGATCTGACTAGGCGCGCAAAGCATGATTTCCTGATCTGAAAAAGAATCAATCCCATCATCCACCGTACGCTCAATTCACTTGAGTTTCATGGCGGCCATCTTGATTTTAGGCTAATTATGAGCGACTTTCTCGCCAATAAGTTTTTTCTTATTGAAAACGAGACGCTATAGATAACAGATAAAAGGATTTTCTTAAGGTTCAAAGTATCCTGGAGATTTTTGAGATGAAGCTCCAAATTCTGCATTTTGTTTGTTGAATAAACCGATGACCAAAAAAAGCACATACATGCAACTATGCTTTTTCCATAAGTTAAAGTACTAAATGGGTTTTTTTGTCAAACTTTGATAAAATATTGCTTTTTATCTTCTTTTTTTTAAGGAAATTCAAACTAACATATAGAGTCCAGTTAAAAAAAATCAGGGTTTCGCGCGTCCGGTTTGAGCTTAAAACGTGTTTGGTTCCTCAACAAAGTTTTGTTGTTGTTTACTAAATATTGTTTTTTATTAGGAAGGCATTTCATACAATTATGGTTTTCAACCGGGTCCCAATAAAAAACATGGATGATATAACATATAGATAAATAATCAATAATAAATGAATAAATAAACATGCATTCATAGATCCAGTTCAATAGACCTTTTTAGATTCGTATGCAAATTGCCCATTTCAGACCACATGACATTCCCTTGAGAAATGTTCTTTTGTTAAAATATTAACACATGAAAGAATCAGCTCCCAAGAGTGGCATCACATGGTCTGAAATGGGCACAACAAACAACGAAGCTGAAAAGGTCTATTACATTGCGAAAAAAAGGGACTTGAAAGTGACAATGGAAGTGCTGTTTCTTATATATAGAGCTCTAGGGAGAGAGTTCCATTCTTTTACGGCTTGATAGCATAAACGTTCCTTGCCACAGTTGGTATTTACGGCAGTCAGACGGAAGTCCCGCATATCTAAAATAGAACGTTAATTAGTAGGCAGTCACGTTAACAACTAGTTCAGAGTCTGATTAATTATACATGAGTCAATGTAAACCCCGACCCCCCCCCCCCCCCCCCTCACCCCACCTCGGGACAAGTTGGGGATTTGTAAAAAGCATGCTATCAAATGAGGAAAATTTCCATGACCATGAAACTGTTTTTCCAGGGTCCATCAAGCATGAGACTTTGTTATTCCTCATTCTGAAAGAAAACAAACATGAGCTCTTAAACAGTATTTATTGAACAGTCTCAAGCTTGGATGGTCAACAATTCAATGGAAAGACAAAGGATTTTCATTTGCAATCACAAAGAACTCACCTTTTCAGCTGACGCCATGTTTTTCCATCACTGAGATGAACTACCGCTGGCTTAACATCTGCAGGCTCATAACGAATCCCCACCTACCCTGGGGACGGACAAGATACCAAAGCTATCCAGCCCCGACCCCCTTGGGGATGAATATGGCCTCAAATCCCCTACATTTCCCCTACTTATCTCCACCTTGTCCCGGGGTGGGGGGGGGGGGGGGGGGGGGGGGTCGGGGTTTACATTGACTCATGCATTAGGAATTTATTATTTTTAAAATCAGTAAGAATTTTTCGAACTGTCCTATCAGTGTAATGTTATCTTCGCCGCTGTGTTCTTTTAGGCATCGCTGCCAGCTGATCTGAAACAGTGACGTAGAAATGAGGTCACAGCAAAACTAAGGTATCATGAAGCATGTGAAAATTGACTTATCAAAGTTTATATCTGAGATGTTACGCGTATTACGGGAGACTTTGCTCGGTAGAGGAACAACCAAGGAGGAACAACTGACGGAGTTTTGGCTGGTAAATATTTTATTCTTGCGTTCGCTCTGATTCCAACTCTCTTCTGCTCTAGTTCTTATCTATTCTCATCTCCACTCAACTCAACTCCCTGAATAATTTTCATGCATCCCTTTATATAGGGATTTTACAAGGATCAAATTGAATGACAGGTTGTCAGAATTATCTGTTATTAACTAGGAAATTTCAGGAGGCGTTGCCTCTTAATCAACTTGGCAAAACTTAGAATATTAAGATGGAGAAGGAATGATTCTAAAATCAGTTTGCATATGAATAGAATACGACCTACAAGGAAGCGTTTGGTCATAGAAAGGTCAATTGCTACAACGGTTTAAACGGTATTAGGGCACAGATTAAGTACCCGATTTACTTAATAAACATCAGGGGACAAGTAGCCATAAGCCGTAGGGCAAGTTCAGGCCAAACCAAGAAGGTTACATAAGACCAAGGTAGTTCAAGGTCAGATCCTGGTCGTACGTGCCACTCGTGAAAGGCACATGATTTACAGGTTACAACTTGTCTTTTTGACCAACGCGGGCTTGTATATCGCATTTAAGACATGCGTGAACAATTGTTAATGATTATCTAATCGAATAATAAACATATATTTGTAGTGAAAGGTTTTTGATTAATTCTTGTCCTGTAACACGAGCGAGTAACAAGAGAAAGACGTAGACGCAGCAAACTGCTGTGAAAACTACTTTAATTTCCTCAAAAAACTGGTTAGATACAACTTAGGACTCTTAACCTAATCTTAATTATAACCTAGTTCTACTTAAATGTCTCTTAGCTTGCCTGGAAGGTCTTACTTCTTGCTTTTCTTCCTGCTTGATCTCCTTTGCTTCACTTGTCTCGAGTCCGAGTCCGAGTCCGAGTCCGAGTCCGAGTCCGAGTCCGAGTCCGAGTCCGAGTCCGAGTCCGAGTCCGAGTCCGAGTCCGAGTCCGAGTCCGAGTCCGAGTCCGAGTCCGAATTTTACGTTAATTTTAAGTAACCGATATTCACAGTACGGATTATAGTAACATATGGCGAGATTTCTAATTAGTGATCTGGCCAATCACGTACCGGGATTTCGCAGTACGTCAGCAAAACGTCACATTATTTTTAAAAATTAACTGCAAAACGTCACAAACTCAAGCAGAATCAAAACATTGAATGTGGCGGTCGAGATCCTAAAGGACTTTGCGAGGTTTAGATAAAACTGAATCGCAAGCGAAATATTGAACTGGACTTTTTATTACTACACTTTTAGAAAGTGAGTGTTGCCATTGTACCATAAGGATGTATAAATCGTGTGTGACAAGCTTTATGGTAGAGTACATTGCTGTTCAAAGTAGCGGTTTCAGTGGGAAACTTCGCGATCAACCTTTTAACTATATAAAGTAAGACTTATGTTGTATTTGGCAAGAAGAACAATTCCGCTGTAATATCTAGTCATTTGCAATTATGAAGATCTAATACTGAGTTTTCAAGATATCACATAAATTTCACAATAATTCATAAAGCGATCTCCGCACAAATAAATACACAAGCCACAGTAGTTGACTGCTAAACTCAACTCGACTCAGTAACGCCATCGCCGTATAGAGAGGAACATAACTCTACTGAAATGAAAAGTTAAGACTTACTGGTAAAGTTGGCTATACGATTAGAACTAGAAGAGTCTATTAAAAGGCATGTTAAAAACTATCTTGTAATTTATAAAGTGAAAACAAAGTCTAAGAGTATGACAAACCAAAACACTAAACCCGAGGTTTACTGTAAACAAGAGCTTCAGTATGGCCGTTGGAGACTCAATCTTTCGAAGAGTGGTACCGGTTTGTTTAAGGTGGTACCATGTTGAATTAAACTTCGCACAAACCAAGATAATTTAATTATCTTAGAACACATAAAAAAATACGATGATCTTAGACAAAAATTGGAATAATGTAAAATATGTTGATTTATCGAGCTTCTCTTACTGGCTTTGACAATATCGCGGCCAACTGACTGCAGAAAATTCATGAAATCTATAGGAAAAACTTGACAAATCCAGCATTATTTACTATATCTGGTATCTTGAAATCCACTTGCTGCTGTCTGAGTAAAAATATCCCGAGTGTAGTGTCCGTGAGAGCCCAGGCAATAGATTTTATAGAAAGCGGAATATTTTTGAATTATTTTTTGGTTTCAGTACGAAGACAATAGGCCGTGACGTCACAAATCTCTGATATGTTACTATAATCCGTACTGATTCATGATCTACACTAAGGGCTCGATGATGCATAACACATTCAGGATTATATTTATAATGATTGTTTGTGTCTTCTTTACTGAGTTAAAACTTTACTGAGTCATATTATTTTTCGACTTCCAAGTCAATTTCTATAAGAATGAAAGTTATTTGTGCTGGGATGCCAAAGACTGGAACAAAATCTCTTGCGACAGCCCTAAGGATTCTTGGTTATAATGTTCACGACTACATGGAGCAATTGTACTTCCACATGGATGAATATACACAGGCGCTTGAAGGAAAAGAATTGCCCAACTTTAGAAACATGTACGAGGATGTCGATTCTGTCACGGATGCGGCTGCCTGCTACTACTTTAAAGAAATATTCCAAAGTTTTCCAGAATCCAAAGTTATCTTGTCTTTGCGAGAAGATGATGGCGTGTGGTATGAAAGCTACATGCGTACTTATGCAACGTGGATGTCCGCAGCGTCTAAGGTATGGGTGATCTTAGCTTTCGCGTTAACACCAACAGGACGCAGATGGGAACGATTCAACGCAGCAATAATCAAATACAAACTCAAATACTACGACAGACGACTACTCACTCAAGTCTACAATGATCATAACATCAGTGTGAAGGCAGCCATTCCAAAGGATCAACTCCTCGTGTATAATGTTAAAGAAGGTTGGGAACCTCTTTGTAGGTTTCTTGGCGTAGATGTCCCGACTATTCCTTTCCCTCGCCTAAATGTAAAAAGTGGAGCGATCAAAGATCTGATTGACGACTCAGTCATTGGCAGGCAAATGTTCAAAGAGCTTGTTTTCTTGTTTATTATATTCACTATATTGTTAGCAGTTATCATCGTTTTATTAGTGTAATAGTTTATAGTGAATAAATGGTTGTCGAGTTTTTTCGTAGCGGGTTGATTGTATTTAAGCAAAATATTCAACACGCAAGCCGTCGTAAGGCCTATAAAGCATTACCACTCATGTTTTATGTAGTATATAAAAAACGAGTAGCAGTGTTTTATCAAGGATAAAAACCCGAGCGCAGCGAGGGTTTTCGATCCTTGATAAAACACGTGCTACGAGTTTTTTATATGGCTTAAAAAAGCTCATTAATGTTCAATAGCCATTTTGTTCAATATCGATAGAAAACAATGATTAAAAAATGCTTTTGAAATAAAAAGAGATGCGTCGTTTTCACTTGGGAATTTGCTTTATTGAGCAATAACAATGAAATGATAATGCCTTAAAAAATCTCATTAATGTTCAATAGCCATAATGCTAGTGATTTTCAGTCCTTATTTGATTTAGATTTAGATATTCCCGATGATATACTTGCAAATATATCAGAACCGTCTAGCTCTGCTAATCCTGAAAGCACATTGTCAGCACCCGGTGGAATATTTAATAATTGCGTATTTCATTTCACTCGCTAATAGAACTTGAACTGACATAGTCAAGCATAGTCATAAATAAGATAAGAAATTAGGTTACCAACAAATACAGTTATGTTCAAAGATAAATAGCATGATTTGCAATTCGTATGATATAAATACTGTGGAACTATAATATAAGAACGTTGTATTTCTTTATCTATCTCCACACGTACCTTTATATAAAGACACATGTAACTTTAGATATAGATTAAAGCTCATTAAAAACCATTACATATTTACAAGTTTAGCACCTGTGAATGATAATATTCTTCCAAGAATATCTTCGTCATGCATATTTATAAATCCAGAAATGTTATTATTCATGAATTTATTGACGTTGTTCATGTCGCCTACTACTTCTACAAAGTAAATATGCTGTGAATTATGCCCCGAAATGAAAGGGATGTTTGCCTACGATTCGATTGGAATTGAAATATTTAACTTCAAAAAGGAATTCCCTGGGTTTTTATAATTATCAGAGGAGAAGGAAAGCATTCCGTTCTGCAAGACTTACGTGGTTACTGTCTTTGAAAATATGGTTCAAAAGATATACGGTTGCCAACGAATTTTTCTTGCTGTGATCTTGAATATTAATATTGCGACGAACAAAGTCATCGCATCTGCGAATAATAGAGAGTTTAATATCACCAACACACGAACAAGTAGCGAAGATTCAAGTAACATTTCAAGCATAAACAAAGGAGTTATTGCTATAATTTTCTTGGCTGCAGTTTTTTGGTGTTATTATCGGAGTCTTAGTTGTTCGGTTCTGTTGTATTCGTCGCTCTAATGTCCGTGGTATGGAATCAAGGGCACTGAGGATGAAATATCTTGGGCATCGTACATTAGAAACGGAATTTAGTGACTTGGAGGGAATTACGGCAGCCGAAAAAGCGAGAGTTGATAAGATATGTACTCCAAGTTATCCTAATAATTGATAAAATCAAGATGTTCTATCGAGAAGAAAATATATGAATAATTTATATTCACGCTGACAGCAAAGGGAAACCATTTGAATGACATCTTTTTCCATAGCTTATGTTTGAAATTCGTTTTATTTATTACATTTCACGCACTTTTTCTCACTGCATTGGACGCACTTTTCCTCAAAATTAATTTAACAATCTTTTTCTCGTATTCCATGCACTTTTCTTCACATTTAACGCATTTTTCTCATTGTCACGCAATTTGTCCTCATTTTGCACTTTTCCTTACATTTCTTACTCTTCGGTGTCACGCACTTTTCCTTAGAGAATATGTAGACTTTAAGAGAGAGCTGTTTAAAACTGAACAAGCTACGCGAGTTCAAAACAAATGATCAAATTGTGTGTCGTGATTATTTTATTTTATCTTATTTTACTGTCAAAGCGAGCTGATGAATTTCGGCCTTGATTTCTTTGAGTAAAGACCCCTTGCAACACTTCGAAATGCAGCTCAATTTGGACGACAAAACAATAGGTTTCCAATTCTCAGCTGGTGATAGAAATTCTTTTGCTTTGTCCTCCAAATTGAGCTGCATCGACGTCACATGCGAGTTAGGGTTCTAGGATTCTATACCTGGTCGCTGTTACAGAGTTCTTTTAGTTTAAATTGGCAGCTGGCTACTTTGGCAAAAAAGTAATTAGAAAACTTCCTTAGGAAGTCATGTTATACAGAATGTAACGCTAATTAAAAACATAGAGAGAAAAATCAGTGGGGGTTTCCCGAGCTCGCCTTTTCGAGATATTGAAGTTTGAACATTACTATCCAGGTGATCTGACTAGGCGCGCAAAGCATGATTTCCTGATCTGAAAAAGAATCAATCCCATCATCCACCGTACGCTCAATTCACTTGAGTTTCATGGCGGCCATCTTGATTTTAGGCTAATTATGAGCGACTTTCTCGCCAATAAGTTTTTTCTTATTGAAAACGAGACGCTATAGATAACAGATAAAAGGATTTTCTTAAGGTTCAAAGTATCCTGGAGATTTTTGAGATGAAGCTCCAAATTCTGCATTTTGTTTGTTGAATAAACCGATGACCAAAAAAAGCACATACATGCAACTATGCTTTTTCCATAAGTTAAAGTACTAAATGGGTTTTTTTGTCAAACTTTGATAAAATATTGCTTTTTATCTTCTTTTTTTTAAGGAAATTCAAACTAACATATAGAGTCCAGTTAAAAAAAATCAGGGTTTCGCGCGTCCGGTTTGAGCTTAAAACGTGTTTGGTTCCTCAACAAAGTTTTGTTGTTGTTTACTAAATATTGTTTTTTATTAGGAAGGCATTTCATACAATTATGGTTTTCAACCGGGTCCCAATAAAAAACATGGATGATATAACATATAGATAAATAATCAATAATAAATGAATAAATAAACATGCATTCATAGATCCAGTTCAATAGACCTTTTTAGCTTCGTATGCAAATTGCCCATTTCAGACCACATGACATTCCCTTGAGAAATGTTCTTTTGTTAAAATATTAACACATGAAAGAATCAGCTCCCAAGAGTGGCATCACATGGTCTGAAATGGGCACAACAAACAACGAAGCTGAAAAGGTATATTACATTGCGAAAAAAAGGGACTTGAAAGTGACAATGGAAGTGCTGTTTCTTATATATAGAGCTCTAGGGAGAGAGTTCCATTCTTTTACGGCTTGATAGCATAAACGTTCCTTGCCACAGTTGGTATTTACGGCAGTCAGACGGAAGTCCCGCATATCTAAAATAG
Organism: Anthopleura xanthogrammica; assembly: GCA_964019055.1. NCBI lineage: Eukaryota > Metazoa > Cnidaria > Anthozoa > Actiniaria > Actiniidae > Anthopleura > Anthopleura xanthogrammica. Next base: position 11,439,629 of record OZ025210.1, read on the forward strand.
AACGTTAATTAGTAGGCAGTCACGTTAACAACTAGTTCAGAGTCTGATTAATTATGCATGAGTCAATGTAAACCCCGACCCCCCCCCCCCCTCACCCCACCTCGGGACAAGTTGGGGATTTGTAAAAAGCATGCTATCAAATGAGGAAAATTTCCATGACCATGAAACTGTTTTTCCAGGGTCCATCAAGCATGAGACTTTGTTATTCCTCATTCTGAAAGAAAAGCAAACATGAGCTCTTAAACAGTATTTATTGAACAGTCTCAAGCTTGGATGGTCAACAATTCAATGGAAAGACAAAGGATTTTCATTTGCAATCACAAAGAACTCACCTTTTCAGCTGACGCCATGTTTTTCCATCACTGAGATGAACTACCGCTGGCTTAACATCTGCAGGCTCATAACGAATCCCCACCTACCCTGGGGACGGACAAGATACCAAAGCTATCCAGCCCCGACCCCCTGGGGGATGAATATGGCCTCAAATCCCCTACATTTCCCCTACTTATCTCCACCTTGTCCCGGGGTGGGGGGGGGGGGGGGGGGGTCGGGGTTTACATTGACTCATGCATTAGGAATTTATTATTTTTAAAATCAGTAAGAATTTTTCGAACTGTCCTATCAGTGTAATGTTATCTTCGCCGCTGTGTTCTTTTAGGCATCGCTGCCAGCTGATCTGAAACAGTGACGTAGAAATGAGGTCACAGCAAAACTAAGGTATCATGAAGCATGTGAAAATTGACTTATCAAAGTTTATATCTGAGATGTTACGTGTATTACGGGAGACTTTGCTCGGTAGAGGAACAACCAAGGAGGAACAACTGACGGAGTTTTGGCTGGTAAATATTTTATTCTTGCGTTCGCTCTGATTCCAACTCTCTTCTGCTCTAGTTCTTATCTATTCTCATCTCCACTCAACTCAACTCCCTGAATAATTTTCATGCATCCCTTTATATAGGGATTTTACAAGGATCAAATTGAATGACAGGTTGTCAGAATTATCTGTTATTAACTAGGAAATTTCAGGAGGCGTTGCCTCTTAATCAACTTGGTAAAACTTAGAATATTTAGATGGAGAAGGAATGATTCTAAAATCAGTTTGCATATGAATAGGCTACGACCTACAAGGAAGCGTTTGGTCATAGAAAGGTCAATTGTTACAACGGTTTAATTAGGAGGTTAGAGACTGATGTGAGTGTTTTGTTGGAGAATAAATGCACGCGCTGACTGTATAATGAACGAGAAATTTTAATACTGCACGAGGCGAAGCCGAAGTCTCTAACCCTTTTAATATGCAAACTGAGTACGCTGAAGAGCAGACGGCGCGACATTTTTTACGTGTCATTTACGAATTTGAACGTATTGAATCAAAAAGTATTTTAATTTCCAAACAAACTTTTTCAGCCTTTCCGCTATGATTTCTTTTTCTAAGTTTTCCAGAATTTCTTCTTTATATCTCTTATGAAGCCATTCTGCATTGAAAAACAAAATAAAGGTATTATTTTTAAGTTAACGCTTCAAACAAAAAAATTCTCATTCATCAGTTGAAAGCTAGCTATCGACAAAGCTACAAAAAAATGTTTTGTTTTGAATTACAAATGTACAGTTGTATGGTTTTACCTTTGAAAAGGGAAATTCCCCACTTTGTTTGTCGCTTGGTAGCAATTGGAATGGCTCCATCTATAAATCCTTCAATTTCCTTATCGTTTAGCTCTTCGAATCTTTCATTTTCTAAATCCATTTTCTTATAATGCACTCGAAGCGTGCAATAAACTTTATAACATCACGACAAGCGCTTTGTCCTCAAATACATCGATATCACGTGATCGATTTTAGCCAATGAGCTGCTTGAATTTTGTTCAGCGTACGAAGTTTGCATATTAACAATTGTTAATGATTATCTAATCGAATAATAAACATATATTTGTAGTGAAAGGTTTTTGATTAATTCTTGTCCTGTAACACGAGCGAGTAACAAGAGAAACACGTAGACCCAGCAAAACTGCTGTGAAAACTACTTTAATTTCCTCAAAAAACTGGTTAGATACAACTTAGGACTCTTAACCTAATCTTAATTATAACCTAGTTCTACTTAAATGTCTCTTAGCTTGCCTGGAAGGTCTTACTTCTTGCTTTTCTTCCTGCTTGATCTCCTTTGCTTCACTTGTCTCGAGTCCGAGTCCGAGTCCGAGTCCGAGTCCGAGTCCGAGTCCGAGTCCGAGTCCGAGTCCGAGTCCGAGTCCGAGTCCGAATTTTACGTTAATTTTAAGTAACCGATATTCACAGTATGGATTATAGTAACATATGGCGAGATTTCTAATTAGTGATCTGGCCAATCACGTACCGGGATTTCGCAGTACGTCAGCAAAACGTCACATTATTTTTAAAAATTAACTGCAAAACGTCACAAACTCAAGCAGAATCAAAACATTGAATGTGGCGGTCGAGATCCTAAAGGACTTTGCGAGGTTTAGATAAAACGTAATCGCAAGCGAAATATTGAACTGGACTTTTTATTACTACACTTTTAGAAAGTGAGTGTTGCCATTGTACCATAAGGATGTATAAATCGTGTGTGACAAGCTTTATGGTAGAGTACATTGCTGTTCAAAGTAGCGGTTTCAGTGGGAAACTTCGTGATCAACCTTTTAACATATAAAGTAAGACTTATGTTGTATTTGGCAAGAAGAACAATTCCGCTGTAATATCTAGTCATTTGCAATTATGAAGATCTAATACTGAGTTTTCAAGATATCACATAAATTTCACAATAATTCATAAAGCGATCTCCGCACAAATAAATACACAAGCCACAGTAGTTGACTGCTAAACTCAACTCGACTCAGTAACGCCATCGCCGTATAGAGAGGAACATAACTCTACTGAAATGAAAAGTTAAGACTTACTGGTGAAGTTGGCTATACGATTAGAACTAGAAGAGTCTATTAAAAGGCATATTAAAAACTATCTTGTAATTTATAAAGTGAAAACAAAGTCTAAGAGTATGACAAACCAAAACACTCAACCCGAGGTTTACTGTAAACAAGAGTTTCAGTATGGCCGTTGGAGACTCAATCTTTCGAAGAGTGGTACCGGTTTGTTTAAGGTGGTACCATGTTGAAACTTCGCAAAAACCAAGATAATTTAATTATCTTAGAACACATAAAAAAATACGATGATCTTAAAAAAAAATTGGAATAATGTAAAATATGTTGATTTATCGAGCTTCTCTTACTGGCTTTGACAATATCGCGGCCAACTGACTGCAGAAAATTCATGAAATCTATAGGAAAAACTTGACAAATCCAGCATTATTTACTATATCTGGTATCTTGAAATCCACTTGCTGCTGTCTGAGTAAAAATATCCCGAGTGCAGTGTCCGTGAGAGCCCAGGCAATAGATTTTATAGAAAGCGGAATATTTTTGAATTATTTTTTGGTTTCAGTACGAAGACAATAGGCCGTGACGTCACAAATCTCTGATATGTTACTATAATCCGTACTGATTCATGATCTACACTAAGGGCTCGATGATGCATAACACATTCAGGATTATATTTATAATGATTGTTTGTGTCTTCTTTACTGAGTTAAAACTTTACTGAGTCATATTATTTTTCGACTTCCAAGTCAATTTCTATAAGAATGAAAGTTATTTGTGCTGGGATGCCAAAGACTGGAACAAAATCTCTTGCGACAGCCCTAAGGATTCTTGGTTATAATGTTCACGACTACATGGAGCAATTGTACTTCCACATGGATGAATATACACAGGCGCTTGAAGGAAAAGAATTGCCCAACTTTAGAAACATGTACGAGGATGTCGATTCTGTCACGGATGCGGCTGCCTGCTACTACTTTAAAGAAATATTCCAAAGTTTTCCAGAATCCAAAGTTATCTTGTCTTTGCGAGAAGATGATGGCGTGTGGTATGAAAGCTACATGCGTACTTATGCAACGTGGATGTCCGCAGCGTCTAAGGTATGGGTGATCTTAGCTTTCGCGTTAACACCAACAGGACGCAGATGGGAACGATTCAACGCAGCAATAATCAAATACAAACTCAAATACTACGACAGACAACTACTCACTCAAGTCTACAATGATCATAACATCAGTGTGAAGGCAGCCATTCCAAAGGATCAACTCCTCGTGTATAATGTTAAAGAAGGTTGGGAACCTCTTTGTAGGTTTCTTGGCGTAGATGTCCCGACTATTCCTTTCCCTCGCCTAAATGTAAAAAGTGGAGCGATCAAAGATCTGATTGACGACTCAGTCATTGGCAGGCAAATGTTCAAAGAGCTTGTTTTCTTGTTTATTATATTCACTATATTGTTAGCAGTTATCATCGTTTTATTAGTGTAATAGTTTATAGTGAATAAATGGTTGTCGAGTTTTTTCGTAGCGGGTTGATTGTATTTAAGCAAAATATTCAACACGCAAGCCGTCGTAAGGCCTATAAAGCATTACCACTCATGTTTTATGTAGTATATAAAAAACGAGTAGCAGTGTTTTATCAAGGATAAAAACCCGAGCGCAGCGAGGGTTTTCGATCCTTGATAAAACACGTGCTACGAGTTTTTTATATGGCTTAAAAAAGCTCATTAATGTTCAATAGCCATTTTGTTCAATATCGATAGAAAACAATGATTAAAAAATGCTTTTGAAATAAAAAGAGATGCGTCGTTTTCACTTGGGAATTTGCTTTATTGAGCAATAACAATGAAATGATAATGCCTTAAAAAATCTCATTAATGTTCAATAGCCATAATGCTAGTGATTTTCAGTCCTTATTTGATTTAGATTTAGATATTCCCGATGATATACTTGCAAATATATCAGAACCGTCTAGCTCTGCTAATCCTGAAAGCACATTGTCAGCACCCGGTGGAATATTTAATAATTGCGTATTTCATTTCACTCGCTAATAGAACTTGAACTGACATAGTCAAGCATAGTCATAAATAAGATAAGAAATTAGGTTACCAACAAATACAGTTATGTTCAAAGATAAATAGCATGATTTGCAATTCGTATGATATAAATACTGTGGAACTATAATATAAGAACGTTGTATTTCTTTATCTATCTCCACACGTACCTTTATATAAAGACACATGTAACTTTAGATATAGATTAAAGCTCATTAAAAACCATTGTCTGTGTATTATACCCCGTTATTCCCCTGGGCTGAATTCAAATCCCTCCCCGCGCTTTAAATTTGTATAGTACTTTATAGAGTATAAAGTGCTCTCCACGTGACTACTGATGAGTATCGGATTGGACAAAATGGCTATTGAATATTAATGAGTTTTTTAAATCACTTATCAAATTTCTAGCTTTGTATCAAAGATCCGATAACAAAAGGCTCGAGGGAGATTAAAAAACAATAGAAACTTATTGGTTGTTGGCTGTTCGCTCATTTATGACTAAAAAACTCATTTTTGACTCACTTCGTAACACCAGAAATACCATGTTCGTTTTTACTTTTATCTAAGCTTTCCAATGATGTGAATTTTGATTTTGCTTTAAGAACTACAGGTCTACAACTGAAGTTAAGGGAAATCTTTTGGATGTAGTAACACTATACTGGTGTAAACAACGAAAGCGTCTTTTCACTTCTTGTCATTTATGACTAAAAAAACTTATTTTGACTTACTTCGTAACACCAAAAATATCATATTCGTTTCTACTTTTATCTTTCCACTCATTTTAGGGTAAGGGGTTTTCCCTATTTCGTCTCTTATCGCGTCTGCAATTATCGCGTTCCTTTTTGGGGGGGTTCGGCGATTTTTGGCGTAGCCTTTCGCCATTCCTGAGGTGCCCCCCTCCCCCAGAACCTAAATTGAGACAAGTGCATTAATAAAATCTGAACATCTTGAGCCACGAAACGATTCTGAACCTTGACGACACCTTAGGGAAAACACCAGCCATTGTTTCATCTGGAATATTCTGTGCCGCGTCACCACACCACTAAAAGAAAAACCATCGAAGGCCTACTTATCCAAACAATCAAGCCAATTCTAAATAAACAAAATGCTAACGTTTGCTTCTGCCAATCATTTCCCTTTGGGAATTACCTAAAATATATTCCCGAACAAACTCGAAGTCGGCATTCCTGAAGATGACATTCGTCGAAAACGTTTGAAACTTTTAACTTTTAACTAATAGCTTTTAATTTTGCCTATATATATATTTTCAAGTGCATTAATCATGTGACGTTTTACTAATTTTAGTCTAATTCAGAGATATTCTTTATTATATGATTTGTAAACTGACTCTTCCCCATCCAATGACGTCATCAGTTGCTAATTTGCATATTTGAAAAACGTTTGATATTTCCGTAACAAAAAGAGATGTGAACAAAGTGTAAACGCCATTTTGACTTTTGAAATATCACTAGCATAAGCTTTTTCTGGGTTTGATAAACAGGATGCATTGTGGTCTAGCTGGGGTACAAACAACACCATAAAATACCTTTGTCTGGTGCAGCTTTACGAAATAAATCGTGGCTACTGTGATGTGGATTATAGTAAATATGTGGATGTCATTGGCCCTACAAGAACCAGAAGTAATCATGACTTTAAAATAAGGGCTAGAGCTGTCAAAACAAACTATTTTAAATTTTCTTTTTGTAATCGTTATACGAATGACTGGAATCATATACCTGGTGAAGTGATGAATGCTCCCAGTTTGAACTCTTTTAAAGCTAGACTTTTTATACATATTTGTATTTAGATCATATTACATATAATTATTTAATGATCACTGAATATTGTCATTTTTAAATTATATTTATGATTTTATATTTCTTATCTTAAGGAGAGTAGTTTTTACATGGGAATTCAGTTTCCCCCTACTACTATCCATTACCATTATTTATTTATTTTTTCCTGCTTTAATTTATATTCATTTATATTTTCTGTCATGGTATAAAGTATTACTAAACTATTAAACTATTAAACTATATAAGGTATGGGGAACAAAAGAGGTTTGTACCCAAGCTAGACCACAATGCACTATGTTCGTTATCTCATAAAAGGTCTATGTTAGCGTTTGAATTTGTTCATTTCATATACACTTTGATAAAGCTTACCCATCTAGTAATGAATGTGGCAGCGTTTGTCCCCGACCGCCAATTCGTGTTAGTCGTGTTTGGTTGTTTGCTCAACATTCTTTTATTTTGGGCTTATAATCATTGATCGCCTTATTTTCTCCATTATTGCCTCCAACAACCTTATTTTGAAATAAAGGTGTATTATATATATTTATAGGTAAATAGTGTAACGTGATCTGAGCAATTTCATGGCTTTTTACCAAACTTTTATTTAAAAACCATTTTCAAACGGAAATTCCATTCTCTACCATTCATAACCGGATAGAATTAGTCAAAATATTGAACTTCCCTATATATCGTTATTAGCCTACTCTGGTAAGTCAACTATAAGGACACTGAATGGATAGCGAATAGATAATAATAATAATAATAATAATAATAATAATAATAATAATAATAATAATAATAATAATAATAATCAAAATAAACACAAACGCAAGGTTGATTTCACAACGTTTCGACATCGTCCGATGTCATTTTCAAGTGATTTTTATTTTCAGTGGATCGATTATTAAGTTGACCAATTCATGCAACATGTACATAATAATGGAAATTTTATTTCATTGTTTTTTTTTATACATTTACAATTGTAAATCTCACTAATATATAGATTTAGGCACTGCCTAAAAGCAGAGCTCCCATAAATAGTATATATAGTGCTAAATACGTGACAATTGTGTGACGCGGAATAACGGCAGTTACAGCGTGACCACTTCTTTACCAGAACCCAGAAGGAAAAACTGAAAGAAAAAACATTATTCTAAGCCTTCAAAAGCAATAGAAAACTTTTCAATTCGAAAAAAAATAATTATAGATTATAGAATATATGAACACATATATGTATAGAACAAAGGATTTTATTCAGGAACTGTAAAGTTATAAGATTTTTTTGGGTGGAAAGTGAACTACACTGAAATTTGTCCAAAAATATTACTGATAAGCTTAAGCTTTCATTCACTTATATTCATTAATGCAAGATAATAATTTTCTTTGTTAGTAATTGGTCTTTGAAAAGTTTTTTTTCCAGATTTATTCTTAACTTTATTATCGAGCGAAATATCTTACGAAAACTTACGAATATTTGGTGTAATATGTATTCCTTTTTCATATTTCATTCAACATTAAAATAACTTATCTATAAAAAATGTCAAAATATCCATATGCCTTAGTAATCATGAAATATGGAATCTTGTTTTGACATCAGAATTCCTCGCGTGAGGCTCGCTGGCCGTCAAATACATTTTTTCAAAGAACTAAGCTAAAGTCTTTTTACTAAGTCTTAGCCTTTATTCTTGAAATGGGATCAAAAACAAAACTTCAAAGCTTCAAATATCGCTTTTCTGGTTCACAAGTAATGAAAAAAAAGATGATAAAAATGCAAAATGCAGTATAAACGACAAACTATCCTAGTTTTTCTGACAATGTTTGGCGAATCAACGTCCTTGGCTTGTCGAGAGTTTCTGCAGCTAGTTTACACATTTTTTGTCGATTTTTTACGAAATATTAGTTAACATTAATTAATTTACCTTCTATGAAGTGCTTTCTACGGAACTGAAATATTGTTCTTGCAGTATAATCAGGTTTTTCTGGTCTACAGGCCACTTTTTCTCTCAATGAAGTTTCAGTCACAAAACTTCATCGTAAGATTAAGAATCTTCCCTCGCTAAATCTTCTTTAGCAAGTCGCTAAAGTCGAAAAATTGTTTTTGTTCACCTTAAGACAGACATGACTTCGATTAAACGTATTTTTCGCATTGCAAAAATAAGAAAAAAATACTTCTTGATCCATCTTTGACTACATTATTGCGATTTTTTCCGTGCATTTGTGAGTAAGCAAAGCGCGCGGGAACCCTGTGCATGGTGGTACACGGACGGACGTATGTATGTATGTATGTATGGACAAATCAAGCCATGAAAAATCAACTCGATGGATTACCATTTTTTCTTGAGTATGGTGCTCCTCTCGCAAGGGCCTTCGGCCCGCCCGGGAGCTCAGCTACGAATAGGTAATTTACAACTGACTACTTGAATTGAAGATAATACACACAAATACGCAAATTTCATCAAATCAGGATTATCCCAAGCTTTATTTCTACAACAAAAAATGTAGTAGGTTGATCTTATGGATATATTCCTTATTTTTCTGATTATATAATAATAATAATAATAATAATAATAATAATAATCGTTTAATCATCATAATAATAATCGTAATAATAATCATCATGACAACGACGACGACGACCACAATCACGACCACGACGATGCGTAATAATAAATTCATTATCAAACTGAACTCTATAAATTTCCTTTTTTCGAACTATTTTTTATCCTTAATTCTTGTTTCCCTGTTTCACCTGCCCTGGTAGCGTCGAAGAAACTAGAATAATTAGAACATATCCTGTTGTGAACCCCAACTTTTTTTAACAAGGGGTACAGAATCGTAATCATACATTACATTGACCTATCTTACCTGCGTGATATAACTACTTCAAAATGGTCACAATAAATGCCACTATACCTCTGTAGAGCTCAGTATATTTAGGTTGTCTTCCCCAGAGTTGTAAATACATTACCTTCATTGATGAAGGTTAAGTTTGGCCGGTCAAGATGTTGAATAATCATAGTCTTCAGACCAGCAGACAGTTGCAGATGTATTTTTAAAAGTTACTGAAATACTAAAAGTAAATCTAAATAAAGAATACATTAAAAAAATATAGCATAGCTTTGCTGTTTTTTTTTTCTGCCAAACTATACAGCTAACGTTAACTGAAACTAATGAGTCTGTAGTCGTAAACAGATGACTAAAAATGCCTTGTAAATGTTTAAAAAAAGACATATACAACTCTTTCACCATATTGTTACAGTTCAAACTTAGAAGCTGTTCAATGTTGGCATCAAAGCTCCAATTTGAATCAAATTTTCTATTGAATCTTCAAAAACTTAAACCAAATTGAATACATTTGCATTTAGATTAACTCAAAATTCACCACACACATGTTAAATTGGGCTTCTAACTTAAAAACAAGGCATTAAATATTTTGTGTAGTGCAAAACATTTGTAAGTAGGTCTGTCGACGAGAGGTTGAGTTAAAAAAAGATTGCTTGAACTTTTTTGGGGGATTTTCCGGCCCACTTGGCTCTGCCAACCAGTTCCTGTAATCTGTGTCTTTGGATTGAAGTTGCTTTGTTAATTTCTTCAAAATAACTTAGGAAAAATATATTTTCGATCTGATCATGACAAAAGCAGGTGCAGAATTATTTTCGACCAATTCACTAAGCATTCTGTTGTGGTCACTTCTGTGGTTCATTTCTTTCGCGAATGTACTTGGTGGCTCGCGAGGAAAGTCGTCTGCCGGATCCGTTTCCAGATCTGTTCGAAGCCGTGGATTCAAATCCAACGGTGGTGAAAAGAATCGCACATTTTCATCGCTTGACGATTGGGTCGTTGGGTTACTGGCTGTACTTTGTGTGATCGTTGTAATCATTTGTATCTGCCTGCTATGTAGAAAGGTTTGTCGAGGGGATAAACACGCCGAAGGTGGAGAAACTGACCAAGAAAATATCAAGCTGACCACAAAAAATATCGAAGTTATCGAGGAAATCGACGAGGAGGAGGAGCAACAACAAGCGCAGCCTGAGGAAGACTTAGTGGCCTCGGATTCATCAAGTCTGAAATAACAATATTGAACTGCAAGTGACAATTGTATATATGAATGTCTTTCTAAAATGTGAAGAATTTAAAACGATTGGGAGATTAGATCAAGTAGGCGATATGGGAAGTTGAACTAATTCTGCCATAAATTCTGCCATTCTATACATGTTATTTGTGCGCCATGTTCATATACTGCGGAGTTAAAAGACTTTGAGCGAACAATACTAGAAGAACATACACATAACTCTGGTTCCTTTACTTCATCTGATAAATGCATGGACATTGCGAAAACACATGTAAGATGAATGGAATATCTCCGGTCGCTGATAAAGGTAGACCTTCGATATGCATGCATTGAACATATGTTTTGAAAAAATGTCAGACAAAACATCCCGTAACACCTCAAATTATTAGTCGATCTCTTCTCTTCTCTTCTCTTCTCTCTCTCTCCCTCCTCTCTCTCTATATATAAGTTGACTATGCAAAATTTGGCTAGCATTAGAAGCGACCTACGACAACCGCAAGTGCACTAAGTCCAATTGATTTTGTAAATACTAACATTTCCATATGTCCTATAAATGGTCTTAGACTGGGGTTCAGCAGTAATAACCTTCCTCAGGCAAAAAAAAGATTAGATTTGTCAAATAACAAAAAGGGTCATTAAGAAAATATAGCACTTTATCCCCTGTTTCATGATGATCGCAGTTGCTGCCCACTATACTATCCGGAAACTTTATTTTAATTCTCTGAACTAATGGCCATATCTAGGTATCATGTTTCCTTGTTAGCTGCAATACTGGTTTTAATGATTTTCCCTCAGGGTATTCTCTTTTTTACGAGAGAAAACTTTCAAGAAAATGAGTATGAAAAATAAAGTAAGATTGATAGAATGGGGGATTAGTGAGGCGTTTAATGATGTTTTTTTCAGTGTTTTTTTTTTTTTGTGTGTGGATAAGATGTAAGAAAAACATGAATTAATTTTTTTTTTCGAAATTCGAGTTTTTCTCATGTTTATCAGTTATATTTCGAATTGAAGAAAAAAGTAGCCTTCCTAGTTTCTGGCAAAACGATCGAAGTACCAGATTTAAAACTAATAAAAAATATAATTAAAAAGACAAGGTATGTCAACTTTTTGTACCCCTAGTTATTCCATTGATTCTTTTGAATTTCGGAAAAACGAATTGTCATCATTATGAAGCAGATGTTTAGGTCCTCCTTGTTAAATGCTGCTTGAACTTAATTACTGTTCAAAAATAAACATTTTTAGCTCAAGAGTTTAAAGACCATTTGACTCTTTCCTTCTTTTCGCTATACCTTCCCCTCTTTTCATTCTTCTTTGTTTTCTTTCTTCCGTTCTTCGCTCATTCCTTTCGTTCTCTTTTTCCTCCCTTCCTGCCTTCCTTCCTTCCTTCCTTCCTTTCTTCCTTCCTTCCTTCCTGCCTTCCTTCCTTCCTTCCTTCACACAATCTTTCGCTCCTTTCTTCGTTTCTTTCTTACTTTCGTTTGTTCATCTGGATTTGACAAATCCTCTCCACGTCTGTTTCGACTTTTCTCTGTTCTGTTATGTGTAGCTTTAGCTTTAAATACCCGTAATAAGGAGCACTGATAGTTTGAGGGGATAAAGGGCGCACCTTCAAACGCTTTAAACATGAGTCCCTGGCTCGGGAGAATTGGGCAACCACTCCCCGCGTTTCGAAGTAAAATTGGATTTTATTGAATAAAAAAGAGTTTGAATAGTTATTACAAGGAGAGCCCGGCTTTCCTTTGCCGCATTCAATATTCATTATTCTTAATTACGTAATAGCTTTTTATGGGTTTCCTGTGGTTTAAGATCGGCTTCCTGTGGTTTGGGATCGGTTTACGGCGGTTACACAAGCTGTAATCAGATCTGTACTGTAAATTGATAGCCGATTAAGTTCAAATCAATAACCGTTGGTAACGCACTCTCTATAAAGCATTCGAAAGAAGAGATTCTCTTCTTTTGAATGCTTTATAGAAAGTGCGTTACATTCAAACATTACAGGCAACTCATAAAGAGCACGTTACCAACGGTTATTGATTTGAATTTAATCGGCTATCAATTTACAGTACAGATCTTGAAGTTAGTTTTTGATCTAATTTCTAACTGAATAGAATAATATGTGATGCAACTAATGTGAGTTACTCTATGTCACGTTATGTCACGCACTGGATTGATTATCATCATTTACAAAACGTAATGCGTAACGCGTAATCAATATTATATGCTAAAAACATTTATTTAACCAATATTACTTAATTGATTAGCTGTAATGATTCTAGTGTAAAGCCAGTTTAGTTGCACGCGGAAGCTAGACTGTCACGCCTAATCAGTCGTGCATGATGTCACATCATTGCACTTCTACTTGACTTGGATCCATCACGCAGCCCATGAACAAAATGCTGCGCGTTCGCTTGTCGTAGATAAAGTACATGAATGGATGGTTGGCTCGAAAACTCCCTCTTAAAACAACCGCAGTAGCCGCTGCTGCTTCGGTTCCCTTCTCGTTCACCTCCACGAAAGCCTTGTGTACAACCTTGCTTACACTAAGACCACGGCTTCCAGTAATACCAGACAAGTCTGCAGCGCCCGTGAACAAATCTCTGACACCAAGATTCTTTAGGAAATCATTTGCTTCGAAGCCATGTTCGACTCTGAATCGGGGTACATAGACTGTGATGTTAGTTGCACGTACAGAGTTCACCCAAATGTCTACAACAGTCGAAGAGATGTCTTGCTCCAATGACCTCAGTGCTTGCAAGCCCCTGTTTCTCGGGAGCACGAAAAACATCGAGGTTTCGTCTCCAGCGTAGGGGAGTTCTAATACCTCACACCGTTCACTCAGGGATCCATCGTAGAAATATTTGAATTCGCTGTGTTCCTTCATCAATTTCACTGGGATTCTGCGGTCATCCAAATAAAAGGTTGCATCAATTGTCTTCGTTTTGTCAAACTGGTACTTCCATGTTCCATTAAAGTAGATGGCATTGACCAATACCATCATTGTGCCCCCATTGATTTGTCCTCTCTTAAGAAGATCTTGAATCTTGTTTTCAGTCTTATTTTCGACCCATTTATTGATCTCTTGTCGTGCTTGTTCGGGATAATCTGCGAAGTCGGCCAGAGCCATTCTTGCGTTGAAATAGCGCGCAGAATCCCTTAGAAAACTTCTTAAGATCGTCATTCCTTTTCGACCCCAGATGCGGTTAGCAAGGCGCAGAACAACCTCATTGCTGTTTGACTGCAGGGCTTTTCCAAGTTTCTGAAAATCAGAATTAACAGTCTGTGGGTCCCAATAAAAAGCCGTTTCCATCTCTTGGGCGGTGTTCCCCCTCGCTCCAAGATGGGTCATGCCCATAGCAATGGCGAGGCTGAGGGGAGAGAAAAACAAATTCTTGTTACGGAATTTGGCAGAATCTGAAAGCTGATTGTAAAATCGAAAGCCAAAATCGTTGGTTAAATCAGCGAGAGGGTTTCTGACTGGCGGTATAACGAAGCACAAGGAAGAAGAAACGTAAAACAGCGTGAATATCAAAATCAACTTCAACATCTCGATCGAACGCTTTTAGTATCCTTTTTTGCACAAATGTTTGGCTCTATAGACGTTGTTGTCTGATTGAAGTTTTGATACTGCTACTTGTTATAAGCTTTCTTGGGAACTTTATTTTTGGCATCAAATTTTCCGGGTGACATCACTTCCGTTCTTGAAGTGACATCGACCGTTTCGAATGCAGTTGACTGAAAAGCGTGTTGCATTTCACTAGCAATGACTTTTCAAATTTTGATCTTTTGAAATACATTGCATCAAAAAAGGAATATTATCCTATGACTAAAATGGTATTTATGCTCACTCAATTCTGTAAACGTATTGGTTCAGTAGTGTGTCTTTGCATGCCTATTGGTCTGGAGGTCGACTTTGCGGCATGAAAATAAGTGTTCCGGCTATTTATGGATTATTTGAGTTCATAATTAATATTGAAGAGACTATTCCTGTTTGAAAAACTGTTTTTAATTCAAAAAAATTGAAACCATGTTTTGGAACACGACCTAACTTTTTCATCAAGATTGTTTGTTCTCACTTGCAATGACTTTGCACATTTTAATATTTTCAAATACATTGCATACAGAAAGGAATATCATCGTATATGCAGAATATATAATGTTAATGCTCACTATTCTACTCACGTGCTGGTTCAAAAGTTTGCATTGCACCTATATCTTTATGTAAGCGGTCGAATTTACTGTATGAACAAATAAGTAGTGGGGCTATTTATAGACTCTTAAAGGTCATGATTGAAGCGACTCTATTCCTGCTTAAGAATTTTTATTAATCTATTTCCAATTTAGAAATTATAAGCATGTCTTTTAGCATATACTTACTTTTTCAAAAAAAGGTGGTCCTATAAATCCTGAAAAAAATGCATTTTTATGTTGAGATTTGAAATGATATATTTACTCGGCTACAGCTGCTAGCGTTTCAAAACGATAGTCCTCTAAATTCCAAATACTTTATATAATATAGAGCAGGTACCTAAGCAGGGCCGTAGGAAGGGGGGGGGGGGGGGGGGGCTGGGGGGATTTCGTTCCCCAGTTTTTCCGAGAAAAGTAAAGCAAGTATGGAATTAAATTTTCATTTGTCGTGTTCACGTGTTGCTTTGTGACCCTATATTTTCTCAATGTTTGCTACGGCCCTGCTAAGGAACTGCAGGTTTTGAAACACAGCCACAATACAATGCAACGTTGCATCGAAATTAAGAGAACAACACAGTGACAAACTCAATTCACACAAGATCCAACCGGAGCCGGAGCTCGAACCCGGACCACAGCGGTGATTGGCGGGGGTAGACCACTGCACCACTACGCCACCCAACATCCTTCCTTCCTTATAACAAAATCGACAATTTTCATCCAATCATTACGTTAAATTCTTTATTTATAGCATTGATAATCCTTCTTTAGTACAGTTATTAAACCAATGTATGCAATTTTATATTAAAGTCTCAAAAAGTCGTATAAAACTTCCAAGGAAGCAGCTACTAAACGTATCTTAAAATCCAACTTTGGTTTTAGCCAAGACCCTTCTCTTTTGCTGGTTACATTAAATAAAAAATAAAAAACATGATTATTAGTCCGTCTACCTTAACCATTACTAAAAATATGGTTTGCCATATCTGTGCAAAGACATGCCTTGATGTAGAGGTTGTTTCAGAGTCCGATAACAATGATGGTTCCTCTTAGTACCTTGGATTTGGTATTGGGGCTAATGTCTAACTGAGTAAAATCATTACATATATTTTGCTCATGGTGTGACTTGTTATGTGTCACGTTTTACCTTTAAAAAAGGCGTAACTGCGATATCAATATTAATATTACAAGTCATTCTCATTTAACCAATATTACTTAAATGACTATCTGTAATAACACTAAAATAAAATAACGCAAATTCAATTAAAGAAGAAAGGCAAGTTGCCACGCTTAATCAGTCGTGCGTGATGTCACGTCACTGCACTTTTTCTTGACTTGGATCCATCACGCGCCCCATGAACAAAATGCTGCGTGTTGGCTTGTGGTAGATGAAGTACACGAATGGATGGTTGGCTCGAAAACTTCTCCCTCCTCGGCTTACAAGTACCACAGTAGCTGCTGCTGCCTCGGTTCCCTTCTCGTTCACCTCCACGAACGCCTGGTGTATAACCTTACTGACAAAAAGACCACGGCTTCCAGTAATACCAGACAAGTCTGCAGCGTCCGTGAACAAATCTCTGATACCAAGGTTCTGCAGGAATCCAATAGCCCCAAAGCGATGCACGACTTTGAATCTAGGTACGTAAATTGTGAGGTTCGTTTCACGTACTGAGTTCACCCAAATGTCTACAACAGTCGAGGATATGTCTTGCTCCAAAGAACTCAGTGCTTGCGACCCCCTGTTTCTCGGGAGCACGAAAAACATCGAGGTTTCATCATCAGCGTAGGGGAGTTCTAATACCTCACACCTTTCGCTCAAGCCCGTGTCTTCGAAATAACTGAACTCGCCGTGTTCCTTCATAAATTTCACTTGGATTATGCGGTTATCTAGATTAACAAAAGGAAGATCAACTGTCTTCTTCTCGTCAAACTGGTACTTCCAGGTTCCATTAAAGTAGATGGCATTGACCAATACCATGGATGTGCCCCGTTTAATGTCTTCTTTCTTTAGAAGGTCTCGAATCTTGTTTTCTGTCTTATTTTCTACCCATTCATTAATCTCTTTTATTACTTTTTGGGGGTTTCCAAAGTCGGCCACAGCCATTCTAGCGTCGAAATACGTTCCAGAATCCCTGAGAAAGCTTCTTAAGATCTTCATTCCTTTTCGACCCCAGATGCGGTTAGCAAGGCGCAGAACAACCTCATTGCTGTTTGACTGCAGGGCTTGTCCAAGTTGCTGAAAATCCGAATTAACAGTCTGTGGGTCCCAATAAAAAACCGTTTCCATCTCTTTGGCGGTGTTTCCCCTCGCTCCAAGATGGGTCATGCCCAAAGCAATGGCGATGCTCAGGGGAGAGAAAAACAGACTCTTGTTACGGTAATTGGCAGAATCCGATAGCTGATTGTAGAATCGAAAGCCAAAATCGTTGGTTAAATCAGCGAGAGGGTTTCTGACTGGCGGTATAACGAAACACCAGGAAGAAGAAACGTAAAACAGCGTGAATATCAAAATCAACTTCAACATCTCGATCGAACGCTTTTAGTATCCTATTTTGCACAAATGTTTGGCTCTATAGACGTTGTTGTCTGATTGAAGTTTTTATTCTGCTACTTGCTACTGGGAACTTTATTTTTGGCATCAAATTTTCCGGTTGACGTCACTTCCGCTCTTGAAGTGACGTCAACCGTTCAAGTGTGTTTCAAAAGCGTGTTGGATTTCACTTGCAATGACTTTGCAAATTTTGATATTTTCAAATACCTTGGATAGAAAAGGAATATCATTGTATATGTAGAATAATATTCTTGCTCACTCTATTCTGTTGACTTGCTAGTGTAATATCGGTACTTTTTCTTGCACCTTGCAAGGTCGACTTTAGGCATGAAAATAAGCAGTTGGGCTATTTACGGACTCTTCAAGGTCATGATTGAAAACACTATTATCTTCTTCGAGATGTTTTTTTAATATCTATTATTCTCAATTCAAAAAAATCAAGAACATGTCTAGTGGCACACACTCGCTTTTTCATAAAGTTCGTCCTTTAAATACTGAATACTGCATTAAGGGGGAGCTTGGATGAAAGTCAATCAAAAGTAAAAAAGACTTGAAACTTTGTTAAACTTATCTATATGACCAAAATAGTAGCCAAGCAAAATATTATCTTCACGGTCAAAAGGTGGCGGATATAAATGATTAGTTATTTGTAGCATCTAAATTATGAGTAAATGAATAGAGATTACTTCATGGAAAGTGCGCGCGTACGGTTTTTATTCACGAGTTTTATGATACTTCACAACTCGTGAATAAAAACCGTACGCGCGCACTTTCCATGGTGTTTTCTTTTTATTATATTCATACCGAGATTTTCAATTTGGTTTGAATTAGAGACTATTTTAGTTTACAAAGTTTGTAAACAAAGCTCAGTTTCCAAACTAAAAATTATATTGCAATAATTCTTTATTTTACAATGCTGTTTTACAAGCATAATAAAAACTTATTCTTATTAAATTCTAATTAAATTCTAATTCGGTTTCTAAGTTTGACTTTTCAACTTCTAGGCTTTTAGTTTACACCATAAATAATTGCGAAAGCTTACCGAAGTTTCTGTCGCCTTCTTACACGGCAAAGCTGCCTTTCAATTCCTCGTTGTTGTTTAATACATTTTTAAGAACTTTTCCACGAGATTTACATCTCGGTCAGCTTTTCCTCCGCTCTACTATTGGTATTTCATCGATTTTCTCTTTGGTTTCGTCGTCTAAATTATATTTTCATCCATGTTTTGAACTCAAACTTTCTAGTTTAGGTCTCACCGAAGTCGTCTTCTTACAAAAGCAAATGAAGCTGACTTTCCTTGTTGTTGTTTAAGTTTTCAGTACTTTTAAATAACTTTTCCAATAGATTTACATCTCAGGCAGCTTTTTCTCCGCCATACTATAGATAATTCATCGATTTTCTCTTTGGTTTTGTCGTCTAAAATATAGTTTCATTCATGTTTTGAAATAAAAACTTTCTAGTGTAGTCGAAAGTCTCACACGAAAGAGCAGTGGAGCCCGTTGCTGCCGGCTTCTGATTGGACGTATCGTTTTTCTCACACGTGAAGAAAAGCCGTACGTGCCTTCTGATTGGACGTATCGTTTTTCTCACACGTGAAAAAGCGATACGCGCATTGTGATTGGTTGGGAGAAGTGAACGAACGAACATTTATTACACAGGATTTTACTGAGTAAATCTCGGTATGTATATAATAAAGTCATTTACTCAACCCTATTGTTCTTTCATCTTTTAAACCAAGATTTCTCAACTGCAAATGGCTCCCAAGCTAGAATTTTTTCCAATCTGATTTTCATGATCATAATTGAGTCATATTCTACTCAAATATTTGAATAATTCGGACTTTCAAAAATTGGGGCGTTTTCATCGAAGTGCTCCTTTAAGAAAAGATATATAATGCGTAATTAACCTTATTCGTTATTATTGTACTGGTTTACTGAGCACTGAGCCTGGTTTAGGCTTCCACAACTTATAATTCTCACCGCCATAAGTCTGGCTGACATTTAGTAACCCACATTCATTATCATCTACCAATACAAGGGTTTTCGATTGACGAGTTACATGTTTCATCAATTCCTTTATATTTGCAGTCATTCGTGCCGTGTGGTGTAAAACCTCCAGTTCTTTGTGTATATCTTATACATCAGTATTGTGCTTTTACACCAATCCGTTATTAGACTCCACTTGGCATACGCAGGATTTCTATTATATATATGTATCAGTATATACTCTTTTTCACAACTACGTGACCCTGACAAGTGGCCAAAATACTTGACGTCTGGTGTATTTGGCTTCGGACGCAGGTAGCGTACAGCTAGCCAGTCCATGATGTTGTTTTTAGGCCAATAAGAAAAATATTTCATATAAATTAATTAAAGATGTTATTTCATCTGCGCGGAGATTTGTATTTAATTGAACCAAGCTTTCGGCCTATGTGGCCATCTTCAGGGTTGTGAAAAAGCACGTATAATACGTAGTTAACGGAAAATGGTTTCCATGAAAAAATATATACAACAAGAGCGAGCTAAGAATTTCAACCGACAGCATTACTGACAACTAAGTGCGCGCTAGATATATTATATAGAGTTTCGGTAAAACATTGGCACGCAAATTAAACATACAGGTTTAGGTATCAAATCCTTTATTTCTTAATTATTTTATACAAAAAAAATTCATATCCCTAAAAATAAAACTAGTTCAAAGTAAAGAGCATGTAATACTCTAAAACTTATATTAACATCAGCGTAAAGTCTTATAATATATCATTCATTAATTACCATCGTCATTAAAAAATTGAGAACTGAATAATATATTCTCTTGAGCACACATTACATTTTTCAGGATTAAAATCAAATTCGGGGATTATACTTCCTAGGTAACAGGTATCTTAACGACTCCTGACCTCGCTAAATCAAGTTTAGTCTTTTAGGAATTATTTTGACCTCATCCTTATAACCAAAAAGTCGTCTTACTTCATTATCGCTGTTACAAACAAAGTCAAAGTACGTCGAGCTCCGTACTGTACGTTTGTTCAAAAATCTAATAAATTAATGTAAAATCATGTTAATTTTCTATCTCAGAAAAAGTCTAAACTTTTATTTAACGAAGTGTCTGTCACATTTTAGTTATTGCTTACAAGCGAAAAAATTGACTTAGAGCACTAGTACTATTGCGCATTACTATTAGGATTCCTTCTGTACTGGGATGGTGTCATTAAAATGTCATCCAACTGTTTCTTGCGATGGGTTCATCACTCGACCCATGAACAAGATGGCACCAGATGTCTTGTGATACAGGAAGAAGAGAAAAGGGTGGTCTGCTCTAAAGACAGTTGGGATGTTTACGCATCTTATGCAGACTATGACTGCAGTAGCCGCAGCCGCTTCGGTTCCCTTCTCGTTTACCTCCACGAAAGCCTTGTGTACAACCTTACTAACATAAAGATCACCGCGTCCGACAATGCCAGACAAGTCTGCAGCGTCCGTGAACAAATCCCTGATACCAAGATTCTTTAGGAAATCATTTGCTTCGAAGCCATGTTCGACTCTGAATCGGGGTACGTAGACAGTGATGTTAGTTGCACGTACAGAGTTCACCCAAATGTCTACAACAGTCGAGGAGATGTCTTGTTCCAACGACCTCAGTGCTTGCAAGCCCCTGTTTCTCGGGAGCACGAAAAACATCGAGGTTTCGTCTCCAGCATAGGGGAGTTCTAATACCTCACACGGTTCATTCAGAGATCCATCGTAGAAATATTTAAACTCGCTGTGTTCTTTCATCAATTTCACTGGGATTCTGCGGTCATCCAAATGAAAGGTTGAATCAATTGTCTTCCTCTCGTCAAACTGGTACTTCCATGTTCCATTAAAGTAGATGGCATTGACCAATACCATGACTGTGTTCTCATCGATTACTCCTTTTTTAAGAAGTTCTTGAATCTTATTTTCAGTCTTATTTTCGACCCATTTATTGATCTCTTGTCGTGCTTCTTCGGGATAATTTGCGAAGTCGGCCAGAGCCATCCTTGCGTTGAAATACCGTCCAGAATCCCTGAGAAAACTTCTCAAGATCGTCATTCCTTTCTGACCCCAGATGCGGTTAGCAAGGCGGAGAACAACCTCATTGCTGTTTGACTGCAGGGCTTGTCCAAGTTGCTGAAAATCCGAATTAACAGTCTGTGGGTCCCAATAAAAAGCCGTTTCCATCTCTTGGGCGGTGTTTCCCCTCGCTCCAAGATGGGTCATGCCCAGAGCAATGGCGATGCTCAGGGGAGAGAAAAACAGACTCTGGTTACGGAATTTGGCATCATCTTTAAGCTGATTGTAGAATCGAAAGCCAAAATCGTTGGTTAAATCAGCGAGAGGGTTTCTGACTGGCGGTATAACGAAACACCTGGAAGAAGAAACGTAAAACAGCGTAAAAATCAATATCAACTTCAACATCTTGATCGAACGCTTTTAGTTTCCTTTTTTGCGCAAATATTTGGCTCTATAGACGTTGTTGTCTGATTGAAGTTTTTATTCTGCTACTTGTTATAAGCTTCCCTGGGAACTTTGTTTTTAGCATCAAATTTTCCGGTTGACGTCACTTCCGCTCTTGAAGTGACTTCAACCGTTCAAATGTGTTTCAAAAGCGTGTTGGATTTCACTTACAATGACTTTGCAAATTTTGATATTTTCAAATATCTTGGATAGAAAAGAAATATTATTGTATATGTAGATTAGTTTTCTTGCTCACTCTATTCTGCTCACTTGCTGGTGTAATATCGTTTCTTTTTCTCGTACCTTTATCTCGCTGCAAGGAAGACTTTAGGCATGAAAGTAAGTAGTGGGGCTATTTATGGACTCTTCGAGTTCATGATTGAAGAGTTTATTACTTCTTTCAAATGTTTTTTCTTAATTTTTTACATAAAAAAGAAAAAAATATATACAAGAACATGACCAGTGGCACTTACACGCTTTTTCATAAGTTTTTCCTGTAAATACTGAAAACTGCATTTAAAAAAATTCATCGCTATATATTTTGAAATTTGAAAATATATATGGTTTCGGCTACTGTTGCGTCAAGTATCGTTCTCTATAAATTCCCAATACTACATAGAGAATAGTAGATTACCTTGCGGAAATATTATTTATGCAAAAAGGTCATTTCAAACATGTCTTCAACAAATCTAATAAGAAATTCGTGTTTATTAAAACATTATAGCTGTACTTCTGTTATTAAGAAACTCTAAAAATTTGCGCAATTGTTATATATATATATATATTTCAGTAGGAATTATTCTTCATTAAAACGTGTCTGATGATCGCTTAAGCGTGAAACTCGGAGTAACAGCTAAAGTGATATCGATGTCTTGTCTCTAATTTATCTTCCATTCACAATTTATTACGCTCTACATTTTAATGTATTGAGCACTCTACCGACAGTATAGACATACATCTTGATTTATGTATAATAATATATATCAATCAATTTTATTGAACCGTAAAGACCACATCTTTCTAAAACCAGGCCAATGGTTGATATTAGTATATTGCACAACATTATCAAGAGTGTCAAATCAGAAAATCAGAAAATCGGCAAATGTTACGTGCTGATTTGTGCGAGATGTCGCGTCACTGCACTTTTTTCTGCCCAGGGTTTATTACTCGCCCCATGAACAAAATGCTACGTGTTGACTTGTGATAGATGAAATACAAGAAAGGATGGTCGACTCGAAAACTGGGAATACAACTCTCTCTCAGAACTACCCCGGTAGCCGCTGCTGCCTCGGTTCCCTTCTCGTTCACCTCCACGAAAGCCTTGTGTACAACCTTACTGACACTAAGACCACGGCTTCCAGTAATACCAGACAAGTCTGCAGCGCTCGTGAACAACTCTCTGACACCAAGATTCTTGAGATAATCATTCGCTTCAAAGTAATGTTCAACTTTAAATCTAGGCAGGAAGACTTCCATTTCTCTTTCACTAACTGATCTTACCCAAGTGTCGAGCACAGTGGATGAGATGTCATGCTCCAAGGACCTCAATGCTCGGGACCCCAGGTTCATTGGGAGGACAATGAACATCGAAGTATCTTCTCCAGTGTAGGCTAGTTCTAACACCTCGCATCTTTCACTCAAAGTTCCATCGTAGAAATAGTTAAACTTCCCCATCTGTCTCATCAGTTTGACTGGAACTCTTAGGTAGTTTTTGGTTCCCGGACGTCGATATCTGTCGAGATAGAATGTTGAATCACTAGTTTTTTTCTTGTCAAACTGGTATTTCCAGGTCCCTTTGAAGTAGATAGCATTGACCAATACCATGATCGTTCTAGGGGTTATGACCCCTCGCTGAAGAAGCTCTCGAATCTTGTTCTCAGTCTTATATTCCACCCATCTGTTAATTTCTTGTCGTGCTTGCTCGTGAGCGTTCCTGAAGTTGGCCAGAGCCATTGTTGCGTTGAAATAGCGCCCAGAATCTCTGAGAAAACTTCTCAAGATCGCCATTCCTTGTTGACCCCAGATGCGATTGGCAAGACGCAGGACAAATTCACTGCTGTTTGACTGTAGGGCTTGTCCGAGCTGCTTGAAATCAGAATTAACAGTTCGTGGATCCCAACCAAAGGATCTTTCCATTTCTTGAGCGGTATTTCCCCTCGCACCAAGGTGAGTCATGCCCATAGCAATGGCGATGCTCAGAGGAGAGAAAAATAAATTCGTCTTCCAAAACTTTGGGTCATACTTGAGCTGGTTGTAGAATCGCAAGGCAAAGTCGTTCGTTGAGTCTGCCAGCGAGCTACTTACAGGCAGCGACAAAACTGGCGATATGACGTAACTCCACGAACAAGAGGCATAAAACAGCGTGAAAATCAAAACCACCTTCAACATCTTTAGACTTTGCTTGAAGTATTTCTGCGTTAAACCAACGTTCAGTTAGATTGGTTTGACTAAATAAATTAAGACTTGAATCGGTGTCCGTTTTATACTTTCACTTGAACTCCTTTTTCGGCTACAAATACTTCCGGTAGACGTCAGTTCCGCTTGAAAGCTATTAGATGCAGCTTAAACGTGAGTTCGATCTCGGCTTCCAGCAAGTTTGAAAATTTCGAACATTTCAAAAAGGCATTGCATTAGGACAGGAAAATTATGATCATTTCGTTATTTTATTATTTTCTACTGTGTTCGGCTATTGTTTCGTCTCCGGTAGACGTCAGTTCTGCTTGAAAGCGATGAAATGCAGCTTATACCTGTAAAAGGTGTGCTTGATTTCGGCTTCAAGCAAGTTTGTAAATTTTTAACATTTCAAAAATCATTGTATTAGGAGAGCAAAAATTATTATAATCATTTCCTAATTTCATTATTTGCTACTGTGTTCAACCATAATTAAAATGTCTACGATTTTTCTCGTAATTTTTAAATATTTTCAAGTTGGTCTACTATAGCACGAAAACAAAGATTGAATGACTCATTAATCTTCGAGGTCAAGATCCATTAGTGATGATAGATTAGAGAAGCTATCATTTGTTAACTTTTTTTTTAACCAAAAGCATGGCAACCTGCATTACATTCGTGGATCCTTGCATTGAACGGAGGCTGAGAATTGGAAACCTATTGTTTTTTCCTCCAAATTGAGTGGCATTTCAAAGTGCTGCAAAGGGTTTATAGTGCATAGTAAGCAACACACTACGCCTGCCTAGAAATTATGTTAAAGTTGTAGTATTCTTATTTTGGATAGTTAAGAAAACGAGAGTGCAAACAATATATCTGTGAAATACAAATTACTAAATAGTACAAAATAGGGCTAATTAAACAATAGAAAACAATAGAATTTGCTCGAAATAGTACTATTTAGTATAACTAATGTTTCACGGATATACTGTTTGTACTCTTTATATCAGATGTTAGTAAAATTCTACTACTATACTATTGCAAATCCTGCATTCTGATTGGCTAACGTACTCACTATCTATCAGCCGACAGATAGTGGGTAGAGAAAGCCGGACTTGTTTTGAAAAAATGGCGGCTTTTCCTTCGCGCTTTTGTGAAGTTTAGTTTAGTTTAGTATAGTATAGTTTAGTTGAGATTTTTACTAAAACAATTAGAAGACTCACTCTCGATTTCTATCGGCTTTGATAGTTGACTCGGGGCCGGAGCCCCTCGTCAACTATCAGCCGATAGAAATCTCGAGTTCGTCTTCTAATTGTTAAGTAGAATTATTGCATTGCCCGTGCATAGAAACATACGAATACATCAAATGTGCCAAGAGCTGCACCTGACGTATGAATATTGAGAAAGGCCTATAGCTACGACTTCAACATTTTTAAAGAAAATTATGCTTTATGCTTCAATTGGGCAATTATTGAGAAGCCTTATTAGTCTTGCCTTCATTTTTCAATCTTCAGTTTTGAGCACAAGAATGTCTTATGCACTAAGGTGCGTAGCAAGTGTTTTGTTAAAACCACACATGACATTATCTAGCCGGGGCGCTGAAATAGTAAAAAAATTGGCACAAAGATTCAATATACAGGTTTAGGTATAAAATGCTTTATTTCTTAAAAAAATCATATCGTTATGAATAAAACTAGTCCAAAGTAAAGAGCACGTAATACTTTAAAAGTTATATTAACATCAGCGTAAAGTCTGCTCTTAAAATACATCACTCATTAATTACCATTGTCATTAAAAAAATGAAAAATGAAAAATATATCCTCTTTAAGCACACATAACATTTTTCAGGAATAAAATCAAATTCGGGGATCATACTTCAAACCTGACCTCTCTAAATCAGGTTTAGTCTTTTAGGATTTTTTTTTTTGACCTTATCCATATAACCGAAAAGTCTTCTTACTTCATTATCACTGTTATCAAAGTCAAAGTACGTCGAGCACCGTGCTGTACGTTTGTTCAAAAATCTAATAAATTCTATGTAAAATCATGTTAACTTTCTATCTTAGAAAAGGTCTAAACGTTTACTTAACGAAATGTCTGTCACATTTTAGTTATTGCTTACAAGCGAAAAAATTGACTTAGAGCACTAGTACTATTGCGTATTACTATTAGAATTCCTTCTGTACTGGGATGTGTCATTAAAATGTCATTTAACTGTTTCTTGCGATGGGTTCATCACTCGACCCATGAACAAGATGGCACCAGATGTCTTGTGATAAAGGAAGTAGAGAAAAGGGTGGTCTGCTCTAAAGAAGTTTTGGATGATGTTTCCGCATCCATAGATATTAACTGCAGTAGCCGCAGCAGCTTCAGTTCCCTTCTCGTTCACCTCCACGAAAGCCTCGTGTGCAACTGTACTGACATAAAGACCACGACTTCCAGTAATGCCAGACAAGTCTGCAGCGCCCGTGAACAGATCTCTGACACCAAGATTCTTTAGGCAATCATTTACTTCGAAGCCATGTTTGACTGTGAATCGGGGTACGAAGACTGTGATGTTAGTTGCACGTACAGAGTTCACCCAAATGTCTACAACAGTCGAGGAGATGTCTTGTTCCAAAGACCTCAGTGCTTGCGAGCCCCTGTTTCTCGGGAGCACGATAAACATCGAGGTTTCTTCTCCAGCGTAGGGGAGTTCTAATACCTCACACGGTTCACTCAGAGATCCATCGTAGAAATATTTAAACTCGCTGTGTTCTTTCATCAATTTCACTGGGATTCTGCGGTCATTCAAATGAAAGGTTGAATCAATTGTCTTCCTCTCGTCAAACTGGTACTTCCATGTTCCATTAAAGTAGATGGCATTGACCAATACCATCATTGTGCCCCCATTGATTTGTCCTCTCTTAAGAAGATCTTGAATCTTGTTTTCAGTCTTATTTTCGACCCATTTATTGATCTCTTGTCGTGCTTGTTCGGGATAATTTGCGAAGTCGGCCAGAGCCACCCTTGCGTTGAAATAGCGCCCAGAATCCCTTAGAAAATTTTTTGAGATATTCATTCCTTTTCGACCCCAGATGCGGTTAGCAAGGCGCAGAACAACCTGTTTGCTGTTTGACTGCAGGGCTTGTCCAAGCTGCTGAAAATCAGAATTAACAGTCTGTGGGTCCCAATAAAAAGCCGTTTCCATCTCTTGGGCGGTGTTTCCCCTCGCTCCAAGATGGGTCAAGCCCAGAGCAATGGCGATGCTCAGGGGAGAGAAAAACAGACTCTTGTTACGGAATTTGGCAGAATCTGAAAGCTGATTGTATAAACGGAAGCCAAAATCGTTGGTTAAATCAGCGAGAGGGTTTCTGACTGGCCGTATAACCGAGCACCAAGAAGAAGAAACGTAAAAAAGCGTGAAAATCAATATCAACTTCAACATCTTGATCGAACACTTTTAGTTTCCTTTTTTGCACAAATATTTGGCTCTATAGACGTTGTTGTCTGAATAAAGTTTTGATTTTGCAACTTGTCATATGCTTTCCTGGGAACTTTATTTTTGGCGTCAAATTTTCCGGTTGACGTCACTTCCGTTCTTGAAGTGACGTCAACCGTTTCGAATGCAGTTGAAAAGCGTGTTGGATTTCACTAGCAATGACTTTTCAAATTTTGATCTTTTGAAATACATTGCATCAAAAAAGGAATATTATCGTATGACTAAAATGGTATTTATGCTCACTCTATTCTGTAAACTTATTGGTTCAGTAGTGTGTCTTTGCATGCCTATTGGTCTGCAGGTCGACTTTGCGGCATGAAAATAAGTGTGCGGGCTATTTATGGATTATTTGAGTTCATAATTAATATTGAAGAGACTATTCCTGTTTCATGGTTTGAAAAACTTTTTTTAATTAAAAAAATTGAAACCATGTTTTTTAACACGACCTAACTTTTTCATAAAGATTGTTCTGAATACAGAGAATACTGTATTATGGCCCCTATTAAGCTAAAAACGCTGGCATAAACCATCGGTTGAATTCTGAAATGTTAAATCTGTTCTGCAACGATGCCTCGAAACGAACGTCTTCCAAATTTCGAACTCGACAAAGTGAGAATAGGATATTAACAAAATAAAAGTTATGGTAAGAATTCATTTTTATTGTATTTTTTTATGCTTATTTCTAAATATATTTTGTGAAATGCAAAACTTAAAAGTATTATTGTGCGCATCGGTTTCTTAAGACCTTGGCTATAATTCTGAACTTTATACAAAGATAAACTTGCTACAATGCCGTGAAATTATTCTATTATATTGGACTGCTTTAAATACTCAGTCTGCGTTTTGACATCCAAAAGTTAAGGGTCTTGAAACAATTTTTTACAGCGACAGTTCGAAAATACAAACGTTTTTTGGAGGTCCAGATCAATCACACAAACACTGTTCGAGTTTCATGAATTTATACATCCGTGGCATTTATTTGGGCCATGTGGTCTCAACCTCGTTTTCCTAAGAATATCTTATAATAAATCATCATTTTTTCGCTGTAAGCAACACGCAACACTAACCAATCCATTAGATAGCCTCCTCCGCAGGCTCAGACTATATTTATTCTTCAGAACGTAATTTGGATTCCTGTGTTGAAATATTTGGTAGAGAAAAAGAGAAAAACTGTAGACAAGAGAGGGAGAAAGAAAAGTGCAAGATTTTAACTGATGCTGTGTATTATATGTACAGTAAAGCCTATCATTTCTTTAAAGGAAGAACTGAAAATTTATTAAGCGCTAGCTTAAATATAACACTGTAGGTGCAGTGATTGAATTACTATGCTTTCTTCACGTCTTGGAAGTTAAGGGGCTTAATAAAGGGTTTACGATAGTCTTTTTTCATAAGTAAGCGATCCTGACAAGGAGACAAAATTCAGTCGACGTTGGCAGCTTTTGACAGTCGGCGGGTGCAAGGTAGCGTAGAGTTAACGGGTCAGTGAAGCTGTCTAAATTTTAGTCATATCGCACCAGATACAATATATATATGGTTTGACAATATACTAAGAAAGATATCGAATTCTGTCAATCTTAAATATAGTCTCCATAATTATATTTTGTTACGGCGAAAAAATTGACCTTTTAGTGGAGTTTTGATACTTTCGAAAATTTGCCTTGTCACAAAATAAAAAAAATTGAATCCTAAAGAAAGCATAGCCTGAAAACCTAAGTATTAATTAATATAACTCAACATGATTGATTACGTGTGTAATATGTCGCGTCACTGCACTTTTTTCTGCCCAGGGTTCATCACTCGCCCCATAAACAAAATGTTACGTGTTGGCTTGTGATAGATAAAATACAAGAAAGGATGGTCGGCTCGAAAACTGGGAATGCCACTTTTTCTCACGACTACCCCGGTAGCCGCTGCTGCTTCGGTTCCCTTTTCGTTGACCTCCACGAAAGCCTTGTGTACAACCTTACTGACACTAAGACCATGGCTTCCAGTAATACCAGACAAGTCTGCAGCGCTCGTGAACAAGTCTCTGACGCCTAGATTTTTGAGGTATTCGTTTGCTTCAAAGTAATGTTCGACTTTAAATCTAGGCAGGAAGACTTTCAACTTTCTTTCACTAACTGATCGCACCCAAGTGTCGAGCACAGTGGATGAGATATCATGCTCCAAGGACCTCAATGCTCGGGACCCCAGGTTCATTGGGAGGACAATGAACATCGAAGTATCTTCTCCAGTGTAGGGTAGTTCTAGCACCTCGCATCTTTCATTCAAAGTTCCATCGTAGAAATAGTTAAACTTCCCCTTCTGTCTCATCAGTTTGACTGGAACTCTTAGGTTGTTTTTTCTTCCCGGGCGTCGATATCTGTCGAGATAGAATGTCGAATCACTAGTTTGTTTCTTGTCAAACTGGTATTTCCAGGTCCCTTTGAAGTAGATAGCATTGACCAATACCATGACAGTGCTAGGTGTTACGACCCCTCGCTGAAGAAGCTCTCGAATCTTGTTCTCAGTCTTATTTTCCACCCAACTGTTAATTTCTTGTCGTGCTTGCTCGTGAGCGTTCCTGAAGTCTGCCAGAGCCATTGTTGCGTTGAAATAGCGCCCAGAATCTCTGAGAAAACTTCTCAAGATCGCAATTCCTTGTTGACTCCAGATGCGGTTGGCAAGACGCAGGACAAATTCACTGCTGTTTGACTGTAGGGCTTGTCCGAGCTGCTTGAAATCAGAATTAACAGTTCGTGGATCCCAACCAAAGGATCTTTCCATTTCTTGAGCGGTATTTCCCCTCGCACCAAGGTGAGTCATGCCCATAGCAATGGCGATGCTCAGAGGAGAGAAAAATAAATTTGTCTTCCGAAACTTTGGGTCATACTTGAGCTGGTTGTAGAATCGCAAGGCAAAGTCGTTCGTTGAGTCTGCCAGCGAGCTTCTTACAGGCGGCAACAAAACTGGTGATATGACGTAACTCCACGAACAAGAGATATAAAACAGCGTGAAAAAGAAAACCACCTTCAACATCTTGAGCCTTTGCTTGAAGTATTTCTGCATTAAACCAACGTTCAGTTAGATTGGCTTTACTAAATAAATTAAGACTTGAATCAGTGTCCCTTTTAAATACTCTCACTGGAACTCCTTTTTCGGCTACAAATGCTTCCGGTAGACGTCAGTTCCGCTTGAAAGCTATTAGATGCAGCTTAAACGTGAGTTCGATCTCGGCTTCCAGCAAGTTTGAAAATTTTGAACATTTCAAAAAGGCATTGCATTAGGACAGGAAAATTATGATCATTTCGTTATTTTATTATTTTCTACTGTGTTCGGCTATTGTTCCGCAAATGACCACTATTTTTCTTGTAATTTCTATATGTTTGGAAGTTGGTCTAGAAGCACGAACACAAAGATTGAATGACTCATTAATTCATTTATCTTCGAGGTCAAGATCCATTAGTGATGATAGATTAGAGAAGATATTATTTGTTAATCTTAACTATTTTTTAACCAAAAGCATGGCAACCTGCATTACATTCGTGAATCCTTGCATTGAACGGATTTGAAGAAACGTTCAGACAGGGCTGAATTTTTTTGAAACCTATTGTTTTGTTCTCCAAATCGAACTGCATTCCGAAGTGCGGCAAAGGGTTTATAGTGCATAGTTAGTAGCAGATGGTAGAATTATTGCATTGTTCAAAAGTGATAGAACATCAAAGCTCTTATATGGGAAAATATTTTCATTGTAATTTTTCATTATATACTTGTGACTGATAACAGTCTGCTGAAGCCACGGTTCAAAGACTATAGGCCTTTCTTAATATTTATTTATGAAGTGCTTAGCCTCACGTCAATGCAGCTCTGACTGCATACGAATATGCACGTACTCTTTTAGGTTGAACAAAGTTAAACCAACACATCTCGATGCGAAGCTGGCTGTTGTTGCAAAATAAGGCGTGTAAAAGCTCGTTTGGCTGCAAAAAGCCCGTGCATAGAAACATACGAATACATCAAATGTGGCAAGAGCTGCATTGACGTATTTTTTTTCGGAAAGGCCTATAGCTACGAAGTTCAACATTTTAAAAGAAAATTATGCTTTATGGTTCAATCGGGTATTTATTGATAGGCCTTATTCTTGCCTTCATTTTTCAATCTCTTTGAGCACGAGAATGTCTAATGCACTAAGGTGCGTAGCAAGTGTTTTGTCAAAACCACACTTATAATATTATCTAGTCTGGGCGCCGAAACGTTTCGGTAACAATTTGGGACAAAAACTAAACATACAAGTTTAGTTATAAAATGCTTTATTTCTTGCATATTTTATATTAAAAAAATATTTCATATCGTTATGAATAAAACTAGTTCAAAGTAAAGAGCATGTTATACTCTAAAACTTATATTAACATCAGCGTAAAGTCTTAAAATATATCATTCATTAATTACCATTGTCATTTAATAAAATGAGAATTGAAAAATATATCCTCTTAAGCACACTTAAAATTTTTCAGGAGTTAAATCCAATTCCGGGATTATACTTCCACCTGCCTGGTGGTAACAGGCTAGGTATCTTAACGACTCCTGGCCTGTTTGAATCAGGTTTAGTCGTTTAGGAATTGTTTTGACCTCATCTTATATGACGGAAAAGTCCTCCTGCTTCATTATCACTTTTACAATCAAAGTCACAGCACGTCGAGCTCTGTACTTCAATTTTGCTTAAAAGCATAATAAATTCTATGTAAAATTTCCTGGAACTCTGAAATAGGCCTTTTCTAGCTTTTAAAAAAAAGATACATTTTGGTCTAGCTACGGTACAAACAACACCACATAAAACCTGATGATCGTGACGAACAAATTTGTACCGAATCTAGACCAAACTGAACCATGATAACTTTGCTATCCCAGAAAAGATCTAAACGTTATAGTAGTGTCCGACACTTTTTGCTCAACAGCAAAAAAATTGACTTAGAGCACTAGTACTATTGCGTATTACTATTAAAATTCCTTCTGTACTGGGATGGTGTCATTAAATTGTCATTCAATTGTTTCTTGCGATGGGTTCATCACTCGACCCATGAACAAGATGGCACCAGATGTCTTGTGATACAGGAAGTAGAGAAAAGGGTGGTCTGCTCTAAAGTAAGTTGGAAAGGAGCATCCTGCCATTTGGACTCCCGTAGCCGCAGCAGCTTCGGTTCCCTTTTCGTTGACCTCCACGAAAGCTTTGTGTACAACCTTGCTGACACTAAGACCACGGCTCCCAGTAATGCCAGACAAATCTGCACGAGCTGTTAACAAGTCATTGATACCAAGATTCTTCAGGTAATTATTAACCTCGAACAAATGTCCGACTTTGAACTTTGGCAAGAAGACATCCACTTTTCTCTCCATTACTGACGTCACCCAGCGCTCAATGACAGATGCGGTTAGTTGATTTTCTACATTTTGGAGTGCTTTGGTGCTTCTTGCATTTGGGAGAACCACGAACATAGACGTCTCGTCTCCAGTGTAGGGTAACTCTACCACTCTTGCTCCTCCAGTTATTATTCTGTCATTGAAATATCTAAACTCGTTCGATGTCCTTCTCATCAGCTTCACTGGTACTTGTAAGTTGTCAACATAAAATGTGGCGTCTCTTGTAAGCTTCTCGTCGAATGTTTTCATCCAAGATCCTTTGAAGTAGATGGCATTGACCAATATCATCTTAGTGCTTGGACTCAACGTCCCCGGCTTCATAAGTTTTTGAATCTTATTCTCAGTCTTATTTTCGACCCATTCGTTAATCTCTTGTCTTGCTTGTTCGTGAGCATTCAAGAAGTCGGCCAGAGCCATTTCTGCGTTGAAGTAGTATGCCGAGTCCTGTAGAAAACTTGGAAGGATCGTCATCCCACTCTGACCCCAGATGCGGTTCGCAAGACGCAGAATAAAATGAGTACTGTTTGGCTGCAGAGCTTGTCGAAGTTCCTTGAAGTCAGAGTTAACGGTCTGTGGATCCCAACCAAATGATCTTTCCATTTCTCGAGCTGTATTCCCTCTTGCACCAAGATGCGTCATGCCCATAGCCATAGCAATGCTGAGAGGAGAGAAAAACAGATTTTTGTTCTGGAACTTGGGATCGTTTTTCAGCTCTGCATAGATTCTTAGGCCAAAGTCATTTGCTGCATCAGCTGGAGCCGATAGTTTAGCATCCACGAACATAGTATAAATGCTCTGTAGGCTGAAGCACCAAGAGGCAGAAACAAAGTAAAATATAAAAAACAAAGAAATTTTTGATGCCATTGATGGTTGTATTTTCCGTGAATTCGTCACAAATGCTTGAAAAACTGAATGGTGCGGTAGATTTAAAGCGCTGAATTTATACTTTTCAATGTGACTTTTTAGTTGATTAAACGTTCGTCCATTGGTCCGGGTCAAATGTTCTGTCACAGGAGCGTTAAAGCAAGGCTTTGACGTGCTTTGCTTCATCATTCGAAATCGTGCGCTTCCGACTTCTTTGTGAAGTATTTGAAAAACAAAAAAAGCAGGAATGAAAAAGGATACATTAAGAAGTAAAACAAAGTTGAGAGAGGAAGGACGGAAGAAATATAAAAAAGACAGACCATAGAAATAAGAACGGAAAAGGAAAAAAAAACAGAAAGAAAGAAATAGAAGCAAGACAATAGAAAGGAAGAAGGAAAAAAGAAGAAAGAAAGTCAGAAGAAATAATAATAATAACTAGACGCTGTTGGAGCGTTCACTGGGTTGCCTTTGCAAGTAATCTAGAACTCGATGATGAACATTCCAAGACTCGCCAAATCTCCAAGCTAATCCCGCTTACTTATTTCAACGAACAACCTTTTATCCTACTTTACTGATACGACAACAGGTTTGATTGCGTTACTATCGCGTTTTAACGAGTATTAAGTTACTTGTTTACCTAGACTACCTTAAGCTACTAAGACTAGCATGTCTGATGAAATAACTATATATATTTCAGGATCGAAACTGCTCACTGCCAAAAAAGCTTTTTTTATATCAAAATGAATTTTTGGTTATAGACAATTTTCACCCACTCACAAAGTAGTCAAATGGTTGTTTCAAGAACCCCTTTTCGAAATAAAAACATTTTAGAGGATTTTAGATTAAACAACCATGAAGCAAATATTTTATAAATAGTCAGTGTATCATTGTTTTAGTAATTTATTATATTATTATTATTATTATATAAATAATAATATAAATAGTGATATAAATTTTTCTTTTTATACAATTTTTTTTTTTTTTAATTCTATATAAAATAAAAATTAGTAATAAGTTTCAGTTTTAAGTATTAGTATTAGGATTAAGTATTAGTTTTTCAGTATTCAGTATTAAGTACCATGTTTCTAATATTTTGTAAAAGCATTGAGCTTTTTATTAATATTATTATATATGGATTCAATAAATAGTGGTTATTATTATATTGTCATATGGTTGTACCAAAGAAAAGACATTTTCTGCAAAGTTTTTACCCCTTTTATTACTTCTTTATTTTTTTATGTGCCTTTGGTAACCAGTGTGGATGTTGTGGCAG
Source organism: Anthopleura xanthogrammica (assembly GCA_964019055.1). Lineage (NCBI taxonomy): Eukaryota > Metazoa > Cnidaria > Anthozoa > Actiniaria > Actiniidae > Anthopleura > Anthopleura xanthogrammica. The sequence continues at coordinate 11,475,037 of OZ025210.1, forward strand.
TATACCCCCCCCCCCCCCCCCCCCCAGATATCCATTTATTTTTGTTTTCCTAGCTTACGTAATTAAACTAACTATTTAATAGCTTACGAAAAAGATTTGTATTTTGGAAAATAGATTAGTAGTATAAGAAAGACGCATCTTTCTCAGAGAGTTTAAAGTTATGATGTTCCCGCTAACAAATAGCGTTGCATTACGCGTGTTAAGTTACTCCTCATCTTGACCTTTAGTGCACGGCGAGGTGACAGCTAATTGCTGACGAAATATCTAAGCTTCATTACTTTATCCTGCTCGTCTGACTTCAAGTTCTTGTGGTCAGCTTCAATGTCTTGTTTGTCTATTGTTTTGTAGTTTGTCTCCGTATAGTTTGTATTTGAGAACTGGTAAGATATCGATTGGCTAGTTTGGCTAGATAGTTCTAAGATTCTCATAGTTTGCTCATAGAATCTCATAGTTCTCTTCTTGAGTACGTGGACGAACCTGTTCCAAAATCGCTCAATAACATCTTTTAGTGTAGGTCTACCACGTACGGCGTGTACGTTCGTAAGTAGTTTGAGCGTAGCGATAAAAAAGCTAAAGATAATGGTAGGTCACATGCCTAAAGACAACATACTTCGATCAAGAAAAGAGACCTAATATGTAATTCTCTATCAACGAACCTCTAAGGAACGATGCAATTGCGACCGAGCAAAGACAAATAGACCTACCTCATGCTAAATATTCTTATGTGTTTATTTCTGTCAACATTTATCCAATCATATTTCAGAATTAGACAAACCAAAACTCCATTGGACAGACAATTGCTATGGTTACGAGTTTCGTCCAATCATGATCGCGACCCGGAAAAAGAAAAAAAACGAACCTCATTTTAAGACTGGTTTGCCACCATGGCAACCCAGTAATAATGATAACAACAACGACAACGATAATGAAAAGAATAAAGGTTATTGATAGGAAAGATTAAAAAAAAAAAACAATGAAAGAGAGCTTTAGACAAAATTATACAATAATTAAACAAAATAATTTAGGAAGGATTTTGGGAATGTTGCCAAATATAGAAAAGGGTGTTTAATTTCCAGGTCACAAGATACAACATTTCTTAATATGAGACGAGTAATTTTAGTTCACAAATTTTCTACATACGACATTTCTTAAAAAACACAAGTTTTCGAAGGCAACTTAATGCTATCCATCGTGTACTAATTTTTGTTTTTTCACTGGCACATATTTCTTTGACATTTCAACTTCAGTTTTGAACTCCTAAGCCCGGTATTTTGTTAACTTAAGTCCTAAAAAAGTAGACATGTATTAACGTGTATGTCTCGAAATTGACTCGTTCTTTTTTAAATCAAGTGAAGACTTTCAAACTTCCCGCGCCCTTCAGTGATCGTGGCATATCCTAATTAGATTTCAGAAGACAATATATCCGGGCATTCTGCGCCATGAGCTCTTTTCTGAGAAAATATATTCATTGGCTCTCATTATATACTTAGGACGGATAACAGTCGGCTCAACCAACGTTCCACGGTTCAAAGACTATAGGCCTTTCTCAATATCTATGTATAAAGTGTTTAGCCTCACGTTCATGCAGCTCTGAGCACATTTAATGCATTCGCATACGACTATATATGCACGTGCTCTTTTAGGTTGAACCAAGTTAAACCAACACATTTCGATGCGAAGCTGGCGGGTTTTACCAAATAAGGCGTGTAAAAGCTCGTTTGGCTGCAAAAAGCCCGTGCATAGAAACATACAAATACATCAAATGTGACCAGAGCTGCATTGACGTATGAATTGCAAGAAAGGCCTATAGCTACGAAGTTCAACATTTTTAAAGAAAATTATGCTTTATGCTTCAATTGGGCAATTATTGAGAAGCCTTATTCTTGCCTTCATTTTTCAATCTCTTTGAGCACGAGAATGTCTTATGCACTAAGGTGCGTAGCAAGTGTTTTGTCAAAACCACACTCATGATATTATCTAGCCGGGACGCTGAAATGGTAAAAAATTGGCACAAAGATTAAACATACAGGTTTAGGTATAAAATGCTTTATTTCTTAATCATTTTATACAAAAAAAAAATCATATCGTTATAAATAAAACTAGTCCAAAGCAAAGAGCATGTAATACTCTAAAAGTTATATTAACATCAGCGTAGTTGATCTTAAAATAATTACATGTAAAAACATGTAAAATCATGTTAACTTTGCTATCTCAGAAAAGTTCTAAACGTTTAATTAACGCGGTGTCTGTCACTTTTCGTGGCACTGCTTCGCGAAGCAGTACCACTATGCTATCGAGCGATGTCCGTGAGTAAGTAAACTTTACACAGGAACCCCAAATATCAAAAAAGATGTCAACCGAAACGATCAATATACCTTCTCGGATCTTCTCGAAAACTATAATAAAGTTCGGAACTCTTCGATTTAGAAACATCTTGGTTACAATATTTAAACAACATGTCTATGCAAGGAACATGGGCTGATCATATCATAATACAAGCTGTGGCCGACGCAATAAATTTAAAGATTCATATAATCGAATCAAATGAAAATTATTCTGAAATGACCTTGGTTGAAGCACAAAATGCCGTACAAAGTGTACCTCCTCCTATCGCAAGATCGCAAGATAACTGAGGTTTGAAAGCGGAACTGATTTTAAAACATAAGTATAATTTAGCGCGATTTCCATTTATACCATTTATGTATGGTTTTATCTTCGTATTCCACTATATTTCACCCAATACAAAACATATAAACGACAACTTATCACCACATCCAAAACTCACGAAATGGACATCTTGTACAAATTTCTATAACACTATAAATCCCATTACTAGCAGTGCCACATGCGCTTTATAAGCGCTATTTTTAGTTATTCCTTACAAGCAAAAAATTGACTTAGAGTACTAGTACTATTTCGTATTACTATTCGAATCCCTTCTGTACTGGGATGGTGTCATTAAAATGTCATTCAACTGTTTCTTGCGACGGGTTCATCACTCGACCCATGAACAAGATGGCACCAGATGTCTTGTGATACAGGAAGTAGAGGAAAGGGTGGTCTGCTCTAAAGGATTTTGGGATGGAGGGTAAAAAGATATTGACTACAGTAGCCGCAGCCGCTTCGGTTCCTTTCTCGTTCACCTCCACGAAAGCCTTGTGTACAACTGTACTGACATAAAGACCACGGCGTCCAGTAATGCCAGACAAGTCCGCATCCCTCGTGAACAAATCTCTGATACCAAGATTCTTTAGGAAAACATTTGCTTCAAAGCCATGTTCGACTCTGAATCGGGGTACGTAGACTGTGATGTTAGTTGCACGTACAGAGTTCACCCAAATGTCTACAACAGTCGAGGAGACGTCTTGTTCCAAAGACCTCAGTGCTTGCAAGCCCCTGTTTCTCGGGAGCACGATAAACATCGAGGTTTCTTCTCCAGCGTAGGGGAGTTCTAACACCTCACACCGTTCACTCAGAGATCCATCGTAGAAATATTTGAACTCCCTGCGTTTCTTCATCAATTTCACTGGGATTCTGCGGTCATCCAAATGAAAGGTTGAATCAATTGTCTTCCTCTCGTCAAACTGGTACTTCCATGTTCCATTAAAGTAGATGGCATTGACCAATACCATCATTGTACTCGGAGTGACTTGACGTGGCTTAAGAAGTTCTTGAATCTTGTTTTCAGTCTTATTTTCGACCCATTTATTGATCTCTTGTCGTGCTCGTTCGGGATAATTTGCGAAGTCGGCCAGAGCCATCCTTGCGTTGAAATAGCGCCCAGAATCCCTGAGAAAACTTCTTAAGATCACCATTCCTTTTCGACCCCAGATGCGGTTAGCAAGGCGCAGAACAACCTCATTGCTGTTTGACTTGAGAGCTTGTCCAAGTTGCTGAAAATCAGAATTAACAGTCTGTGGGTCCCAATAAAAAGCCGTTTCCATCTCTTGGGCGGTGTTTCCCCTCGCTCCAAGATGGGTCATGCCCATAGCAATGGCGATGCTCAGGGGAGAGAAAAACAGATTCTTGTTACGGAATTTGGCAGAATCTGAAAGTTGATTGTATAAACGGAAGCCAAAATCGTTGGTTAAATCAGCGAGAGGGTTTCTGACTGGCCGTATGACCGAGCACCAAGAAGAAGAAACGTAAAAAAGCGTGAAAATCAAAATCAACTTCAACATCTTGATCGAACACTTTTAGTTTCCTTTTTTGCACAAATGTTTGGCTCTATAGACGTTGTTGTCTGATTAAAGTTTTGATTCTGCTACTTGTCATATGCTTTCCTGGGAACTTTATTTTTGGCATCAAATTTTCCGGTTGACGTCACTTCCGTTCTTGAAGTGACGTCAACCGTTTCGAATGCAGTTGAAAAGCGTGTTGGATTTCACTAGCAATGACTTTTCAAATTTTGATCTTTTGAAATACATTGCATCAAAAAAGGAATATTATCGTATGACTAAAATGGTATTTATGCTCACTCTATTCTGTAAACTTATTGGTTCAGTAGTGTGTCTTTGCATGCCTATTGGTCTGTAGGTCGACTTTGCGGCATGAAAATAAGTGCGCGGGCTATTTATGGACTATTTGAGTTCATAATTAATATTGAAGAGATTATTCCTGTTTCATGGTTTGAAAAACTTTTTTTAATTAAAAAAATTGAAACCATGTTTTGGAACACGACCTAAGGCCAAACACAATAGAAAATCACAACCATGACCGAGTTTTTAAATCGGCAAGAGATTTGTCCTGATTTGCATACAACTTTAACTCAGATTTTCTCGGCGAAAAGTGCTTTTATCTTGAAAATTTAAGTAACACATGACCTAACTATCCTAAACCTTTGATAAGTGAGATAAAACATGAGCGGGAGACCTTTATGGGGCTAAAAAGGCTCGCCTGCGGCTCGCCATTTTAAACCCCCATAAAGGTCTCCCGCTCATGTTTTATCTATCACATAAAGATTTTTCTGAATACATAGAATACTGTATTAAGGCCCCTATTAAGCCAAAAACGCTAGCATCAATCATCGGTTGAGTTCTGAAATGTTAAATCTGTTCTGCTACGGTGCTTCGAAACGATCGTCTTCCAAATTCCGAATTCGACAAAGTGAGAATAGTATATAAACAAAATAAAATTTATGGTAAGAATTCATTTTTATTGTATATTTTATGTTTATTTCCAAATATATTTTGTGCAATGCAAAACTTAAAAGTACCATTGTGCGCATCGGTTTCTTAAAACCTTGGCTATATTTCTGAACTGTATACAAAGAATAACCTTGCTACAAAACCCTGAAATTATTCTGTTATATTGGACTGCTTTAAATACTCAGTCTGCGTTTTGACATCCAAAAGTTAAGGGTCTTGAAACAATTTTTACCGCGATAGTTCAAAAATACAAAAGTTTTTGGAGGTCCAGATCAATCACACAAACACTGTTCGAGTTTCATGAATTTATACATCCTTGGCATTCATTTGGGCCGGGTGGTCTAAACGTCGTTTTCTTAAGAATATCTTATAATAAATCATCATTTTTTCGCTCTAAGTAACACGCAACCAATCCATTAGATAACCTCCTCCGCAGGCTCAGTCCATATTTATTCTCCAAAACTTAATTTGGATTCCTGTGTTGAAATATTTGGTACAGAAGTAGAGAAGAACTGGGGACAGGAGAGGGAGAAAGTGCAGGATTTCAACTGATCCTATGTATTATACATGTACGTACGGTAAAGCCTGGTATCATCTCTTTAAAAGAAGAACTGAAAACTTATTAAGCGCTAGCTTAAATATAACACTGTATGTGCACTGATTGAATTACTATGCTTTCTTCACGTCTCGGAAGTTAAGGGGCTTAATAAAGGGTTTACGATAGTCTTTTTTTCATAAGTAAGCGATCCTGACAAGGGGACAAAATTCAGACGTTAGCAGTTTTTGACAGTCGGCGGGTGCAAGGTAGCGTAAAGTTAGCGGGTCAGTGAAGCTGTCTAAATTTTAGTTAGAGTGCATTTAGTAAAAGCGTGAAACTTTACTAATACTAAATTATACCATTTTGTACAAATTAATAATTAGTAAGTTTAGTGTGCACGTGCAATCACTGAACCGCGATTGTGTGAATAATCAAGTTAAGCGCAGTCAAGCGCGTTTTACAAACGCTGGTGTACAAAAACCAATGAAACGACTAGTTATGATTACTGTGTCTAAATGTCGTGGAGAATAGTTTCAAGATTACAGAAGCGAATAAAGGTCATTTTTACGTATATTAACGTTTAAAGCCAGCCAGACGGAGTATTTGTAAGGTGAGCTACAATAGAGTAAATAATACTTGTTCTTTAGTGTGCCTTCAATTTGCAGTAGCGCAAAGGAATAAAGACTCTAAAAGGTTTTTACTCGCGTAGTATTGGGGTTATTTTAGTTTTAGATGGGTCTTGTGTCTTGATTTTGCAGAAGCGCGAAGAAACAAAGACATTAAAAACTTTTTACTCGCGTATTGTTGTGGTTATTCTAGTTTTAGATGTGTCTTGTGTCTTGATTTTGCAGCAGCGCGAAGAAACAAAGACATTAAAACCATTTTACTTGTGTATTGTGCTTATTTTATTTTTAGACGTGTCCGTTGTCATGATTTTGCAACAGCACAAATGAATAAAGACTTTTAAATAATTTTACGTGCGTGTTGTGGTTATTTTCAGCTTGACTTGCTTATTCTAGGCACGTGCGCATCCGCTCTTCACGCTTCAACTAATTTTTAACAAAATAGTACAAAATAGTACTATTTAGTAATTAGCGTTTCATGCTTTTACTAAATGCACTCTATATTGCTCCAGATATAATATATGTAATTTGACAATATATTCAGAAAGATATCGAATTCTGTCAATCTTAAATATAGTCTCCATAATGATATTTTGTTACGGGGAAAAAAATTGATCCTTTAGTGGAGTTTTGATACTTTCGAAAATTTGCCTAGTCACAAAATTAAAAAAAAAACTGAATCCTAAAGACAGCATAGCCTGAAAACCCAAGTATTGATTAATATAACTCAAAATTAATAAGGGTGCCACAGAAGATCAGTTGACTAGCAGATTATTGCAATATGTCACGTCACTGCACTTTTTTCTGTTAAACCAAATTAAACCAACACATTTCGATGCGAAACTGGCTGCTTTTACCAAATAAGGAGTGTAAAAGCTCGTTTGGCTGCAAAAAGCCCGTGCATAGAAACATACGAATATTTTTTTCAGGAAGGCCTATAGCTACGACTTCAACATTTTTAAAGAAAATTATGCTTTATGCATGCTTCAATTGGGCAATTATTGAGAAGCCTCCTTAGCCTTGCCTTCATTTTTCAATCTCTTTGAGCACGAGAATGTCTAATGCACTAACGTGCGTAGCAAGTGTTTTGTCAAAACCACACTTATTATATTATCTAACGGGCGCGCGCCGAAACGTTTCGGTAAAAATTTGACACAAAAATTAAACATACAGGTTTAGGTATAAAATGCTTTATTTCTTACATATTTCATATAAAAAAATATTTCATATCGTTATGAATAAAACTAGTCCAAAGTAAAGAGCATGTTATACTCTAAAAGTTGCATTAACATCAGCATAAAGTCTTAAAATATCATTCATTAATTACCATTGTCATTTTAAAAAAACGAGAACTGAAAAATATATCCTCTTAAGCACACATAACATTTTTCAGGAATAAAATCAAATTCCAGGATTATACTTCCACCAAGGTGGTGGTAACAGGTAGCTTAACGACTCCTGACCTGTTTAAATCAGGTTTAGTCTTTTAGGAATTATTTTGACCTTATCCCTATAACGGAAAAGTCGAGCTCCGTACAATAAGTTTGTTCAAAAATCTAATAAATTCTATATAAAATCATGTTAACTTTACTATCTCAGAAAAGGTCTAAACGTTTACTTAACGAAGGGTCTTTCGCACTTTAGTTATTGCTTACAAGCAAAAAAGTGGACTTAGCACTAATATTATTGCGTATTACTATTATAATTCCTTCTGTACTGGGATGGTGTCATTAAAATGTCATTCAATTGTTTCTTGCGATGGGTTCATCACTCGACCCATGAACAAGATGGCACCAGATGTCTTGTGATAAAGGAAGTAGAGGAAAGGGTGGTCTGCTCTAAAGAAAGTTGGGAAGGAGCATCCATAGATTTGGACCACAGTAGCCGCAGCAGCTTCGGTTCCTTTTTCGTTGACCTCCACGAAAGCTTTGTGTACAACCTTGCTGACACTAAGACCACGGCTCCCAGTAATGCCAGACAAATCTGCACGAGCTGTTAACAAGTCATTGATACCAAGATTCTTCAGGTAATTATTAACCTCGAACAAATGTCCGACTTTGAACTTTGGCAAGAAGACAGCCACTTTTCTCTCCATTACTGACGTCACCCAGCGCTCAATGACAGATGCGGTTAGTTGATTTTCTACATTTTGGAGTGCTTTGGTGCTTCTTGCATTTGGGAGAACCACGAACATAGACGTCTCGTCTCCAGTGTAGGGTAACTCTACCACTCTTGCTCCTCCAGTTATTATTCTGTCATTGAAATATCTAAACTCGTTCGATGTCCTTCTCATCAGCTTCACTGGTACTTGTATGTTGTCAACATAAAATGTGGTGTCTCTTGTAAGCTTCTCATCGAATGTTTTCATCCAAGATCCTTTGAAGTAGATGGCATTGACCAATACCATCTTAGTGCTTGGACTCAACGTCCCCGGCTTCATAAGTTTTTGAATCTTATTCTCAGTCTTATTTTCGACCCATTCGTTAATCTCTTGTCTTGCTTGTTCGTGGGCATTCAAGAAGTCGGCCAGAGCCATTTCTGCGTTGAAGTAGTATGCCGAGTCCTGTAGAAAACTTGGAAGGATCGTCATCCCACTCTGACCCCAGATGCGGTTCGCAAGACGCAGAATAAAATGAGTACTGTTTGGCTGCAGAGCTTGTCGAAGTTCCTTGAAGTCAGAGTTAACGGTCTGTGGATCCCAACTAAAAGATCTTTCCATTTCTCGAGCTGTATTCCCTCTTGCACCAAGATGCGTCATGCCCATAGCCATAGCAATGCTCAAAGGAGAGAAAAACAGACTTTTGTTCTGGAACCTGGGATCGTTTTTCAGCTCTGCATAGACTCTTAGGCCAAAGTCATTAGTTGCATCAGCTGGAGCCGATGGATTAGCATACTCAGTGCTATGTAGAGTGAAGCACCAAGAGGCAGAAACAAAGTAAAATATAAAAAACAAAGAAAGTTTTGATGCCATTATTTTCCGTGAAATCATCACAAAGGCTCGAATAACGGAATTGTGCGGAAGATTAGAAGCGCTGAATTTATACTTTCCAATGTGACTGTTTAGTTGATTAATCGTTCGTTTATTGGTCGGGGTCAAATGTTTTGTCACAGAAACGTTAAAGCAAGGCTTAAACGTGCTTTGTTTCATCATTCGAAGTCGTGCGCTTTCGACTTCTTTGTGAAATTTTGATTTTGAAAAAAAAAAAGCAGAAATGAAAAAAGGATACAGGATTAAGAAGTAAAAGAAAGCTGAAAAATGAATGACGAATAGGAAATATATTAAAGACAGACGCACCATACAGCAATAAGAACGGAAAAGGAAAACAAATTTAAAGCAGAAAGAAAGAAATAGAAGGAAGACAAAAAAAAAAGGCAGAAGGAAAGTCAGAAGAAATAATAATAACAATAATGATAACGACAACGACAATGATAAGAATAAAGGTTATTGATAGGAAGGATTTAAAAAAAAACAATGAAAGAAAGCTTTAGAGGAAGAAACAAAAGCTAGACAGAAAGAAAGACTCAAAAATAGATAATTAAAAAAAATATAATAAATAAATTATATTAAAATTTACCAAGACGTCGATTTCTAAGTAGTTGAATATTCGACTGAGCCATGATCATCTTTGCAGAATGTCGTAACAATGTCATGATATAAATCGAATGTTGTTGTTTTTTTTTGTTTTTTTTGGAGTGAACCCGGATTTGAAAGATATATTTTTTTATTCTGCTAAAATCCTTGGAATATTTCCATCGCGGAAAACACAGTTATTTAGAACTAAAAGTGAAATCTAAAATCAAACAGTGAAGGAAGCAAACAAAACAAAAAATCGAAATAGCGATAAAAGTAATTTAATCAAATAAAAATACAACCTTTTCCTTATCTAACAATAACAACATTTTGCGTGTGAAATCTTTAATTAAAGTAAGAGGTAGTATGACAAGTAATGTCAAGTTCATGATAAATTTCATTTACAACTATAGCATTATATTGTTATGTAGTATGATTTATAATAGCCGCTAGATCGATCTAATGAGTTCTTAACTCACTGTAAGAATAATATAAGCGACGATTGGTGACATGGTACACTATTAAAGCCCTAAAATGAACGAAACATAAGTCATATAGGAAAACCCAATTTAGACATTTTGAGATACATATATACATTGTTATCGAACAGAAAAAAAATGTTTCTTTTTTCTTTTTAGATATACTCAAATTTTTAGATATGCTATGACCAACATTTTGTTTTATATATTATATTTATTCACCTTTTGTAAAGCGCCTTAGAATTTTAGATTTGCGCGCTATATAAATAAAGTTATTATTATTATTATTATTATTATTATTATTATTATATGATATATACGATAATCTGAAGGAGGATGACAATCTCGAAATATAGAAATACACCAATATAACTGTCACATGACCAAACTTTTTAAGCATTAAACAGCCAAAAAGTGCTTTAGAAATTCTTGCTATTGGCTCGAGCTCATTACACTATAAAATAATTTCTTTGTGCGTATCATGTTGATTAAAGACTTTAAAATGCGATTTTTATCAGTTGTAACATGACAGTTATATATATTTGTAGTGGCATATTTATATATTTCGAGATGATCAACTTCCTTGGGACTGACTATATGGAGACATATAAATGAATGAATAAATGTTTTTCCCATTCTAGACAGCTTGATATTTAATGGCGCTCTCCCTTATATAAATTTGTGCGTGTATATTCCAAACGTTTTTCATAGTTTTCGGAATTTTGTTTATATGCATATATATATATATTTTGCTGGCTTTGGTATATATATAAATATACACTCAATTGCAGAAACGTTGTAGTATACATTTATACATATATCCAAATATCTAATGAGATGCAAAAATGGAAAAATGCCTAAAATATTATCCTGCATATGTAAAAAAAAAAAAAAAAAACATCTCGAAAAAAATTATTTCGAGAGATGTGCATCAATGGGTACAGAGTTATTAATTTTTTCGTGTGTTTGCATCTCATTAGGTATTTGTATATATGTATAAATGTATACTACAACGTTTCTGCAATCGAGTGTATATTAATTTATGATTTGTATATAATTTATAATTTATAATTTATGTTATATACATAGGTACATCTACTCTAAATTAAAACATTTTTGTGACTCGAGCTCCGCTATCATTCTTATTATAATAAATCTCTACGTCCAAAATTGTAAACCTTACCACATTCGAAGTTCTCTGAAATACTAGTTAAAAAATAACAATAGCTTCGTGTTATCATTATCCATATTATACTGAAGCATGATATGTTTATAAACCGTTTACAAACATCAAACTTTAGCGTACATTTTAAAAGCTTTTTTTCGACTAATATTTCAGAGAATTTCGAATGCAGTTTCCGTTTCAGTTTTGGACAGAATTACATTCATCAAAATTACCCCAACTAGAAAATAATAAATGCAAAACATTAATTTTCATTATGTTTTGTTATGAAATAAAATTCCCAGGCCTTTCTGTGCTTGTATTCGACAAGTGGATTCTCTCCACCACTTCAGGATGTCTGAAAAACGATAAAATCAGTATTTTCTGTTGTTGTTCCTCCAAATGGTCATATCTGGTCAGCTTTGACGGCACTTCATGCTCTCCCACTCACAGACACTTTCGTGGTCATCTTAATCTTTCGGTGTATGATGATTTCATTCTTAACATCAAAACTCTGAGTAAAATTACCTTTGCAAATGTTCACCGGATCCTTCCACACTTCCTACCTACGATGATCACCACAGCCAAGCTCATTTCCTTTAAAAAATAGATTCCGCAGCATTCCATTAGAAAAAAATTTTGCTAGCAAATTCTGAATACTATCGCGAAAAAAATCGTACCAAATCCTTGTTATCCATTCTCCACGATCCTCCAATCAAAATGTACGTTGTTCGCTTTACGTCCGTTGGTATAAGCCGTTGGCTTCGAGATGGCTTTTTGATAATTCGCTTCCAAATTAAACAGATAATTCTCTCTTGAAATCTTGTCTTTTTTCTTCCAATATTGCTTGAAAATAGCAAACGCAATTCCAAAAACCAGCAACACGATGACCAGAGATGCTATAAATATCATTACGATGACTGCTCCACTTCGAAGATTCCATTTCGATGGCAAAATCGGTGCCTCGTTTTTCGTCGTTATCGGCTTCATTGTAGTGATTCAACATACCATTTCCAGGACAAGAAATACGCTTAGATTCATTAACTATACAAAATATGCCATCTAATTTACATAATTTCCATTCAAGGTTATTCTGGTTGTTTCATTGTCAAATTATTTCTTAATCAACGGCCTAAGCCAGCTTCTACCAATGTTTCTTTTCCCTACGAGGACAATCAGTGACTGATCCAGCTGTTTTGAAGGCATCGTTAAGCCCTCTTCCTGTTTTAATTGACAACTTAAACCCGTTACTAAGCAACGGACTTCATCTTCAACAATGACCATTAGTTAACAAGATCTAATAATGTATAATCGACAAACTAGGTGACATTTAGTCTTAACAAGGTAACCCTTTAAATAAATAAGTAATGAAAGCTGTCGAATACTCTGAAGAACTATAATGTCCGCGTTTACAAAGCGTTTTAAAAAAATTAAAAATACCAAATGTTGTTGGAAAATTCATTACCTGACGAGGGAATTATACAATAAATTTCACGAGGGCCACAAGTTTATAAGTGTTTTTACACTATTTCGTGTAATACCCTCGTTAAACAAAGACTTTATTATTATTATTATTATTATTATATTATCACGAGAAATGCGTTCGCACAAATAGCGAAGCGATGAATCCCATAGCGGAAAGATTTAATACAGACTTATTCACTTGAGTTTTATTATCTATGGCCACAAACAACGTTCTCAGGCTTCTGTCCGTATTCTAGAGGTGTTCGTATCAACTAGGTGTTCGTATAAACGAAGTATCCGCAGGTGGCATTATGTATCTGGAGGTTCCTTGAAACTTGAAAATTATTTGAGGGTTCGTAGTATGAGTGAGGTAGCCGCATTCTTGAGTTGGCATCGTTATCGGGGTTTTGTCATAAATTATCGGTGTGTACGTATTAGCGAGGTGCCCGCGTTATTGGGTTGCCCGCATTATGATAATGCTCGCGTTAGTATGGTGGCCGCTATTCTGGCTCATTATAAGGGTGCCGCATTAGGATAATGCTCGCGTTAGTATGGTGGCCGCTATTCCGGCTCATTATAGGGGTGCCCGCATTATGATAATGCTCGCGTTAGTATGGTGGCCGCTATTCTGGCTCATTATAAGGGTGCCGCATTAGGATAATGCTCGCGTTAGTATGGTGGCCGCTATTCTGGCTCATTATAAGGGTGCCGCATTAGGATAATGCTCGCGTTAGTATGGTGGCCGCTATTCCGGCTCATTATAGGGGTGCCCGCATTATGATAATGCTCGCGTTAGTATGGTGGCCGCTATTCTGGCTCATTATAAGGGTGCCGCATTAGGATAATGCTCGCGTTAGTATGGTGGCCGCTATTCCGGCTCATTATAGGGGTGCCCGCATTATGATAATGCTCGCGTTAGTATGGTGGCCGCTATTCTGGCTCATTATAAGGGTGCCGCATTAGGATAATGCTCGCGTTAGTATGGTGGCCGCTATTCTGGCTCATTATAAGGGTGCCGCATTAGGATAATGCTCGCGTTAGTATGGTGGCCGCTATTCCGGCTCATTATAGGGGTGCCCGCATTATGATAATGCTCGCGTTAGTATGGTGGCCGCTATTCTGGCTCATTATAAGGGTGCCGCATTAGGATAATGCTCGCGTTAGTATGGTGGCCGCTATTCTGGCTCATTATAAGGGTGCCGCATTAGGATAATGCTCGCGTTAGTATGGTGGCCGCTATTCCGGCTCATTATAGGGGTGCCCGCATTATGATAATGCTCGCGTTAGTATGGTGGCCGCTATTCTGGCTCATTATAAGGGTGCCGCATTAGGATAATGCTCGCGTTAGTATGGTGGCCGCTATTCCGGCTCATTATAGGGGTGCCCGCATTATGATAATGCTCGCGTTAGTATGGTGGCCGCTATTCTGGCTCATTATAAGGGTGCCGCATTAGGATAATGCTCGCGTTAGTATGGTGGCCGCTATTCTGGCTCATTATAAGGGTGCCGCATTAGGATAATGCTCGCGTTAGTATGGTGGCCGCTATTCCGGCTCATTATAGGGGTGCCCGCATTATGATAATGCTCGCGTTAGTATGGTGGCCGCTATTCTGGCTCATTATAAGGGTGCCGCATTAGGATAATGCTCGCGTTAGTATGGTGGCCGCTATTCCGGCTCATTATAGGGGTGCCCGCATTATGATAATGCTCGCGTTAGTATGGTGGCCGCTATTCTGGCTCATTATAAGGGTGCCGCATTAGGATAATGCTCGCGTTAGTATGGTGGCCGCTATTCTGGCTCATTATAAGGGTGCCCGCATTATGATAATGCTCGCGTTAGTATGGTGGCCGCTATTCCGGTTCATTATAAGGGTGCCCGCATCATGATAATGCTCGCGTTAGTATGGTGGCCGGTATTCCGTCTCATTATCGGGGTGCCCGCATAATGATAATGCTCGCGTTAGTATGGTGGCCGCTATTCCGGCTCATTATAGGGGTGCGAGCATTATTATAATGCTCGCGTTAGTATGGTGGCCGCTATTCTTGCTCATTATAGGGGTGCGAGCATTATTATAATGCTCGCGTTAGTATGGTGGCCGGTATTACGGCTCATTATTGGGGTGCCTGCATTATGAGGGTGCTCGCGTTATCGTTTTCTTTTCCGACTTAGTATTCGATCACAACGACTCGTTTTATTTATACAATGGCATTTACTTTCCATGAAACGTATCTTAAATATAACATCACGAACTCTTTAATTTTAATCAATATACGATATTTTCAAAAGAGCCGCAACCTTGTTCACTTATCTCCAGAAACATAGTCAGTCTTACAAGAAATAAAACCCGAAACACAAAATATACTCACACCTAATTGCAAAATAAAAATAACTAAATAACAAAAAAAAGGTATATTTAGAAATATTTTCTCTATTTTGATTCTAAAGCCCCCAAGATTAATAAGAATAACTGTTTTAGTAATATACCAACAAGAGTATATCAAACATATACCTTCAAAACAGTGAACTTATTACGTCTGTTTTGCAAAAATTATTAATTCCTATTTTTTATTTTTTATCTTTATATGACAACCTTCTCGTAATTAGGTGTATTTCCTGACATAATAAAGAACATCATTAATCTCATGTACACATAAATAGCGAGTCCAACAATTCCTCCTTCCGCAAAAAATCAACTTCTCTTCGAATACCAATTCATTATGAAACGAGGGCCACAATTCATAGTCACTAACTCGGCCACTTTCAATAGATTGTAATGTGATTTACAAAAATAAAATCTGATCAACTTCAAGGGAATTTTTTTTTATAATTACTGAGATGTTGTTCAAGATGAATTTCAAGTTAAAGTGTGGGAGAAAACCCGATATCAGGTAATGTACATGATTAACAGAAGTACGTTTGATTTACTGCTCAGAATTCGGCGGTGCCTTTTTAAAAATGTATTTACTTGTGGTTTGAATAAGCGAATTAAAGAAAGCAGCCGAAAAAAGAAAGAATGGAAGAAAAAAGAAAAAAGAAAATAGGAAAGAAAGAAAGACAGAAAGAAAGAAGGGAAGAAAGAAAGAAAAAAGAAAGAAAGAAAGAAAGAAAGAAAGTAAGAGAGAGAGATAAAGAAAGAAAGAAAAAAAGGAAGAAAGAAAGAAAGAAAGAAAGAAAGAAAGAAAGGAAGAAAGAACAAAAAAATAATAATGAAAGAATGATAGAAAGAACGCACGAAAAGCCAACAGAACAAAAAGCAGAAATAAAATATAATGAAATGAAACGAAATGGAATAAAATGAAATGAATTGTAATGAAAGGATGATGAAATAAATTAATGAATAATATAAAATCAAATAAAAGTAAAATAAATTTGGGTAAAAATAAATCAATATCAAACAAAAGACCAAAATAAATAAACAAAACATGACAATAACATCCGATCCAAAGTTATTATACGAGTTTAAGTCTCCATCAAGTCTGCTTCCTCAAAAAAAGAAATAATCTACCAAATATTTTGGCATCAAATTGCACTTTTATAACGATTCTAGTACGTTCCAAATCTAGATACTCAAGTCATTTGACAAAAAAACGCCCAAGTATTTTCTTATTTCTATTATTCCATTATTCTATTATTCCATAGTTCTATGAATAATACTTAGAAAAACCACTTTAAGGACAACGTTTTATGTGAATGTTATCTTTGATGAGTGTAAATCGATTTACTTTAAGTGAAAACAATTGTTTATTGAGCAGAAAACCCGGAACTTAAAGAAATATAAAAATAATAGGGTCGCTTATGAGCATATCTTTAGATACACCTAATTGCAAGAACGTTGTCATAAAAAATAACAAAATAAAAAATAGAAATTAATAAAAGAATATTTTTTTTATTTTGATTATAAATTATAAATTATATTTATTTGATTATAAAGATTGACGAGAATATAACTGTTTTTGTATGTACTAACAAGATAATCTCAACAACTGCAGTCTATAGACCTCTTAACTACCCGTGACGTCAAAACAGTTCCATTTGGAAGACAAAACAAAAGAATTTCAATCTCCTGAGCATTGGAAACCTATTGTTTTGTCCTCCAAATTGAGCTGCATCCCGACATGGTTCAAGAGGTCTATACCTTCAAAACTTTGAAATACTTACACCTGTTTTGCAAAAATAATTAATTCCTATTTGTAATTTGTTATTTTTATATGACAATGTTCTTGCAATTAGGTGTATAGGACATCTTGTTTTCCGTTTTATACTCGAACGTGTCATTCCCTTGAGAATAAAATCCCGTGGATGAGTTGTACATATCCATATTCATATCTCTTCTCTTGTGCAACCGCTAAACAAAGAAATAATAATTGCATGCAGTGGCGGATCCAGGATTTTAAAAAGGGGGGTTCCAAAATGGCCGCCACGCAGAAAAAGCTGGTGCAATCGACTTCAAAAAGGGGGGTTCTAATTTCGTTCTACTGAGCGTAAAGAACATTATTGGCTTCACGAGATCTCACGAAGGGGGGTTCCATGGAGCCCTCGGAACCCCCCCTGGATCCGCCACTGGCATGGAATGGGAATCTCAAATAGGAAAACATTATGCCTAAGGTAAAGAGGTCTACTCAAAAGAATTTAAGCGGGAACAGTTGACTTGGTTTATTTAATGCCATTTTTTATACATGTACAAATATAATACAAATCTAGGCCGAACACTGGGAAAAAGACAAACGAGAATTGATGGGATGAATTTTTCCCCCTGATATTTTGGTAGTATGCTACCTACTACCAGAGAAAATGATTTATTATATGAAATAGAGTGTGATATTGAGTGACATCAAAATGATAAAATTGATATCCCCACTCCCACCAGTGGCCAGTGGGGATACGATTTATATCATCACTGGTGGTGTCAAATTTCGACTTTTTGCTCAGCAAGTCTCAAATTCTCTATTATTTTTCATGGAAGATTTCATATAATAAACAGAACATTACATGGCCGCTTGGAGATACGAATTTTATCTTCTCGTGCTGATATTATCTCTCGCTCGTTCGCTGCGCTCACTCGTGAGAGATCATATCAACACTCGAAGATAAAATTCGTATCTCCGCGCGACCATGTAATATCCTATATATATCATTTTTTATCTTTTTTTATTTTTTGGGAAACATTTTATTATGGTCACAAATTTACAGTTACAAACAACCTGTACTTTCCTCATTAACTCAAAAACTCATCCACGATACGCAGAAAACGAAAAAAATACTAACAAACACTGAAACACAAACAAAGTGAACTCATTTTAAAGAAGAGAACAAACGAAATGCTGAACAAAAGATAAGCCCCATCGAAGTCCCCTAGGTATTACTGTATACCAAAAAACCTAGTTCAGCACAGTGGAAAAATGCAAGTTATGCCTACTTATACTATAACGTAAATTATTTCGAGATGATCGAATTTTGAGAGCCTCTCTCGCTCTACAAGCTCCTTTCATTTGACTTTACATGTATAAAACTAATGGCTGAAGTTAGAGCCTTCCATTACATGGGAATCCGACAAAACTACGGAGCTCTTAACAGATCGACCTTCCTCCGTCCATGCTCATGCAAGGTGTTAAAAAAAGTTAAAAAACTCATGAATAATTAATGAGGAAAACACAATAGGAATCATTGTCCGTGGAGGAGGTTGTATATCTGATACAAAATCGTCCTGATATGCATAAACTTTAACTCCAATTTTCTCAGCCAAATTCAATTTTATCTTTAAAATTTTAGTAGAACATGAATGTATACACCTAGACGTTTCATATGTAATATACAATATTCGTGTCCGTGTTGTATCAGATATACAATCACTCGCCTTCGGCTCGTGGTTGTATATCTGATACAACACGGCCACTCATATTGTATATATTACGTAAAAAGAAATATATCATTCAACAACTGCACTGCTATCTAAAACATATTTAAGACATATTTATACAAAATGTATCTATCTATAAAAATAATCATAATTATTGATTTCTATTTCATAATTCACTGTTCGTATATTAATAATGGTAATTGAACTTAGTGGAGTGCAATTTGGTCTGAAATCAAAACGAGTGATTACATAATTGCACGACCGCGTAGCGGGAGAGCAATTTGAATTGTTAATCACAAGTTTGATTTCAGACCAAAATTGCACGACATGAGGTTCAATTACCACTTAATTATATCCATTTTGAAATCACTACTTTAAGAACTTAAAATGTAATCCATCTTTTTTTTTCTTCAATTACATCCATTTTCACTTAAAAAATTCTCCTTCAAATCTTTGAATATTGGCTTTGGTTTTCTGTGATCTGATTGGTCAAATAGGTCAATCAGATTGCAGGATTTCCAATTGATTTCAAAATGGATATAATGAATTCGTTATATATCATTGGTTATAATTAGTAACACATAAAATAGAGAGAAGTTTAGAAATTATCGGACAGTATTGGACAGTAGTTATTGGATGATATTTCTTCACTGTCCATCTTCAGAGTTTTAAAAAAGTCAAACGTTTGTATACTACGCCACTATAAATGTTTTTTTTTTGTGATTAGCTTTGCCGGACACTGAAGTTTTTTGATACTGGGTGCAGATGATGTAAA
This sequence comes from Anthopleura xanthogrammica, assembly GCA_964019055.1. Taxonomy (NCBI): domain Eukaryota; kingdom Metazoa; phylum Cnidaria; class Anthozoa; order Actiniaria; family Actiniidae; genus Anthopleura; species Anthopleura xanthogrammica. The sequence goes on from OZ025210.1 coordinate 11,494,654, forward strand.
CTACATAGAAAGGAAATCAACATCAGCAGCAGCAGCAGCAGACGTAGAATATGGCGAAGACTGAGAAGACGAAGAAGAAGAAGAAGATGATGATGATGATGATGAAGAAGAAGAAGAAGAAGAAGAAGAAGAAGAAGAAGAAGAAGAAGAAGAAACAGCAACAGCAACAGCAACAGCAACAGCAACAACAACAACAACATTAATAACAACAACAGAGAAATTCTGGCTAATCAACTGCTTCTACTGGATAATATTTTGACAGTTTGAAGTTTCAACAACACTTGTATTAATTGATCAAAATCCTCGTAGCAAACTTCAGAATCCGTCATATTATCTCTTTCATTTGTCTAGGTTTAGTCTAGCAGCTAGTCTGCGACAATTAATGTTACTGCGGATTTGTCCAGGACGACGATGTCATCAAGCAACGATGATCCTTCACTATTTAAACAATTATTTTTTTTCCATATGAACATTACTCTTAATCAATCGGACCGTTAATATCTGTGTTCTCAGTGTCGTCGTACTGCACACATTAAATATAAGCAAGGCCATACTCCAACTTGCGCTCTAGGCGAAGAAAACATCTTCCATTATATACAAGGCAAAAAGCCCTCTGGACGCACAACAATGTTGAAGGACGCGGGCATTCGGCATCGCAAGTGAGAAATATTCCATTCAAATCCTCGCGTTATTTCATGCCTTCTTTAGGGTAATCCTTACTTTGATCGTCAGATGGCAATCAGGCACAACTCAGTTAGCTACGGAAGGCTTGCACAACATCACTCGCAATGTAATAAAGATATTATATACCATTACGACTCCCAACATTGCAATTATGACAACAAGAAATACAACTCCAGGACTTAGTAGTATTGTTCCATATTCATTGACTGTTGAATCGAGTTTCTCTTTCGGTACCTCGAAATGAAGTTGACCGTCAACAAAGGTTAAAAACACCAAGACACATAAAGTATATCTTGTGCGAAGAGTTTCCAATGTTCTTCGGCCCATCAAAAATATCCAGTCCATAGCTAATGAAATCACATCAAATTGAATAAGTTAAACGTTTGGTTCGTCAGAAATTAACTTGTTTTGAAGCCGCAGTCAAATGTTAATGTTGGCCAGCAAGAAATAACGAGTCGTTCAGCTTCCTTCCAGCATCTGTTCGACTTATTTTTCCCCCAACGCGAAGTTAAATTTAAAGCAATCACAAATCGGAGGACCGAACAGTTCCAATATACATACTGCTGGGATTGGTCGATTGCTATATTGATGGCGCACTTAAGACGTTTTCTATTAGCAAAAAGCTTTATTTTCCCACCGAGTGATTTCCCAGGCGAACGAACATTGGCTGAAAGCGAAAACAACGGAAGGATTTACGACTCCAAAGGGATGAAGGTGGCCAACCGATTTTGGCAGATTAATTGGTCATTTTACATACAACATGATAAGTCTTCACAGATTGACCTAAATTCCTCAAAACACTCAAATCCCGACATTTTCCAAGCACTGGGATTAATAATATTGTCTAAATGGTATTCTCGAGCGTTTGTTTTCCAAATTATTTTAATATAAAAAATGTCAACTTGAATAAGGAAATGAAATGAATAATTCTTACGAAGTTGCTAGTAACATGGAGTTAAAAAATTGATCAAAGGAGTATTTATTTTTGAGGTTATTTTGAACTTTAATGGCAAAATAGATAAAATGTCATAAAATTTGAATATGTTTAAAGTAATCTGCTAAAAATACTCAATCAATATAAAAAGGAATGAATAAACAAGAGAATATATACGATAACTTTGTCGCTTTAATAAATATGACATTTACATTTTCCCATGTTTTTAGATGAGACATTTATCATTCTATATTCGTCTAAGTTTTCTTAGTTGATGTTTCTGTTTTTCCGCTTTCTTATCGCTGATAGACATTGAGTATCAACTCTTGTGCAGGTGAAAAAATTACCCTCTAGAAACGTCCAAAAATTCCAAAAATATTAAGCCATTTACGTCATGATCTGAAAAAAAATCAACCTTTTTTTAAGATTAAATCAATCACAAAAAAAGTATATTTTTGTACATGTTTCCTCTATTCAAAGAACTTAAATTCTTTATAGAAATGCAGAAATAAAGTCGCAAAGTCTATATTATAATTTTTTATCAGATTCGTAAACGTAATGGAAACACGCAGGCGATGTGTAGAATATTACATCAACAGACGAAAATAGTCTAGACTCGCTTTAAAATAACTCTCAATTAAAGTGCTTGGCATCGACTTCCTTTCTTCCTTTTCTTTTTACTTCTCTCTGTTTTTTTCTCTAGAGCTTCCTCTTTTCAAATAATTATATTTCTAAAAAAAATATATATATTTTTTTGTTTTATATATATTTTTGTTTTATGATAATTTTTTTAATTTTTGTTATTTTTTGTATGATTTTTTTTGCTTTATATATTTGTGTTTTCTTATATTTTTTGTTATCTTATGCATCTTTTATTTGTTTCTTACTTTTTGCTATATCATATTTTTAAATTATCATATTTCTTGGTTTTATTATATCTTTTACTTTTATTTCACTTAGTATTTGTTTTTCATAGCATTATTTAATTTCATTTATATAAATATTGTTTCATCTATTTTCAATTCGTTTTGATTAACATTGTTCTATTCTATTTAATTATCTGTTTTGATCAAATTTTATTCCATTTTTTCCTATTTTATTTGTAACCATATTCGTTTGACTTCACTTCACTTCACTTCACTTCATTTATTTTGCATATTTTTTACACAATTTTTGGATTAACTACAAGTTTCTCTCAGGAATTAATAATACATATTTCTCAAATACATTGGATTACATACACTGACCTCTTAAGTAATTAAACTTAGGAAGATTACTTAAAAAAACTAAAAGCTACCGGTCGTAAATCAAACCAGTAATCGTAAATAGCTAGAAAACATTACAAATATAGTTCATTGAGTGAGGAGGACACAGCATGAGCTATTTGTGACAAAATAATGACACGAAAAAAATCTTCATCTAAGTACATTCTTCAGAATACTTAAGTTTTGGCATGTCTGTGGGGCCTTATTACTGCAGATTATTAATATATTTCTTTGAATTTTCTTGAATTTTCAAAGTTTTGACGTCGTTCCTGGTTCGCATTTATTTACAAGAGAATGAAATGACAAGAGGAATTGCCGCCATTTTGTTTGGTATGGCCAAAGAAAACAGCGAAGAATCCTGTTTTGAATTGAACCAAAATGATTTCAAAATATAAACTATTGAGATCTCTGACTACAGCAATATAAACAACTATATCACTGGAATTACAAAAAAAACTTTATTTTTTTATTAATCCCGTTTGTTTGTTCGTTTCCCTATAGTTCGTGTTTTCGATCATGTGTGCGATTTTCTCTACTTTAATCAGTATATAATTATATATTTATATTCCATTTTATAACGAATTTTTCGCTAATTACGCTGCTTAGGGATTTTTTTCTTTTTTAATGTATTTTTTTGTCTTGTTTTGCCGTTTTTTGGGGGAGTTTTTACATAGGGTTAACCTCATAACTTCCTTTCAAGTCGCCTTTTATTTAGCTTTATTGTCCGATTTGTATCGCCTCCTGCTCGTATTTGCTCTTATTTTTACTAGTTGTCAACAATTTATTTGCGATTTGAATAAACTATGTATGTATGTATGTATGTATGTATGTGTGTATGTATGTATTATTCGTTTTTAATTTCATTTATTCATTTATTTTCATTTCTTTTTTATATATCTTAGAAAAAGCCAACATTAACTTATGGCCTATTTTACTCCACCAAAGAATAACATGTCGTGCGATTCTAGCGCGGCTATCACTACATTTATTTCCGCTGTCAATGCTCGCGGCTATCACTACATTTACTTCGGCTGCCAACACTTACTGATAAACAATCAATCATGGCAGCTAAATTTGTTAAAATCTGTTTAAATGATCATAAATTACAGTTTTATTTCCAAACTGCCTAAGAGAATTGCTGATAAAATAGTCAAATGTGTTTTCGATATTGTTACTTGGATAGTTAAAGTGTTTTTCTTTCTGTAACCTCTTTCCCCTTTGACTGCGGGCTCATGTTTAGGACTTTCGGATTAGATTTCTTTTTCCTGACAAATTAAGAAAAATCAGTAAAGATTCAACATAAAATACAGTGAAAAGAACAATTCTCTTATCATCTTTAATGCAGTGTCTCGCATTGATATCATTTGTCATTTCAGAATTGAATGTGACTTCGCAATTAATTACGTTGAGTTTAGTTTAAGCAGGATTCCAACTTACCCCTCCACTCTTCCCTCTCTCACCGTTTACGAAATCAAAGAAATTCCTAAAGGGTGTAGGGAATGGCTGAAATCGAGTAAGATATGGTTATCAGAGTAAGAGTAAGAAGCAATGAAAATATGGAAATCGGAGGTCAGTCAAAAGAAGAAAACAAACAAACAAAAAAGAATACAACAACAAGAAACGACAACGAGCTATCGATCTCTGTGCTATTTTAAATAAATTTTTAATTCGATTCTTAATAAATATCATTTTTTTTTCCTATTTTTTTCTTTCTTTTTATCTCCTTTTTCTTTTTCTGGGTTTTTTTTTTTTTTTTTTTCCTTTTTCCTTTCTTTTTTCTTTTTCTTTTTTTCTTTTTCTTTTTCTTTTTTTCCTATTTTTTTTTCTTGAACATCCTCTGTAATATCGCTTTGAAAAAGCTTCCTGGACTTCAGATGAAAATATCGATACGAAAAAATCTTAATGCGTGCCTGTTAGCTGATAAGACAGCTCTCAATACCATCCACTTAACGTATCAGAAAACGTGCCTTGAATCATATCTTCTAAAAACACCTCTTGAGATTCATCTCCCAACTCGATACCTGGACTGTTGGGATTAGATATTGACGTGCTCCGTGACGTCAATGGACACACTTGACCAAAAAAAGTCCGTCTTTCTTATTTAAGCGACTGATTTTTGACGGCAAAATATTGCTTTAATGATATTAAATATGCATTTGACTAAATCCGGGGAGAGGATCCATAAATATAATGCATTTGAAAAGCCTCTTTCACAGTTCCCTGTACCATCTTGAAAGGTAGCCGTGCCATCTTGAAAGGTACCCGTGCCTTTGAATTAAAACAAACGAACTTTTAATAATAGAGACCTGTGAAAAATTCTCTAAGGTGTTAAAAAAGGTGCATGATCACCGTTCGTCTTCGCTTCAATGCCTTCGCTACGGCTACCTTTCAAGAAGGCGGAGGGAACTGTGAAGGGGACTATTACCCTATTACATAAAACCATGTGCTTGTGCTCTATAGTGTATGCAAATAACCTGAAGATATATTTCACAAGGTTGATTTTCAAATTTGCCTCGTAAATGGACTCAAATCTAAAAGTCAGTTTTAGAAACTTAATATTTCTAAAATATTTTTTTTCTTATTCATATATTATCTTGGTATAATACCGCAATTCTTGTTTACCTTTTACCTTCGAGATCTTCTTTGGAACAAGAAATGAGCAAATCTTTTCGCACGTAGCTCTCTTTAGTTTTTTTGAAGACGTACTGAAAATCTACGCATGCGCAAAGGTTTTAATTGACCTCAATAACTTACGGTATAACTCAAATGTTGCCCATCCTATTTATGCACTAAAAACTAACTCATATTTCCTCTTCAAAAGTTATTTTATCTATAATGGTTTCAATATTTTGTTGTCGCTAAAGCTTAAATGTGCATCAAACCTTTTGAAAGCTTTTCTATATTTCGATGGAAGAAACAGCTGTGCATTTTGTTCGCACATTCATTCACTATATATTAATATTGCTAATTGTATCAAAATTTCAAACGAAGTTTTGTTTTGATTTTCAGGATTCATTCTCGTCGATAGTGATCGCTTCAATCTACCCAAACGTTCAAGTGAAGTTGAGCCTTGCTTAGAAAGTCAAGAGGTAAGATTTTTGGCGCCAAAAGTTATCATAATTTGTCTTCCGGACTCGGGACTTTGTATTAAGCTTCTTATTTGGAGGATTTACCGCAGCCATGTTGTACGGCAGAACAATAGAAATATTCTACAGTTTTGGAAATGAAATATCTTATTTAAAATGTTGCGTGGATTCTGCCTCAAAACTCTTTTGTTTCCGTGATGAGTAATGTCTACCTTTTAAGACCACACTCATGAGCATTATTTTACTGTTGATCAGTGACGTATATACCTTTCAATGTAGATGACAATGAAAAAATAGTATTTCTAAAAGGTTTGGAAAGGAAAAAAAAAATGTTCAAAGTAAAAAAAATCTATAGTTTATTCCTGTTTAACTAAATCTGATCCTTGTGGTTTTAGATATCAGTATTCCTAGCAAATTCAAAATCAAAGCAATCTTCTAAATTAGAGACCTGGTTTTACTAAAATTGAAACCTGATTTAACTAAAGACCGGATTTTACTAACATTGGCCGAGTTCAAATGTCGTACTTCTCATGAGCCGAACCTAATGACATTAAGGAAGACAGCCATTGTTTTCAATGCGTTCGGCTCATGTGAAGATTGGTGTTTGAACTGGGCATTGCTCGTTCGAAAATATGCAAACTATTGTAAATCTAATATTGAGTCAGCATTTTATCTTGCTTTTTCTGATAATGAAATAACTATTTACAGTGCAAATCGAAAAACAGTGGGCACCCGGAAATATTTCAGAAATCGGCGTGTATCGCACATTAAAACAACTCTCTAACTGCAAGAAATTCGACTGATTTGTACTCAGATAACCTTCTTGTAGTTAGGGAGTCGTTTCATATTGTTCAATGAACGATAAACGATTTCTGAAATATTTCTAGGTGCGGCCACGATTTTTCGATTAGCACTGTAAGAGGTCAGTTGCCTGTGTTCATAAATTTTGTAATGAAATTTGATCTCGATAAACAATATACACCAGATTCCATATATTTTTTCACACAAAAGTTAAAATCTGTTTGCCTTTTCATATTTTTTTTTTTTTTTTTTTTGAAAATTTATACTGCACTGGGGTGATATTTCTCATGGACAGTACTCACTACCAATATTATTTACTTATCACGCTTGAACTTTTGAATAACGTTAACTTGTCAAGTACTACTTGATGCTCTAAGAAAGCCTTCTCTTCTCTTCTCTTCTCTTCTCTTCTCTTCCCTGGTCTTCTTTTCTCTTTTCTTGTCTTCTCTTCCCCAAATGACTAATCGTTTCTCTACTTCATTTTTTATTCCAAAATGTGACAAATAATCTCGAAGTTTTTAGCCATACAATCTACTTGGAAGTTTTCCCCCAAAGGGCACTTTTCTTCTCTACTTATTCTACATTTTCATGTCATCGCGGACTTGAACGAGTTCAAAGACACTCCACGATAACTTTACCATACAAAGAGACGCGTTAAAGTAAATTTCTTCTTTCAAACAACTGTTTCTTTCCGCTTCAAATGCCTTGTCGCCGGAACACCATTGTTGAGAAAAAACTGTTGATTTGTCCTTTGATCTTGAGACTCGTTGCAACAATAACAAGCTACGCATATCACAAAAACCACCACAGCAACACAGCCAAGCGAAATGGCTAAGATAATTCCCTCAGTGATCACCTTGACTGATTCAACTTCAGTTGGGTTTTCCAACCTGCTCATTTCCAGAAAATATAACTCCTCGTAATATCAATTCTCAAAATCCTCAAATTCAGTAATAAATTTTTTTTTTAAATCTTCAAATATTTCTTTGTGTTATAGTAGACAAAAAAATCTTGTAACCAAAGTCGGTGAAAAAAATTAGAATTCTTCAATGAGCAGAGATTATTTTCTTGACGTCGTGCCTTCTTTTCGTGAAAAGCAACACTGACTAAAGTTTGTTGTTGATAAAGTTCCAAGATATTAGGCTTAGATTGAAGGCTAAGGAATATAAGATATCGTTGTCTACTACACTGCTAAGATACTCACTGTTAAGCCGATAAAGATCTTGACCAAATCACAGTCATAAAATCATAACTTGAGTTATCTGTAATTTCCTTGTACTAAGGGGTGGAACTAAAGGTATTATAAATCACCTGAGATTCTCAAATCTCTGAGTCAGATTTTAAAAAAATTTTAAATTTAAAAATTTCTCTTCGAGGCTGTTTCGCAATGAGTAAAAATATTGTTCGCGGCGATGTTATGTCATAGCGGCAGCCATGCTGGTGAAATTTACCGCAAGCCATATCACGATGTCATCATTCTTAGATAAATACTAGTTATACAATGGTTTCGAGTGGCACACCGTGGAATATCCCACGAGTCACTTGTAGTTTCTAGTATACACACGAGCCTTTATGCGATATATCCCATGATCCTCATTGTCATCATCTATGCCAGATGTTTCAGATGATATTTAATATATGTCAGATAGTTCCCATGACCCTCTTGCCCTCATCTTTGTTAGATATTTCCCATGATCCTAAGTGCCCCAATCTTTTGAGATATTTCCTATGATACTCAGTGCCCTAATGTTTTGAGATATTTCCCATGATCCTTAGTGCCCTAATCTTTGTTAGATATTTCCCATGATCCTTAGTGCCCTAATCTTTGTTAGATATTTCCCATGATCCTAAGTGCCCCAATCTTTTGAGATATTTCCTATGATACTCAGTGCCCTAATGTTTTGAGATATTTCCCATGATCCTTAGTGCCCTAATCTTTGTTAGATATTTCCCATGATCCTTAGTGCCCTAATCTTTGTTAGATATTTCCCATGATCCTTAGTGCCCTAATCTTTGTTAGATATTTCCCATGATCCTAAGTGCCCCAATCTTTTGAGATATTTCCCATGATCCTTAGTGCCCTAATCTTTGTTAGATATTTCCCATGATCCTAAGTGCCCCAATCTTTTGAGATATTTCCTATGATACTCAGTGCCCTAATGTTTTGAGATATTTCCCATGATCCTTAGTGCCCTAATCTTTGTTAGATATTTCCCATGATCCTTAGTGCCCTAATCTTTGTTAGATATTTCCCATGATCCTAAGTGCCCCAATCTTTTGAGATATTTCCTATGATACTCAGTGCCCTAATGTTTTGAGATATTTCCCATGATCCTTAGTGCCCTAATCTTTGTTAGATATTTCCCATGATCCTTAGTGCCCTAATCTTTGTTAGATATTTCCCATGATCCTTAGTGCCCTAATCTTTGTTAGATATTTCCCATGATCCTAAGTGCCCCAATCTTTTGAGATATTTCCTATGATACTCAGTGCCCTAATGTTTTGAGATATTTCCCATGATCCTTAGTGCCCTAATCTTTGTTAGATATTTCCCATGATCCTTAGTGCCCTAATCTTTGTTAGATATTTCCCATGATCCTTAGTGCCCCAATCTTTTGAGATATTTCCTATGATACTCAGTGCCCTAATCTTTTGAGATATTTCCCATGATCCTTAGTGCCCTAATCTTTGTTAGATATTTCCCATGATCCTTAGTGCCCTAATGTTTTGAGATATTTCCCATGATCCTTAGTGCCCTAATCTTTGTTAGATATTTCCCATGATCCTAAGTGCCCTAATCTTTTGAGATATTTCCTATGATACTCAGTGCCCTAATGTTTTGAGATATTTCCCATGATCCTTAGTGCCCTAATCTTTGTTAGATATTTCCCATGATCCTTAGTGCCCTAATCTTTGTTAGATATTTCCCATGATCCTAAGTGCCCCAATCTTTTGAGATATTTCCTATGATACTCAGTGCCCTAATGTTTTGAGATATTTCCCATGATCCTTAGTGCCCTAATCTTTGTTAGATATTTCCCATGATCCTTAGTGCCCTAATGTTTTGAGATATTTCCCATGATCCTTAGTGCCCTAATCTTTGTTAGATATTTCCCATGATCCTAAGTGCCCCAATCTTTTGAGATATTTCCTATGATACTCAGTGCCCTAATGTTTTGAGATATTTCCCATGATCCTTAGTGCCCTAATCTTTGTTAGATATTTCCCATGATCCTTAGTGCCCTAATCTTTGTTAGATATTTCCCATGATCCTAAGTGCCCCAATCTTTTGAGATATTTCCTATGATACTCAGTGCCCTAATGTTTTGAGATATTTCCCATGATCCTTAGTGCCCTAATCTTTGTTAGATATTTCCCATGATCCTTAGTGCCCTAATCTTTGTTAGATATTTCCCATGATCCTAAGTGCCCCAATCTTTTGAGATATTTTCTATGATACTCAGTGCCCTAATGTTTTGAGATATTTCCCATGATCCTTAGTGCCCTAATCTTTGTTAGATATTTCCCATGATCCTTAGTGCCCTAATCTTTGTTAGATATTTCCCATGATCCTTAGTGCCCTAATCTTTGTTAGATATTTCCCATGATCCTAAGTGCCCCAATCTTTTGAGATATTTCCTATGATACTCAGTGCCCTAATGTTTTGAGATATTTCCCATGATCCTTAGTGCCCTAATCTTTGTTAGATATTTCCCATGATCCTTAGTGCCCTAATCTTTGTTAGATATTTCCCATGATCCTAAGTGCCCCAATCTTTTGAGATATTTCCTATGATACTCAGTGCCCTAATCTTTTGAGATATTTCCCATGATCCTTAGTGCCCTAATCTTTGTTAGATATTTCCCATGATCCTTAGTGCCCTAATGTTTTGAGATATTTCCCATGATCCTTAGTGCCCTAATCTTTGTTAGATATTTCCCATGATCCTAAGTGCCCCAATCTTTTGAGATATTTCCTATGATACTCAGTGCCCTAATCTTTTGAGATATTTCCCATGATCCTTAGTGCCCTAATCTTTGTTAGATATTTCCCATGATCCTTGGTGCCCTAATCTTTTGAGATATTTCCTATGATACTCAGTGCCCTAATCTTTTGAGATATTTCCCATGATCCTTAGTGCCCTAATCTTTGTTAGATATTTCCCATGATCCTTAGTGCCCCAATCTTCTCAGATATTTCCCATGATCCTTAGTGCTCTAATCTTTTGAGATATTTCCCATGATTCTTAGTGTCCTAATCTGTTGAGATATTTCCCATGATCCTTAGTGCTCTAATCTTTTGAGATATTTCTCATGATCCTTAGTGCTCTAATCTTTTGAGATATTTCTCATGATCCTTAGTGCCCTAATCTTTTGAGATATTTCCCATGATCCTTAGTGCCCTAATCTTTTGAGATATTTCCCATGATCCTTAGTGCCCTAATCTTTTGAGATATTTCCCATGATTCTTAGTGCCCTAATCTTTTGAGATATTTCCCATGATCCTCAGTGTCCTTATCTGCATCATATATTTCCCTTGATCCTCAGCCTCCACATCTATATATGTCACATATAGTTCCCGTTATCCTCAGTATCCTTATCTGCATCAGATATTTCCCTTGATCCTCAGCCTCCACATCTATATATGTCACATATAGTTCCCGTTTTCCTCAGTATCCTTATCTGCATCAGATATTTCCCTTGATCCTCATTCTCCACATCTATATATGTCACATATAGTTCCCGTTTTCCTCAGTATCCTTATCTGCATCATATATTTCCCTTGATCCTCAGCCTCCACATCTATATATGTCACATATAGTTCCCGTTTTCCTCAGTGTCCCAATCTTTAAAAGTCATTTTACACTGGCGATTTTTGAGGCAAATTTTAGATGCGATGTTTGCAAAGATTGAGTCATAGTCAAAAATTTTAAGGAATTAACTTGTATAGTTTTACTCAGGACACCAAGATTACCTGGACAAATGTCTCTTTAGAAGCATAATGTAATGTTTTTTTATTTTCCAACCGACAAAAAAATTGGTTTTCGGATGAAGAGGTAAAGAGAGATGGATTTAATTCAAGGGTACATCAATAGCTTACTTCTGAGATATGCTTCGCTTGTGCAGGAAGATTTCAGTTCGAGGCTCACACGAATCACTGAACATTTAGCACGGAGCCCCACATCGAAGCCTTTGTGCATGACAAGCGAAGCATATCTCTGAGGTCGGCTATTCGGTATTTAAAGAGTTTCTGCAAGATAACACCTGGAATGACAATGAATTGTATAATAGGTTAGAATTTGATTATAATTCTTCAAATATGCGTTGTACATTTGACCTCGTCGTAATAGCCCGCGTTCTTTATTGTCAGCAGAAGTTTTTCAGTGCTGACCAGAATAACGCTGGCTTTGTTCGTGGACGCCATTTTTACATGTGCATAACAATAGGAGCTAGCTAACAAGGAATTCCTTTGTTAACTGACGTACGTCAACGTGGTGGTGATGATAACCAAAAACAGAGGCATGGTAGCTAAGTTAGTGTAGATAACCAAAGAAGCTAAAGAGAGATCAGCTTTTGTTAAATTTACATCGACATGTCAGTCATGCCGTCACTTGCGAACCAAATTCAATAGGATAAGGAATGAAATTCTTTCTTTTGTAAAACCCAAATATTATTTCATGTTACTTCCTTTCTGGCGGCTTCGGGCAATTGTTAGAAAGCCAGAGACACAGAGAACTCGGATATCGAATATCAATATGATACAAAATATCAAATCCCATTAGTGTTTTTGATATCCTCTCTTTTCAATTTAGCTCATTTCCTGGCGGAACAATAAAGATACTATCTAAAAAGCCCGCCTTGTGATAAGATGTTTCTTTCGTGGAAGAACCAGATGGTTCTTATAATAATATAATTAATAATAATAATAATAATAATAATAATAATAATAATAATAATAATGATACTACTACTACTACTTCTACTACTACTTCTACTACTTCTAGTAATAATAACAAGAATAATAATAACTATTATTATTATAACAATATTAAAAAATAATAATAGAAAATAAGGAATAAAGGAATTAGGAACTAGGAGCTGAAAATAGGGAATAACGGATAAGGAATAAGGAATAAGTTAAGACTGCAAAAACAATCTATGTTATTAATCACAACTTAGCTAATAATAATAATAATAATAATGATAATAATTGATAACTTTTATTTGACAATATATTGAAATAATAATAATATTAATAGTAATAATGATAACAAGAATAACAAGAATAAAATATTATTACTTGTAATTAAAAAATAAGCATCATCCTATACTATCAACATAGTTTTTAGTAGGTCTTTCTCCAGGCTCTCTGGGTTTCCTTCCTCAGCAAAACCTAACGCGCTAATTTTCAGTTCAATCTTTGAGTTTTGGCCTGACTTTGACCAGCCAAAAAATTGTTTCAAGGTTCGATAAAATAGCCGAAAACTATCAATATGAACTCTAAGAATTTTTTTAGCTGAGAATTTCAAGAGTACAATTTTGCGCTTTTTTCACTATCTAATGTGCCTGTGGTTATAGTTACTCTAAACTGCATTTCAATTAACCTACACTAAGTGTATTTAATTTAAAATCTATAGATCTTCCTAAACTGAGAATCTGTAAAATTTTAAGCTTGGTATCCTTTTTCTTCAAGATCTAACCCACTCGAAAATGTATTTTCCATTGCAACAACCGTCATTTGATCAGTGTAATAGTTCAAAAACGTTTATTTACCAAAGCTTTATTCGTGAACCGACGACAGTGCCAAATATAAAACAATTATAACTCCCAGAACGTACGCAAACGATAGTCAAGTGGCAATAATCGTAGCTAGTTGCAGACCAATTTTCAGTTTTCAGATCTTTAATTTAGAAGATTAGCACTTTGTAGAACCAGAAGATCGAAGCTTGTTAGAAGTGAGATTTCCTTATCTAACACTTCGTCTTCTCTCTGTCAAAAGCTTAGTGTGGCTCCACTTTGACCAAGTTCACTTCTTCTACGAATGGACCGTGTTTATCTGTTCAGTGTTATTGAAATCTCTGGTACAATCTTTCCACGCTTTAGTTACCTCAACTGTTTTTTAATTCATTGTAGTATTGGTTTTCAGTTCGTGGCTTGAAAACTTAGGTAATCTGCCTAATTTTTTTCATTTCCATTCACACCTCTACGCTGATTGCTATTTCTCCGTTTCTGCTTTTCTTCAATAACATGTTCAGTTAGATTGCTTGGAGCTGCTAAATGTACTGAACAACAATTACCAATACGACTTTTTCATCAGTTTCGCTTCGTGATCCTTACGCTGCTTGGTTGAAAAGGCATTTTTGGCCTCTCATTTACGACATCTTAGATTTCAACTTACTTTCATCCTTCAATTCTCACTGCAACTTGACTTAATCCAATAAAAAAGTACTTTCTCCTTTCTTTGAGCTTCTAAGTATACTAGTAAACAACGATTTACAATACAAATATTCTTATCAGTTTAGCTTCATGATCCGTATTGCTTGGTAAGGAAAGTCCATTTTGGCTTCTTCCTTCCATTTACAATTTCTTAGATTTTAATTAACTTTCATCCTTTACATCCTTTACTTGAATTAATCCACTTAAAACACTGCAGTTGTCCTTCCTTTTACTTTAATCTTGTTTTCGTGGCGTTGCCATAAAAAAAAATCGTCAACGAAGTAAAGAAAATCGTGTAAGCTGTTGGATTACCCTCAAGGACTTTGGCAGATCTTTTTCGGATTATTCTCTAGATAAGATTCATTTTGGCCTTCATTTTGGTATAAAGTCTTCTTCAAAACAACACATCCAAGCCAAGCACATGTAAATCGAAGCAATGGTCGCCAGCACAAACCCTACGAACATAAGCGATGACTTCTCGTCGAAAAACTTCCTTGTTTGCATGCTGGACCCAACTTTTTGATGACCGCTACTGGATTTAATCGTCTTGCCTTTACATCGAACAGCGCACATCAGAAAACTTAATATAAATATAACTAGCAAAATATCATAACTGAATGATAATTTTGCCATATTACTTTGAAAAAATACGGTACTAAAAAATATAGTTGGTTTTTTTTTTCAGAGCTTGAAGCCCAAAATTATTTCATATGTAGTTAGTCGTGAAGGTAATGAAGTTTTTTGGGCGGTTTGTATCAGATATTTGTTTTTACCCAGAAGTTAATCACACCAATTATTTTGCACTGCGACACAAGATACGTGATTATAGCCTATCATGAATGATTAGGTTAGGGAAGGAGTTTGAGAGACAAAACAGGAAGCGATGGGACAAAAGGAAAAGGAGATGAGGAGAATGGATTAGAAGAGATATAATAGAGCCAAGACAACAACAGATAGGTAAACGATTAGAGAAATAAAATATTGAAATTTAGATTGAATAAGTATGTACATTTGTGCGTCGTTGGATGGGAGGGAGGGATGGATGGATGGATGGATGGATGGATGGATGGATGGATGGATGGATGGATGGATGGATGGATGGATGGATGGATGGATGGATGGATGGATGGATGGATGGATGGATAAAGAAATAAAGTAATTAGGAAATTATCTTTTTTAGATCAAAAGAAAGCGCACTCAAACATTTCCTTACAGAACTCATTTAATAACGTACAGGTTTTTGTCCAGATCCCGCACGTCAAACATTTTGCACATGCGCAGTGTTAATAAAAATGTGTCAGTGTCAGCGGTCGTTATTTCCAATACAACAGCGAAAACCTCACAACATAAAGCCTCTAGAAATGCAGCTTAATTTGATTCCTCGTTTTAAAACGATCATCTAAATTGATTTTTCAACACTGATTATCAAAGTATCTGTCCTCGATCGTTTTTAAAAACTTGATTGAAAAATAGTTAAAATCCCTTTTAAGGTTGTCAACGTTTTGTGTATCACCTGATTGATTTTTTCTTTGACATTCTCGTAAACGACATGACACTAAAATGGCTTCTTTCAATACCAGATATCGTGATGCGATGTACGGTACACAATAATAGAGCAATTACTCTTTGGTGCTTTGGTTGTCAGTGACAACACTAATGACGTCAAATATTTTGGTTGCTAAGCGACAATATGCAAACCAATAAACGTTTTACCGCTTCTGACGTCATACCTGTTTGTTGCTAAGAAACGAACATGAAACGATGACCTATTGTGACATCTTTATAATCATTATTGTATTGGATATCACTCATTGCAACATAATGGTTTTCTCTCAGCACGAATGTCTCTATTTTGCTTCCTGAAGGTTTCATTTCCTATTAAAAAAAATATATCTATAAATAATTGTAAGAAGTTATATTCTGAACCGTTATGCGTGTGTTTGCAATAACATTCTTTGACATATTTTCAGGATATTTCTATTCCTTTATTTTCTTATTTTCTGAGAAAGTTGCATCGACAATAGACCTTTTCAGCTTCGTTGTTTGTTGTGCCCATTTCAGACCATGTGATGCCACTCTTGGGAGCTGATTCTTTCATGTGTTAATATTTTAACAAAAGAACATTTCTCAAGGGAATGTCATGTGGTCTGAAATGGGCAATTTGCATACGAAGCTAAAAAGGTCTATTGTTCGTACATCCTAGGTTATCAAAGTGCTAACATCTTGCCTCAAGCATGCTAGTGGACCACGTTTTGTTGTTAGATTCTTGCATTTGTATATTTTCTCTTTTTTTATTTTATTTTATTTTATTTCTTTTTTTTTTTAATCTTTTCTTCTACTTCTCCTTCTCCTTCTCCTTTTTCTTCTTTTCAATCTTACCCTGTTCCTTTTTACTCTTGAAATATCTTTAAGAATGACAGCTTTCATAAATAGCATTATATCATGTATAACTCTATTTGCAAATAATATTACAGGTTGTCCACCTTAATGTCATCAATACGTCGCGTACAAATTAGAAAAAAAATTGCTTTAAAAAATATGCATGAATTGAACAAAAATCCTTCTGCTTGATTTTCAATTATCTTCAAGGTTTTTTTGTTCAATTAGAAGCAAAAAGAAATATTTCAAGAACAAAATGAATGTAGAGTATAGGTGGAAAAATTAATGATAGAAGTACGTGGAAATAAAACCAGACAGGGAAATGAAAGGACAATGGGGATAAATAAAAACAAATGGAAATAGAAAATTATATATAAGAGAGAAAAAGGCATGAACAAAAAAATAAGAGAACAAAAAATGGATAGATATAAAAATTGAATTTGAAATAGATATAGATATAAATAAATGTATAGAAAGATGTATAGAAAGGGAAAGAGATACAGACATAGACATAGACATAAAATAGAAATCAATATGAAATAAAAAAATACCAAATCATGATTTAATTACAACTTTGATAGATTATCTCAGCCATTTCAACATCGCGGTTTGTCAATTTCCTGTCTCGAGTGCCAACATAGACAGATATCTGAGATATCCCTCGCATACACCTGCCAATTCAATCTATTAAATTGCATTTCGCAACTGCCTGAAGTAAGCTTTCACTTAGATCACTTACGTCGGTCGATTAGCGGGATACTATTATACAATATACAACTTATTGTGAAGCAGTTTTTTTGTAATCTCAGCAAGATATCAGCTTACACGAGGATGTTTTTGCTGCGTTACATCAACGCTGTTTTATTTAGTTACTTTTCTGAACAACAACTGAAGTAATCTTTCGTCAAAATTTTATTTAAAAAGAGAAAGAATGAAAGGACAAAAGAAAAATAGAAGAAAATGAAAAAGAATAGAATGATAGAGATAGAAAAAGGAGACAAAAATAGAAAGAAGAAAATAAAGAATGAATGAACAAACGAGATAAAGTGAAAGAAAGAAACAGAGAGAGAAAGAAAGAAAGAAAGAAAGAAAGAAAGAAAGAAAGAAAGAAAGAAAGAAAGAAAGAAAGAAAGAAAGAAAGAAAGAAAGTAAGAAAGAAAGAAAGTAAGAAAGAAAGAAAGAAAGAAAGAAAGAAAGAAAGAAAGAAAGAAAGAAAGAAAGAAAGAAAGAAAGAAAGAAAGAAAGAAAGAAAGAGAAGGAAAGAAAGAAAGAAAGAAAGAAGGAAAGAAAGAAATTAAGAAAGAAAGGGAGAAATTGGAGAACGTACAGTAAGTTAGTCATCTCTGGCATATTGCCTAATATATATATACCTAACAATTTTAAATTTCTGCTAATATTCAAACTTTTTAGAGCTTTTACCCGATGTCATTTATACACATGCATAAACTGTCTAAGGTCTGTTAGAGGCGACTTCACATACTTAAAGTACGAGCCACTAAAGCACGCCAAAGTGTTTTATCTACAGCGATCATCAGCGATAACAGGTCTAACAAGTACTTCGTTCCCTACGAATAATCGTGAACCCAAGCGGTCAATCCATGCGAAATACAATACCGTGAAACATTGTGATTATACTGTCAATCTGGTTGAAGATCTCGATCGGATCGTTGTTGTCATAAAGCGCTTGAAAAAAGACCTTAGAGAGAAGCATTATACTTCTCTGTATTTTCTGATGAAATAAAATTATAAAATTTTATCTTCTGATAAAAATTAAAATTAAATTCTGATAAATTATCTCAGTTTTTACTTATTAGAATAGTACCAATAATAATATAATAATCAAATAAATACTAAATATACATATATTTTTCATTTTCGACAAATTTGTATCATTTTTGAAACCAGTATCGCCACAATTTTATAAACAACATTGGATATAAATTAAGTAACTGTGGCTATCTCTAACATTATCATATTTGACTTGCTTTCAAAGGCTATTTGTCAGTCGTCAATAGATTAATTCTTCTCAACTTTTGAGCTAGCTGTTTGACTATATTATTTCACACCTTTAGGATTCTCTTTGATAATCAACTCGAACTTATTCGTTTTGTTGTTGCCTGCATGGATAACATTGCTTCTACCTTTATGTATTTGTTCGATCTTGAGTCGCTCTTTCTAATCTCCATACGGCTAAACTATCAATAATCCAGCTCAAAAAGTCTCCATAGATTCTTCTGGTACCTAACTGTTCCCTCGCTGACTAATATCACACCAGAATTTTTGCTTCATTTTCTAAAATTATGTTGACACTTTTCGTGTTAGCTCCTGCATAAAACACGAGTGAATTATACCATTGGATAGAGCTCTCGGTGCAATATTTTAGGAGATCGTTTAGAATTGTTGTAAGATCCAAATCCTATTTATGAAATCTGCAATCGTGTTTAAGATCTGTCATTCATATTTTACTGATCTTCGTCGGTTTTTTAATGGTAGTTGTGGCGTATAGTTCATCTAAGCAACACGAACACCAAATACAAGCGAGAAAACCAGCGGCAAATACTAAGAATGTTACTGTCGCTATCACAGATTCGTAGCCTTCAAGACCCGAAGTCTCAGTCGGTTTGCTAGCTTCGTTTTCATTTTGTCCCTTCACCTGACCAGCGAAAATTCCACAGAAAACAACCAGGGAAATCCAGTGAACACTTCGGCCACGTCGAAGTTTCATTCTGGTAAGCTTGCAATGTCTTGAGTGATATTTGTTTTCCTTCTTGAAGACAACTTACTCTAGAAACCTCTTTCTCTTCTGAAGAAGAAAAACAAGGTATCCAAGTTAAATAATACTTTCCTAAACAATATGTTTTTCTACAACAATTTCCGTTAAGTTTAAAAGCTAAATGTGTGATTAATGTAAACATGACGTATGTTTACCAAGAAAAAAATTCATTCATGATGAAAAAATTGAGTTTTACGCGCGAAAAAAAATATTTAAATACCCACGTCTTCTTGCTGATTTAAACTTCATTAAGAAAAGCACTTCTTTAGCAGGTAGTAGTTCTGTCATCGCTGGTTGAGATTAACAAAAAGCTTATAAGCTTAATAGATAGTTTACAATTTCTTTAGATTTCCTACCGGAAACAAAAAATATTATTTTTTCTTGCGGCTTTTGAAAAGATTCCTTCGTAATGGAACACAAAGCTCAATAATATATTGCTAAATGTTTTGTATTTAACAATTTAAGATTAATTTTTAGAGTGGGAAAAAAGATAGGATTCAAGACATTCACGGCTGAATTGAATTGTGGGTGGACTGTGAATACATTAAAAGACATTTCGAAAATGGATAGAAAATACAACTCGACGAATGTACGAGAAAAAATGGCGGATACAAGAGAAAAATGTTTGCATCTTCGAAGCGTTCTACTTCTTTTTTTTTTCTTTTTTTTTTTTTTACACAAACTTGGGTGTTTTCAACTTTCCGGGTTTTTTTCCTTCTAGATTTTTCTGCTTCTATAATCTTTTTGGGGGATTTGTAGAATGATGATTATCACGATAAAGTGAGGAAATAGCAATGAAAGTAAAAAGGCTTCAATTGTGCTAAAACGTGGTCGTGAAAAAAAGTGAAGTAAGATAATCCAATTCTTTAATTTTTTCCTAAGGATCTGGGGAAATTCTACTTATTTATTTGTCAAAAGGCATACATTTACTATACTGATACTGACTCCAGAACCGAGTTTGGGCTTCCTGTGGTAAAGAGCGCTATTTTCGTTCTAATAACTTTGACTTGACTTCTGTGTCTGCTAACTAGACATCTTAATCCTCCTTTATTTAGAGTGACGTACGGTAAAAGCGTTTTAAGTCCTAGAATAGGAGGACAATCGTGAAAGACACCTGGAAAAGAATATCTAGTGACATAACGTCGTGACAGTTTGAAATTTTGAATTAAGTTTTTTTTGAAAATTATCATTAAAAGTCACAGATCCAACAGTTGCGAATTTTAACACTGAACAAAAAAATTACAACTACGAAACAGCAAAAAAACAAAAAGAAAACACTGACAGAAGAAGAAGTGAGAAGGAGATCTTCGAGCCATATCGCCCAATAACTTAATTTTTTTGAAGAAAGACAAGAAAACAAAGTCAAGAAAAATACAGTCAATTTCAAATGGCAATTAATCCATTGTTTGAAATTATTAAGAAATTTCTTACCTTTCCTATTAACTAAAAAATATGCAAAAAATTGTTTATGTATTTTGTGAAAAAAAAAACATTTTCCTTGGCAAGAAAATAATTTAAAAAAAAGAAAAATTTCTTCATATTAAGGTAATGATTCTTGTAGCAAGAATTTTATTAACAATAAGAACCATAACGGTTATTTGAAAAAAATCGTTTTGAAGAAGCATTTTGAAATACTCATACTCTTGAAGGAAAAAGGAAAAACTTACCTACTTCATTTTGAAATTCTTTTGCTTCTTCGAAATGTTTAGCAATAAGAATTACATTTTCGGAAATGGATTAAATCCTAATTTATTTTGCAAAATAAATATTTGCTTCGTTTTAAGAATGATATATCAGTAGTATTTGTGCATAATCTGTCACCATTTTTCTATGCAATAAAAATGTTCATTATTTTTTCCTCATCGGATTAAATCTTCAAACCTTTCTGATGTCTTCATATTATATCTAACAATACATATTTTGTGCGCAACGCAGATGTATATGTCGTACTCTTCGTAGCTTTCGAACCTAAAGATCAGTGGAGTCTAATTCCGAAAGCTCGAGCTTGTTAACAATTCAAACTTATTGTTGAAGCAAAGAGGCTTTAACTATAACCTACTTGAATACATTTTTACCTAGACAAAATTAGAATCAAACAATAAGAAAAAATCCTACGTTGCTATGATCACCTGTACAAACAAAGGTCACACTAATTTGTTGTCAGGGAGAACTCAACCATGATCCTGTTTGCCTTCCAGCTGATCTGAGAAAAAATATTAGTTAATGAGAAACGAGAAAATTTGCAAAACTGAGGTCTCATCCTTAGTAGTTCGGCGACTCGGGAAACGGTCACTTCTCTACTTTATTTTCCAACTCAATAATCAAATAATGAATATCTTATATTACTAAATGTATACAAAATATCAAAAAAACTCTCACGAAAATCTAAATTTATCTCAAATATATAGCTTTTATAGCTTTCGCATGACACCTCAATTTTGCAGCGACGTCAATATTTCGGATCAGCTGGTTGTGTCCGCAATTTATTAACATGTCAGTTCCAAAGGTATAAGACTTGCCCCGGGGTGTACCAAAAGCTTAGTGGGAATATAAGACTATACTTTGTCGATACTTCATCTCCTGGAGAATTTCCATATGTTCAACTACTGTGTCTCCCGGCCCTTTATATTTGCCTTTAAAGGTTTCCCATGACGAGGGTTTTCAGGGTTTCGGTCTCAACATATTCATAGCTAGATTTATGCTTTGATCATTCTGAAATCATGAATAATTCACGAACAAGCTCTCGAAGACCAGCTGGAGTTAGTCAGTTGGATAAGTTTTGAAAATCAGTACGTGGAACACATGTACATTGATAAAATATTTCTTGGTTTTCGGAAAAAATTCTAATAAAATACATTATAATATTCGCATTGCGCATGCTTTCTTAGACGCGAATGCAAAATGCTTGCAAATTAAAAAATATATATTTTCGAGCAAAATCTTTGGTGATAAAATTTAACGTAGAAGAAACAAAATATGCTCAAAAGCTGTAAAGTTTATTTAGTGTTTTAAGTGGTGATTAGTCACTATTATCTAGTCACTCAACCAAAGATGTCCTAATATCGATTCACAGTAGAAGAGACAGCATACTTTCTTGTATTCTAGCTGGCTGTTATAAATATAGCCAATTTATTTATTTATTTATTACGCTTTCAACAGAGTTGTGGATTGTCTAACAGGTGGAATTACACCTATAACCTAGACATCCATATAAAACATAAAATAAACAAAAAAGTTACAAAGTAAATTACTGCATTACGGCCTACATTTAGAGCAGCGGCAACTAGTAACCCAAGAACAGGTGTCACTCGTTGCAAAAGAAGTTAGAAAGAAATTATAATAATAAATTAAGAGCTGCTCATTGAAAGACTTAAGCTTGGTACATTGTCTGAGCTCAATAGGTAGATTGTTCCAGAGAGGTATTACTCGATTAAAAAAAGATGTAGCGAAGGTCTCAGTTTTATAATGGGATGAATTATATAGGGGTCCCTTTGTTGCCCTTCTTGTACGTTTAGTCGGTATATAAACAGAAATAAATTTAGACAAATCTAGATCGTGGAGTCCAAGTCTGCATCTGAATAGGAACTTTAGATCTGAAACTTCCCTGCGAAGTGATAAGGGTAACAGCTTGAGTGAAACGAGTCTAGACTTATAGTCAGCATCAGAGCGTAAGATATAACGAGTCGCCCTACGCTGAACACCTTCAAGCTTAACACGATTACGCTTCA
Organism: Anthopleura xanthogrammica; assembly: GCA_964019055.1. NCBI lineage: Eukaryota > Metazoa > Cnidaria > Anthozoa > Actiniaria > Actiniidae > Anthopleura > Anthopleura xanthogrammica. The sequence continues at coordinate 11,517,740 of OZ025210.1, forward strand.
GATGAGCAGACCAGACTGGGACTCCAACTTCCAGTTTGCTACGAACGAGGGAGTTATAAAGTAATTTCTTTGCATGCAAAGGAGCACCCCACCCACAAGTACGCTTAACAAATCCAAGTGATCGATTTGCCTTTTTTGATATAGTGTCTATGTGAAGGTTCCACTTAAGGTCATAAGAAACCCCAAAACCAAGGTCATTGTAGTTATACACCCTATCAATGTCAAAATTACCCATAGAATAATTATTAATTACTGCATTGGATGATCTCGTGATGTGCATTATCTTACATTTTTTTGAATTGAACGACATTCCCCACGAGTCACCCCAGGCCTTAATTGCTGTAATGTCATCTTGAAAATTTAGACAATCATCCAGGGTAGTGACTTCCCGAAAACACTTGGAATCATCAGCAAATAAGGCCATGGTGGAGTCAGGAGAAACAGCATTAGGAAGGTCATTTATATATAATAAAAAAAGAAAAGGCCCCAAAATTGAACCCAAATTGCCTTTTTTTATGAGACTTAGACTGAGACTTATTATGAGACTCGTGCAAGTAGGGAGCAGAAGGAACTGCAGAGTTATACCAGCTTTACCGAGACCAATACTTTAACAACATCATGTCTTGTCATTTACACTGATATGATTATTTGTTCATAACAAGTGATGCGGTTCATTTAATGTTTGAGCGAGTGTAGGATTCCTACACAAACTCATAAATCCGAGTATGAGTTTCTGATTGCTAGATGTATTCGTGTATTTGCTAAGTAGTGTTCAAAAAATCACCTGTTGATCAAGTAATAGTCTCAGTAAACTATGCATATTTTTAGTCAAAATTAAAGTTAGCAAGGATACAAAATAAGGCTGAATCTACGACATACTAGACCCACAAAAAAAAATTTAAAAATAAAGCGACGAGATGACTAAGAAATGACTTAATATTCATCTGAAGTCATGCAGCGAATCTTTCTACGAATAAAAAAAGAACCGAATAACTGTACAAACTTACTCTACACCTTATAGTCTATACTAGTTACTTTCTTATACAAACGTTTATGCTAGCTACTTTGAATAAGCTGTGGCTCTGAATCTTTTGAATCACTTACATAGTCGGCTTTGCAGTAGAAATTGTTTGTCTCCTCGTCGCTTTCCGATCTCTCACTCGTTTTGCTCATCTTCGATCCCTTTTTATCCCGATTTGCAAGCCCTTTAATCTTTAGGAAATGATGTTGCAACTGTCTATACTTTTTCGTACGTACTGTATGGGTATGTAAGTTCAAAATGGAAAACACAGAATTAAATTGAATACGAAAATCTTTTTATTCTTAAACTTATGTCTTCTTACATCGTCAAGTTTTGTCCTCAGATATTAAATCAGAAAATGACAACCGACAGCTTGTTTACATTTTGTTTCTTACTTATCTATAACTTGTCTTAGTTGTGCTTAAAGTTCATCAGCGAAAGTTCAATCTATCTCAGTTTAAGTTCTAACTTACTATTTTATAAAATTAAAAAATGAGTAAAAAATAGCTCAACGATGACTCTAATGGTCAAGTTCGGTTTGGTTAAAGGATTTGTTTAAACTTCGGATGTGTTGATAGAGCGACTTAGCAAAGCCTGTCTCTTTTTCAAGCGATTCCAGGGCGTCCTCCATCTTTTCTACACCAATGGCTTTTGTGACTTCATAAAGGATCAGTTGAGGATCAGTCTTCAAACTATTCAAGACTGACACTTGCGCAACAGTGCAAAGCATGTTGTTTCCATGCTTTCTCAATGAGCCTTCGGACTTAAAAGTATACATGTAGAAGTATGTATCAATACGAAGAAGAGCATTGGATCCAAAGGCAATGTGGAATTGCCTGGATTCTTGTCGTCCTGATGTGTGGCGCTGCCCAGGAGCTGTGATAGGACGGTGTGAATACCATCTTTAATGCCTTCCAACCATTTTCCTTGGACGAAATCACCTATGACATCAGAAATGCCTTTACTTAAACTCTCTCCGCATTCCACGCCAATTCTGCAGAATGTTTGCGTATCAACTATAGAAACGATAGGCAGAGTATTGTCTTCCCAGGCTTTGGCTCTCATCCTTTGAGACTCGGCTGTCATGATATTGTCTCCCATCTCTTCGAGGAGTGCCATTTGTTCATGAACGTCCTTGTCTGGATTGCCGCTCAATATATTACTGATTATTTGTCCCATGATAGATAATCGTTCGAATAAACGCTACTTCTAGTGTTAACAGTACAGCTTCAACGTTCGAAATGATAGTTGCACATGGAGCATTCACTTTTAAATGGTCGTAATGGTGACGTAAAAGGGAACGGCGTTATCATTCTCCTTTTCAATCCACGTGGCTTTATCCCCTAACTATGATATTCTGCTTTGTAGGCCCTCAATTATTAATATTGAATTAATGTATCTTCTCAAGTGTTCTCAGTTCTCTAAAGAATAGCCCATTCACGAATATGCCTGCAGAGTGACCACTCTTGCGATTATCCAACGTCATACGATGCCACTTACAGACTTGAACCATTAGAAAAAACGTTGTGCATTAGCTAAAAATAGAGTTGACACTGTTAACTTATATCTTTTTCTATCTACTTTACAATCTAGAAGCCGCCTTGACTAGCTATGCTAACTGCAGGCTAGTGAAATGACATTTTATAATACTTTAATATTTAGAATTTTAGCATATATCCAACGAAAAAGAAAAAGAGTATAGTTAAAAATAGGCTTATATAGTTCCATGATGAACAACTGAAAAAAAAACACGTGTTAGCTTAACTTTCATTGTTTCTTCTCTCTAGTATTTTCCCAGCTGCTTAAAGTCTATAGAATAAAGGACTCCCTTAGCTTGTTCTCTACTAAAACATCAGCATACTTCAAACGTAAATTGTATCCTCAACCATAAATTGACATTTATTTTGCCAAGCTTTCGGGCTTAATTGCCCATCCTCAGGGCTAAATGTAACAAACAACGACATGAAAGATAGGATTGCTGAGAAAGATTACAAGAGGTTAATCACAACTGATGGCACAACACCTAGAATCTACGGAACACCAAAAATCCACAAACAAGGCATGCCATTGAGACCAATTGTTAGTTATGTCGGATCTCCTACCTATGCTTTGTCCAAGTACTTGGTTACAATAATATCGCCTGTAGTTGGTAACAGTGACCACCATCTACGAAATTCAAAGGAATGGACAAATTTGGCGAAAAGATTAATTTTGAATGATAACGAAGAACTCGTATCGTTTGATGTTGTCGCCCTTTTTACTTCAATTCCTACAAGTATTGCTGTGGATGCTGCTAAGGCAAGACTCGACCGAGATAGCAATTTAGAAGATCGTACTACGTTAACCTCAACTGACATTGCTTCATTGATGTCGTTCTGTTTAAACGCTACCGAGTTTTCTTTTAAAGGAAATTATTACAAGCAAATTCATGGTACAGCTATGGGGTCCCCTATATCTGTGGTGGTAGCGAACTTAGTAATGGAAGTTCTGGAAGAGAAAGCGTTGCGGTCCTTCATTCATCCACCTAGAATATACAAACGATACGTTGACGATACCATCTGTGTCATAAGAAGAGATCTCATTGACGAATTCCACCAACATCTTAACAGCCAAGATAGCGATATCAAGTTTACTGTAGAAAGATATGCTGATGATGGTCTTCCGTTTTTAGACACTCTTAACAAGATTAAAGAGGATGGTTCCATCGATATGTCAATTTTCAGGAAGAAAACGCACACAGACAGGTATTTGCAATTCTCGAGTCATCACCCTCCACAACATAAAGCTGCTGTCGTGCGCACGTTGTTCCACAGATCAGAGGAGCTGCTATCTATCGAGAAGAACAAAGACGAGGAAAGGATCCACCTAAAGAGAGCTCTACAGGATAATGGATACCCACGGCAATTTGTAAGGAAATGCAACAAGGAAAGATCGAAGAAAGAACAAAGACCTGACGAGGAAGTTAAAGGCTATGTCACTCTGCCTTATGTCCAAGGAACCACAGAGAGAATACAACGTGTTCTGGCATCGTATGGGATAAAAGTTAGCGTAAGACCAACTTATACGCTAAAGAATATCTTAAGCAATGTTAAAGATCCATTACCGAAAGAGAAGAAAGTTGGCGTGATCTACTCAATCCCATGTGGTGAGTGTGATACAGTATACATTGGAGAGACGAAAAGAGCCATGGGGACGAGGGTTAAAGAGCACCAGGCCTGTGTACGGTTACAGAAGACAGAAAGCTCGGCGCTATCAGAACACGAGCATAAATTTGGACACTCAATAGCCTGGGATATTGCAGAACGAAGGAAGATGGCACCAGCGAAAATGGGCTGAAGCTTGTTACATCAGCAAAAACAAGAGCGCCATTTTCAATAGAGACGCTGGTAGAAAGTTACCAGAAAATTATTTAGCTATTGTCAAGGGTAATTAGCTTTCTCAATTCTAGAATGCATTCTTTATGTTAGCGCGCGCGCTCTAACTGTTATACTCGTGAGCGCTTAAATATGCTTGATTGCGCGATGAGCGTGAGTTAAGCAGTTGATTGTAACTGTCGTTGTTTGTTACATTTAGCCCTGAGGATGGGCAATTAAGCCCGAAAGCTTGGCAAAATAAATGTCAATTTATGGTTGAGGATACAATTTATGTTTGAATTATGATACCAACCAACAAAGAAATTTTGGATCAGCATACTTGTTCTAATCAAGAATTAAAAAAAGGAAAGAAAAGACTCTAAATTGTTTTTCGTTTTTGCCTGTCGATTTAGTTGGATAGATGCTAAAACAAATAAACTTCGTGTTTATGGAGCTCTAGATACCAAAGTATTACAAAAGCTCATTTTATTAGCCTAAAGTAAGCGAAGCTAGTCAAGGCGGGTTCGTGATTGAAAAATTCTAGATAGAAAAAGATATATCAAGTTATCAACTCTATTTTTAGCTTATGCACAATGCTTTTTCTAATGGTTTCAAGTCTGTAAGTGGCATCGTATGACGTTGGATAATCGCAAGAGTGGTCACTCTGCAGGCATATTCGTGGATGGGCTATTCTTTAGAGAACTGAGAACACTTGAGAAGCTAAGATACATCAATTCAATATTAATAATTGAGGTCCAAAAAGCAGAATATCAAAGTTAGGGGATAATTAATGCCACGTGGATTGAAATGAAAAAACGATAACGACGTTCCCTTTTACGTCAACATTATTACCACCATTCAAAAGTGAATGCTCCATGTGTAACTATCATTTCGAGCGTTGAAGCTGTACTGTTCACACTAGAAGTAGCGTTCAATCCATCTATCCAAGTATCTATCATGGGACAAATAATGAGTAATATATTGAGTGGCAATCCAGACAAGGACGTTCATGAACAAATGGCACTCCTCGAAGAGATGGGAGACAATATCATGACAGCCGAGTCTCAAAGGATGGAAGCCAAAGCCTGGGAAGACAAGACTCTGCCTATCATTTCTATAGTTGATACGCAAACATTCTGCAGAATTGGCGTGGAATGCGGAGAGAGTTTAAGTAAAGGCATTTCTGATGTCATAGGTGATTTCGTCCAAGGAAAATGGTTGGATGGCATTAAAGATGGTATTCACACCGTTCTATCACAGCTCCTGGGCAACGCCACATCAGGACGACAAGAATCCAGGCAATTCCACATTGCCTTTGGATCCAATGCCCTTCTTCGTATTGACACATACTTCTACATGTATACTTTTAAGTCCGAAGGCTCATTGAGAAAGCATGGAAACAACATGCTTTGCACTGTTGCGCAAGTGTCAGTCTTGAATAGTTTGAAGACTGATCCTCAACTGATCCTTTATGAAGTCACAAAAGCCATTGGTGTAGAAAAGATGGAGGACGCCCTGGAATCGCTTGAGAAAGAAACAGGCTTTGCTAAGTCGCTCTATCAACACATCCGAAGCTTAAACAAAGCGTATAACCAAGAACAAGGTCATTAGAGACACTTTTGGAACATTAGTTTTCAAAAACATTTTCGCCCATTTATGACTAATTTCGTAAAGAAAATAAGTATAAGAATAAGAATACTAATACTGAAGAACATGTTCATTATCTTTTCAGAGAAACTTTTTTTGTAACTTTACGTTTGAAACGTAGTCATATATCGTTGAGGCATTTTTCATGTACTTTTATAAATGTTATGAAATAGTAAATGTAAAGTGTAACTTGGAGATAGTTTGCACCTTGTTATCTTTAAGCACTGACAACTAAGATAAGTGTTAAACAATCAAAGTTTTAATGAGAAACGAAACAAGAGAATAATTCACTCAGTGTAAAGTTAAGATAAAAAATTAAAGTTTTTCTCCATTGAAAGTTTTTCTCCATTGAAAGTTTTGCTTCATTGAAAGTTTTTCTCCATTGAAAGTTTTTCTCCATTGAAAGATTTTCTCCATTGAAAGTTTTTCTCCATTGAAAGATTTGCTTCATTGCTATACAGATGGATAATAAATTCTTTATTTAACTTTCTTTCGACTAAAAAACAATTAGCCATAGTTAAACTTGCCCAGCTGGTTTTAAACAAATACGAGGATAAATCTTACAATCCTACAAAAAAAAAAACGCCATAGTTTAGACCTATTACTCGATCAACAGGTGATTCTTTAAACAGCACTTACAAATACAAGAAATAATCTACTAATCACAGAAAAGCCTAAGATATCGTGAATTTCTGTAGCAATCCGGCTACACATGCACGGCGATAAAACATGAAATGCTTCACCCGTTCTGAACAAATAATCATGTCAATGACAAAACATCATGTTGTTGAAGTAATTCTCTCGGTAAAGCTGGTATAACTATATAGTTCATTTACCTCCCTACTGCACGAATCTCTCGTAAGTCTAAAAAAAAGCTATAAGTTGGTTATATTTATAAGAGCCAGCTAGAATACAAGAAAGTAGAACGTGCTGTTTATTGTGTATTTAATGGTGAATCGATATTACGACTGCTCTGGTTGAGTGATTCCTTTTAAAATAGCATTTATATATAGCATGCAAAATATTTTTTTATGCTCATTGCGAAATTATTCCCTGTCCAAATCTACAACCTGGAGACCGCTTTTTCCCTCAAGGAAATTTTCTTAAATAATATCCATAGCAGTAAACATTTGAAAGTATCTGTTTGAAAGCGAAATTCATTTACAACGTGAAGGAAAATGAGTTTCGCTGATTTTCAAACTCACCCACGTGCCCACTCAACATGTTAGTCAATTATTCATTATAGATGCGATCAAAGCAGAAATCTATGCCACGTTGAGAGAAAATCGCGAAAAGCCTCATCATGGGACAATCTATAACCAATTTTTTAAAAGACAGATAAAGACTTGGTTGAATATATGGAAATTCTCCAGGAGATGTCGAATGTATTGTTACAAGCTCAGTCGAATAAAATGAAAATGAAAGTTCTCAAAGACAAGAAGTTACCAGTGGTGACAATTTTAGACACTGTTAAGAGATGGAAAGTCGATGTTAGAGATGTCAGTACTGATGAGATTCAAAAAGAAACTGCTGAAATCGTCAGAGGAAATGTTACAGGTTTCAATGAAGAAATTAAAGATACTTTGGAAAAATTTCTTGATAGTACAGTAGAGAGTAGTCAAGAATATTGTCTAATTCTTTTTGGTAACCAATCGCTGCTTCGACTGGACCTTTATTACTACAAATATGAATTTAAATCAGAAACCATGAAAACCCATGGCCGAAATATGTTTTGCTACATTGCACAAGTAGGATTGTTGGACTACATCAACGTTGACCCCAGTAGTATCTTTTACGAAATAACAAAATATATCGATCCAGAACACATAAATGCAGCTAGAAAACAACTAGAGAAACAACAACGATTAGCAGAAGTATTTTCAGTTTGGTTAAGGGATATCGAAAAATTAAGTGTATTATCGAAGAAAGTCGTTGAACTATTTGATCAAACCATAAATACACGACGCATTCCCTACGTTCTTTTAGATTTCGAAAGCACTAGTGCTATGTTTTATTATCACGATAAAAAGGAAGAGGACACTGAAGACGTTTAGATTCCTTCTTGTTATACACAGTTGTGCCACAGTTTAGTTCTCCACTCGCTATTTTTTTACATTTTATTAACGTTTTTTCCAACAAATCGCCATAAACCGAAAGATATCTAAAATGATGTGCACAGCACTAAGTACTGGTAATAGGTGAAATGTCAAATTATTTTAAGATACCGTGAAAATATCATATATCATATATTTGCTGAAGAATCGGTCTACCGGATTCGGTCACTGACCATTATTTGAACTATTTGCCATAAACCTAAGGTTCAGCACCATTATAGAGAAGAGTGAGATAAACTCCATGAGTGATTTCCTAGCTATTTATAACGCATGGTATTTGTTTGAATTTATTCTCATCGTACGAAAAGCATTAAAGCGGTAAATATGTCTCACGGACACGTGGATAACTCAAATAAACCAAGGATTCAAACACTATTATTCCAGCAAAAACCTTAGATGAATAGATATAGAACGGTCATATTAGCTGACCTACTATTAAATGTTTATGTAGGAAATTCTACGTTTATGCTCAAATTGTTTAGATAGATAGCACTAAGAACTGTAACCCCGATCCGGGTGCGGGTATGTGGTGCGGGTGCGGGTGCGGGTGCGGGTACGGGTGCGGGTACGGGTGCGGGTGCGGGTGCGGGTGTGGGTACGGGTGCGGGTGCGGGTACGGGTGCGGGTGCGGGTGCGGGTGCGGGTGCGGGTGCGGGTGCGGGTGCGGGTGCGGGTGCGGGTGCGGGTGCGGGTGCGGGTGCGGGTGCGGGTGCGGGTGCGGGTGCGGGTGCGGGTGCGGGTGCGGGTGCGGGTGCGGGTGCGGGTGCGGGTGCGGGTGTTTAGTTTAGTTTAGTCTAGTTTAGTCCATATCATTTCCTTTTTCTTAATTTAGCTATTTTTAAATGCACCCGCACCCGCACCACATACCCGCGACCAAAAGTCAAACTCCATTTCGAGGGGTATATTGCAGGCGGTAAATTGAACTAAAAAAATAATCTAATAAAAATCCAAATTTTCGGTATATTGTCTTCTCCGTTTTATTAGTTACCTAAGATTACTTAAAACCGGCATATTTTATGACCATCCTTCCCAGTAAGGGGCTCTTCCTTGAGTTTTACTCCACGCACACTATTTCACCACATTCACTTTCTAGAAAACCTTTAATTTCTCGTAATTTACTACTTCGACGAGACGGCAGTTATCTTGGTAGGGGGCAAATATACCAACCTTTGTTACAGTAATGGCGTCGATTAACATTACTTGAACAGTTCACCACAACACAATTTGACAAGAGATGAATTAAGAAAACTCGACTACATGAAAGAAAGACAAGTAAACAAAACTCTCGAGAATAAGTGACTATTGCTGTGTTTTATTTTGCCCCCTGGATGGCCCATAATGCCATGCGATTCAGTATGTAAAAGAAATGACTGATATATACTACAATTGCTGAGTTCTAATCAGCTGATAAAATTCTTTAATTTAAATCCAACTAGTGGTAAAACACTGACCATCATGCGCTATCAACCAAAAGGAATTCTATTAAACTTACGTATACGATCCGTTTGATTCCTTACGAGACAGGAAATGACGTCAAGTTTGATTGACGACTTAAATACTCTCAAAAGAGCTCTGCGGATGTTTCTGGAAACGCTGAACTATTTATAACAAGCGCCGGTGTCTCTTACATCGAATATTAACATCTTTATCGTCTTTTACATTTTATGATGGTAATAAAAAATAGCACTATCGCTTTTGATATTTAAATCCACGCAAGGAAAGCGGCGTGTATTTATTTTGTTATCCAATATTTCAGCAATCTTCTTCCAAAATAATGTTAACTTTTTAATGTCCATTAAACAAAATGAAAATGCTTCTGCTACACGTTGTTGTTTCTCTAGTTGTTTTCTAGCTGCATTCATGTGTTCTGGATCGATATATTTTGTTATTTCGTAGAAGATGCTACTGGGGTCAACGTTGATGCAGTCCAACAATCCTACTTGTGCAATGTAGCAAAACATATTTCGGCCATGAGTTTTCATGGTTTCGGATTTGAATTCATATTTGTAGTAGTAAACATCAAGTCGAAGCAGCGATTGGTTGCCAAAAAGAATATGACAATGTTCTTGACTACTTCCTACTGTACTATCAAAAAATTGCTTCAAAATTGCTTTAACTTCTTCGTGTAAAGCTGAAGATACATTTCCTCTGACGATTTCCGCAATGCATTGTTTAATGTCATCAGTACTGACATCTTTAACATCGACTTTCCATCTCTTAACAGTGTCTAAAATGGTCACCACTGGTAACTTCTTGTCTTTGAGAACCTTCATTTTCATTCTATTCGACTGAGCTTGTAACAATACATTCGACATCGCTTGTAGAATTTCCATATATTCAACTGTGAATTCGTCTTTGTCTTTTAAAAACGTGGTTATCGACTGTCCCATTTCGAGAGTTTTGATGATTTCGCTCTCAAAGTACGTATTCATAGATTTGTGCTTTGATCATTCTTAACATGAATAATTGACGAACCTCTTGAGCCTCTTGAAGGTCAGCTTGAATTGGTCAGGTGGATAAGTTTTGTAAATCATTACACGGAACTCATTTTCCTTTAAGCTGTTAAGGATTTTTGCTTTAAAATGTTTACTTTTTTTCAATCGGAAAATTTTGAAAAAATAGATTTAATATTCGCATTCTTTCTTAGGCGCGCATGAAAAATGTATGTGAAAGTCTATTGCATTTGCCTAGTCTTACGCCATCAATGGCAAACACATTCCATTGATGTCTTTGACAAACTTACCCCAGGCTATTATGTCTTAATAAATATCTGAAGTTTGAAATAGTTCCAAATTCATCACTATAAATGATGATACTGATAATAAAAAAGCTAACTAAAGCTAGTAAAATCATTCGCTTACACTGATTGCCGAAAAATCGTATAAAGATAAAAATATCTTCTTAGAAGTATGTATAATGTGAGCAGCGTTTTGTTTTGTTTTAAGAGAAATAGTTAAATAGCCGATCAATATCAAGGGGAAGTACTTATGAATAAGAACAAAGGTGTCGAACCGACAAAGTACTTAAAGTAATTATCTATTGTATAGCAAATGTTGATAATACGCCGACTCGGTATCTGCGATATGCAAGTTAGATTTTGCATTTTTCGCTGGAGTCAATCAAATGTATTAATATAATAATAATAATAATAATAATAATAATAATAATAATAATAATAATAATAATAATAGTAATATATTTATATAGCGCCATTTACAGCAGTTCAATGGCGCTGTATGCGGGATAAAATGGTTCATATTTTCAAAACTTTTAAAATGCATCACGAAAAAGTAAGGTTTTGATGCTTTTTTAAATGTTTCAATTTTTTGCAATCTGTTGTGAAGTGCTGTAAAATATACTTGTCTTATAGATATAGTTATTGATATAAGTTGATTTCAAGAGTTGTTTATAGCAAACAAACAGTTGATTTCAAGAGATATTTATAGCAAACAAACAGTTGATTTCAAGAGTTGTTTATAGCAAACAATTGTCAGAGGAGTATGAGTAGTGAAATCTGACAATTATATTATATCTACTTCATTAGTTTCAGCAAATATCAAAATAGCATTAATTGCTGGGTTGGACTTGACGTCATATCCTGTCACGTGTCGCATGTTCAACAGCTGAATCAAAAGTTTATTTTTAATAGATTTCTCTCTGGCTGGCAGCACATGGTGGTCAGCATTTTTCTTTCTTTCTTTCTTTCTTCATTTCTTTCTTTCGTTCTTCATTTCTTTCTTTCTTTCTTTCTTTCTTTCTTTCTGTCTTTCTTTCTGTCTTTCTTTCTGTCTTTCTTTCTGTCTTTCTTTCTTTCTTTCTTTCTCATTTTTTGATCTTCCCTTCTTTCTTTCTTTCTTTCTTCGTTTCTTTCTTTCTTTCTTTCTTTCTTTCTTTCTTTCTTTCTTTCTTTCTTTCTTTCTTTCTTTCTTTCTTTCTTTCTTTCTTTCTTTCTTTCTTTCTTTCTTTCTTTCTTTCTTTCTTTCTTTCTTTCTTTCTTTCTTTCTTTCTTCCTTTCTTTCTTCCTTTCTTTCTTTTTCTGATTTCAACGGTCTAAATTTCATATGTGCAGTAGTGTGTTAGCTGCAATAGCTCAGTATGAAAAACATGAAAAGCACACTCGGTTACAAATGCCCTTTAATTTTTTTGCTCCTTCTTACAATTTCTAATAATTCTAGACTAACCTTGCTTAGAGTTCGAGTTCAACACGAAAAGGATCATACAACTTTCCATCCTTTTTTTAGTTTCTTTAACTTTACAACTTGTTGTGGCTTGTTTTGTTTACTTTTTGCTTATTACTGATACTTAACTTATTTAAACTTAAAGTTTACAATTATATGTGGAGATTGCTTAATACAATTGAAATTTATAAGTACGTTAGAAATGGCTAAACTTTTAAGTTAAAATTTAAAAAGCCAATTTTTCAAAAACACAGTGTCTCTATTGGCCTGGTTCTTCAGCTGCAGCTTTGGATAAGCGTCTGATGTGTTGATAGAGGGATTCAGCGAAGCCTGTATCTTTCTCAAGCTCAATCATGGCCTCCTCGATCTTGTTTGATCCAATGGCTTTCGTGACTTCATAAAGGACCACTTGGGGACTGGTCTTCAAGCTGTCCAAGACTGCAATTTGCGAAACACAGCAAAGCATATTGCTAGCGTGGTCTCTCAATAAACCTTCAGACTTAAAGGTATACATGTAGAAGTATACGTCAATGCGAAGAAGAGCGTTGGATCCAAAGGCAACGTGGAATTGTCTCGATTCTTGTCGTCCTGCTGTGGAACCACCAAGGAGATTTGATAGAAGGGTATGTACTGTATCAACAATACCATCCAAATATTTTCCCTTTACGAAATCACCCACGATCTTACCAATGTCCCCACTAAGACTCTCACCACTTTTCACGTCCATTCTGCAAAACGTTTGCGTGTCTGTTACAGCAACAATAGGCAGAACCTTGTCTTCCCAGGCTTTCGCTTCCATCTTTTCAGATTCGGCTGCCATGATATTGTTTCCCATCTCTTCAAGGAGTTCCAATTGTTCACGAACGTCCTTGCCTGAGTCTCCACCTAAAAGCGAACCTATAGCTGCCCCCATGCTGGATATTTCGCTGAGTAAACGTTAGTTAATGTGAACGGTACAGTTTTAACGTTCAGAATGGCAGTTTCACATGCGGCATACACTTTTGAATGTTCATAATGTTGACGTAAAAGGGGCGTATTGAATATGTTTCCGTTTCAATCCACATGACTTTTAATTATTTCCCCCTTAAATAAGAATGATATTCTTTGTTAGCCTAATATCTATATTGAATTAATGTATATTAATGTGTTTCCAGTTCTCTAAAGTATAGACTGTTCAGTACTAATTAATGCTCCAATTCATACTAGACTATGGTACCAGATCAAAGTCAAATACAACCTTAAAGCCACTGGGAAAAAAAACAAGAAGTTTATTTGTTTTAGCGATTATCAAACGAATGAATGCGAGAATAGTAGAATGTAAACTACGAATAAAAACGTATTCGCTTAACTTTCATTGTTGCTTTTCTAGATTTTTGTTAGCTGTACGTAGTGGGCAAAATACTTTATAAGTTCGAAGAATATGAACTATAGCTATAGCTAATTATAAAACGATAAGTACAAAAACGACTACCACTACCACTACCACTATACAAAATCTCTTAAAGAAATCTCGTCTTCTAGAACAAAATTTTCCTTTTCCAAGTTCAAACTAATGACAATGCCTACGTCATCGTCCATCGCGGGCGCGTTCAAGGAAAACCGTTTCAAACCTCCTTAAGGATGTTCGCAGACAAATGAAGTTGTGATATATTTTTCTATGAAACTTGGCACACAGTTATTTTATCATATTAGAGTCCAAAAATGAAATAAAAATGAGGGTGATGCGCCACACCAATAAACACATTGAATAACTTTGTATAACTAGAACATTCTATACATATATATATATATATATATATATATATATATATATATATATATATAGACTAAATGACCAATTTTAAAATTTACAAAACTTACAAACTTACAAATACCAGGATTAATCAAGGCAGAAATTCTGGTATTTTACAGTGACAAAGTTTTTGAAACTAGACTGATGAGAATATAAATGTTTTAGTATATACTTACTGCCCATTATGCCTAACTGACATATAGGGTAGTTGTAGTACGGCCAACAAGATAATCGCAAGACTATCAGTCTATACCTTCAAAAACAGTGAAATAATTACAACTGTTTTGTAAAAATAATTCATTCCTATTTGTTATTTTTTTAATTTTTATATGACAACGTTCTTGATGAGGCCGTAAGAGCATAGGTATGCATTGATAAGCGATTATCAGTCAACAGCGCAGCGCGGTCATTCTAAAAATAGATTTCGCACCACTGGACCCCCCGCATGACTAAGACTCCCATTTCGAGAGTTTGCGATTTCGCTTTTTTAAGAAGTACGTATTCATAGATTTATGTTTTGATAATTCTAAACATCAATAGAAAGAAAATAAGGTCGAAAGCCGATCGAATGAAAATTAGGTAATATATTGATGCTGCAGATGAAAGATTGAATTTTATAACTGACAACATTTCATCCAAGAAAAGAAATAACAATGTAAATGTCCCAAGCAGTCGTGTGTTTTTTATTTTGTAGATCAAAAATAAATAAGATGTTGTTGAGATGACAACGAAACGTAGTCTGTTATCGTTAGTCTTTTTAATTAATCAAAAACAAAATTGTATATTATATTTTTAGTAGTTCATTAGTAAAACGTCCAATATAATGGCCGCAAGGCCGAAGGGACGTTTCCCTTCCAAGACTAAATCTTTTTACTTTTTTGTCTACTTTGTACTTCAAATCACCAAAAGCTAGCCAAAGGCAC
Source organism: Anthopleura xanthogrammica (assembly GCA_964019055.1). Lineage (NCBI taxonomy): Eukaryota > Metazoa > Cnidaria > Anthozoa > Actiniaria > Actiniidae > Anthopleura > Anthopleura xanthogrammica. Next base: position 11,532,768 of record OZ025210.1, read on the forward strand.
GACTCATAAAATAGTAAAACTTTTAACGGGTAATCTTTTTTCTCAGAGAGATATTAACACCAGCTATTGGTCTATATCAAAACAAGCTCCCTCTAGCTCGAAGCGGAAGTACTTAATTGGCCCCAATTCACCCTCTTATGAAGGACCACTTTCCTGATATGTGTTTGAAACAAATAACTTAACTACTCAATTAATACAATAATATTTAATCACTCTTGTTAATGTGATATATATTGGCATATTATTCTCCTCAGCGACCGAAAGTCTCTGTTCACCGCTGTGTAACAAGAACCTGTTTCCTGCTAACTATATTATTTATATAATTATCACCAGTTGATATAAATACTAAAGTAGGGAGGTATCTTGTCTTTAGTGTATTATTAGTTTTAATTAAAAAAAAAACACGGTTAGTTTTATCAATGCATACCTATGCTCTTACGGCCTCATCAAGAACGTTGTCATATAAAAATTAAAAAAATAACAAATAGGAATGAATTATTTTTACAAACCAGATGTAATTATTTCACTGTTTTTGAAGGTATAGACTGATAGTCTTGCGATTATGTTGTTGGCCGTACTACAACTACCCTATATGTCAGTTAGGCATAATGGGCAGTAAGTATATACTAAAACATTTATATTCTCATCAGTCTAGTTTCAAAAACTTTGTCACTGTAAAATACCAGAATTTCTGCCTTGATTAATCCTGGTATTTGTAAGTTTGTAAGTTTTGTAAATTTTAAAATTGGTCATTTAGTCTATATATATATATATATATATATATATGTATAGAATGTTCTAGTTATACAATGTTATTCAATGTGTTTATTGGTGTGGCGCATCACCCTCATTTTTATTTCATTTTTGGACTCTAATATGATAAAATAACTGTGTGCCAAGTTTCATAGAAAAATATATCACAACTTCATTTGTCTGCGAACATCCTTAAGGAGGCTTGAAACGGTTTTCCTTGAACGCGCCCGCGATGGACGATGACGTAGGCATTGTCATTAGTTTGAACTTGGAAAAGGAAAATTTTGTTCTAGAAGACGAGATTTCTTTAAGAGATTTCGTATAGTGGTTTAGTTTAGTTTAGTTTAGTTTATTTGTCACAATTGTTATGAATAAGCATATAAATGTTACAAATCATAAATCATATAAAGAAAGAAAGAAATGTGGTGACTGGAAAAGGAAACAGGACTCACGTCCCAGTTGACATCCATTCCCAATAAATAGAGTGGTTTTCAAGAATCCATGAAACAATTGAACGTAGATACAATGTAGGAATGAAAACGAGTAACTTAGAGCGAGATACGCGAAACGCTATGGAATATTGATGGGTTTTTGAAAACCACTTTATATTTGATTCTAAGTTTGATTAAATAAATCGATTAAAACCTATATTTGAGATATTCAAGATACGTTTATATTATTTAAAATATATCTAGGAATCAAATAAATGGAAGTATATGTAAAATTTACCATATAAACATGTTAATATATATACGAAATAATTAAGCAAATACTATTTGTTATGTTGCCAAAATCAGAGATTGGTTCATTTCATTCAAATCCCGAATAATGGTATTTTCTAAAAAAATAAATAAAAAATAAAAAACTGATCAGTGATTAACTAACCCCATCAGTAGGCAGGGATTTCTTAATCAGGCTCTATCAGACAAAACAGAAATGAGGTATAGTGATTTAACGTTATAAGGAATTAGTAGGATATATTGATAGGAAAATATTATACAGACAATAATATATTCAGAAATTTGATTGGTGAACTAATCGGCCATTTGGGTCGAGATTAGTTGATCAGTCAATATAAATATGTAGGAAAGAACTAAGCTGTCTTTAAGTGATTACTAATATAGTCTATGGAGCTTGATAAGAGATTTGTTTCATTTGATAAAATTTGGTTATGCAGGTTTTTAAGTTTTTCAGAGATTGCTGGCACTTCATTTCATTTCATTTCACTTGGTAGACTGTTCCACAGATTGATTGATTGATTGATTGATTGATTGATTGATTGATTGATTGATTGATTGATTGATTGGTAGTGGTAGTGGTAGTCGTTTTTGTACTTATCGTTTTATAATTAGCTATAGCTATAGCTCATATTCTTCGAACTTATAAAGTATTTTGCCCACTACGCACAGCTGACAAAAATCTAGAAAAGCAACAATGAAAGTTAAGCGAATACGTTTTTATTTGTAGTTTACATTCTACTATTCTCGCAATCATTTTTTTGATAATCGCTAAAACAGAGAACCTTCATTTTCATTCTGTTCGACTGAGCTTGTAACAATACATTCGACATCGCTTGTAGAATTTCCATATATTCAACTGTGAATTCGTCTTTGTCTTTTAAAAACGTGGTTATCGACTGTCCCATTTCGAGAGTTTTGACGATTTCGCTCTCAAAGTACGTATTCATAGATTTGTGCTTTGATCATTCTTAACATGAATAATTGACGAACCTCTTGAGCCTCTTGAAGGTCAGCTTGAATTGGTCAGGTGGATAAGTTTTGTAAATCATTACACGGAACTCATTTTCTTTTAAGCCGTTAAGGATTTTTGCTTTAAAATGCTTACTTTTTCTTACTTCAAGATAAAAAGATAAAAATAGATAAAAATATCTTCTTAGAAGTATGTATAATGTGAGCAGCGTTTTTGTTTTGTTTTAAGAGAAATAGTTAAATAGCCGATCAATATCAAGGGGAAGTACTTATGAATAAGAACAAAGGTGTCAAACCGACGAAGTACTTAAAGTAATTATCTATTGTATAGCAAATGTTGATAATACGCCGACTCGGTTTTTCGCTGGAGTCAATCAAATGTATTAATATAATAATAATAATAATAATAATAATAATAATAATAATAATAATAATAATAATAATAATACATTTATATAGCGCCATTTACAGCAGTTCAATGGCGCTGTATGCAGGATAAAATGGTTCATATTTTCAAAACTTTTAAAATGCATCACGAAAAAGTAAGGTTTTGATGTTTTTTTAAATGTTTCAATTTTTTGTAATCTGTTGTGAAGTGCTGTAAAATATACTTGTCTTATAGATAGTTATGCTCGGAAAATATAGAACTGATACGTAAGTTGATTTCAAGAGTTGTTTATAGCAAACAATTGTCAGAGGAGTATGAGTAGTGAAATCTGACAATTATATTATATCTATACTTCATTAGTTTCAGCAAATATCAAAATAGCATTAATTGCTTGGTTGGACTCGACGTCATATCCTGTTACATGTCGCATGTTCATCAGCTGAATCACAAGTTTATTTTTAATAGATTTCTCTCTGGCTGACAGCACATGGTGGGCAGCATTTTTCTTTCTTTCTTTCTTTCTTTCTTTCTTTTTCTGATTTCAACGGTCTAAATTTCATATGTGCAGTAGTGTGTTAGCTGCAGTAGCTCAGTATGAAAAACATGAAAAACACACTCGGTTACAAATGCCCTTTAATTTTTTTGCTCCGTCTTACAATGTCTAATTCTAGTCGACTAACCTTGCTTAGAGTCAGGTTCATACAACTTTTCATCCTTTTTTTAGTTTCTTTAACTTTACAACTTGTTGTTGCTTTTTTTGTTTACTTTTTGCTTATTACTGATACTTAACTTATTTAAACTTAAAGTTTACAATTATATGTGGAGATTGCTTAATACAATTGAAATTTATGAGTACGTTAGGAATGGCTAAACTTTTAAGTTAAAATTTAAAAAGCCAATTTTTCAAAAACACAGTGTCTCTATTGGCCTGGTTCTTCAGCTGCAGCTTTGGATAAGCGTCTGATGTGTTGATAGAGGGATTCAGCGAAGCCTGTATCTTTCTCAAGCTCTTTCATGGCCTCCTCGATCTTGTTTGATCCAATGGCTTTCGTGACTTCATAAAGGACCACTTGGGGACTGGTCTTCAAGCTGTCCAAGACTGCAATTTGCGAAACACAGCAAAGCATATTGCTAGCGTGGTCTCTCAATAAACCTTCAGACTTAAAGGTATACATGTAGAAGTATACGTCAATGCGAAGAAGAGCGTTGGATCCAAAGGCAACGTGGAATTGTCTCGATTCTTGTCGTCCTGCTGTGGCACCACCAAGGAGATTTGATAGAAGGGTATGTACTGTATCAACAATACCATCCAAATATTTTCCCTTTACGAAATCACCCACGATCTTACCAATGTCCCCACTAAGACTATCACCACTTTTCACGTCCATTCTGCAAAACGTTTGCGTGTCTGTTACAGCAACAATAGGCAGAACCTTGTCTTCCCAGGCTTTCGCTTCCATCTTTTCAGATTCGGCTGCCATGATATTGTTTCCCATCTCTTCAAGGAGTTCCAATTGTTCACGAACGCCCTTGCCTGAGTCTCCACCTAAAAGCGAACCTATAGCTGCCCCCATGCTGGATATTTCGCTGAGTAAACGTCAGTTAATGTGAACGGTACAGTTTTAACGTTCAGAATGGCAGTTTCACATGCGGCATACACTTTTGAATGTTCATAATGTTGACGTAAAAGGGGCGTATTAAATATGTTTCCGTTTCAATCCACATGACTTTTAATTATTTCCCCCTTAAATAAGAATGATATTCTTTGTTAGCCTAATATCTATATTGAATTAATGTATATTCCTCTGTGTTTCCAGTTCTCTAAAGTATAGACTGTTCAGTACTAATTAATGCTCCAATTCATACTAGACTATGGTACCAGATCAAAGTCAAATACAACCTTAAAGCCACTGGGGGAAAAAAACAAGAAGTTTATTTGTTTTAGCGATTATCAAACGAATGAATGCGAGAATAGTAGAATGTAAACTACAAATAAAAATGTATTCGCTTAACTTTCATTGTTGCTTTGCTAGATTTTTGTTACCTGTGCGTAGTTGGCAAAATACTTTATAAGTTTGTAGAATATGAACTATAGCTATAGCTAATTATAAAACAATAAGTACAAAAACGACTACCACTACTACTACGACTATACAAAATCTCTTAAAGAAATCTCGTCTTCTAGAACAAAATTTTCCTTTTCCAAGTTCAAACTAATGACAATGCCAACGTCATCGTCCATCGCGGGCGCGTTCAAGGAAAACCGTTTCAATCCTCCTTAAGGATGTTCGCAGACAAATGAAGTTGTGATATATTTTTTTATGAAACTTGGCACACAGTTACTTTATCATATTAGAGTCCAAAAATGAAATAAAAATGAGGGTGATGCGCCACACCAATAAACACATTGAATAACATTGTATAACTAGAACATTCTATACATATATATATATATATAGACTAAATGACCAATTTTAAAATTTACAAAACTTACAAACTTACAAATACCAGGATTAATCAAGGCAGAAATTCTGGTATTTTACAGTGACAAAGTTTTTGAAACTAGACTGATGAGAATATAAATGTTTTAGTATATACTTACTGCCCATTATGCCTAACTGACATATAGGGTAGTTGTAGTACGGCCAACAACATAATCGCAAGACTATCAGTCTATACCTTCAAAAACAGTGAAATAATTACATCTGGTTTGTAAAAATAATTCATTCCTATTTGTTATTTTTTTAATTTTTATATGACAACGTTCTTGATGAGGCCGTAAGAGCATAGGTATTCATTGATAAAACTAACCGTGTTTTTTTTTTATACATAACTAATAATACACTAAAGACAAGATACCTCCCTACTTTAGTATTTATATCAACTGGTGATAATTATATAAATAATATAGTTAGCAGGAAACAGGTCCTTGTTACACAGCGGTGAACAGAGACTTTCGGTCGCTGAGGAGAATAATATGCCAATATATATCACATTAACAAGAGTGATTAAATATTATTGTATTAATTGAGTAGTTAAGTCATTTGTTTCAAACACATATCAGGAAAGTGGTCCTTCATAAGAGGGTGAATTGGGGCCAATTAAGTACTTCCGCTTCGAGCTAGAGGGAGCTTGTTTTGATATAGACCAATAGCTGGTGTTAATATCTCTCTGAGAAAAAAGATTACCTGTTAAAAGTTTTACTATTTTATGAGTCGTGCCTTTGGCTAGCTTTTGGCGATTTGAGGTACAAAGTAGACAAAAAAGTAAGAAGATTTAGTCTTGGAAGGGAAAAGTCCCTTCGGCCTTGCGGCCATTATATTGGACGTTTTACTAATGAACTACTAAAAATATACAATTTTGTTTTTTAATAATTAAAAAGACTAACGATAACAGACTACGTTTCGTTGTCATCTCAAAAACATCTTATCTATTTTTGATCTACAAAATAAAAAACACACGACTGCTTGGGACATTTAGGTTGCTTTTTTTTTTTTCTTGGATGAAATGTTGTCAGTTATGATATTCAATCTTTCATCTGCAGCATCAATATATTACCTAATTTTCATTCGATCGGCTTTCGACCTTATTTCCTTTCTTGAGCCACGAGGCTCAAGATTATTAATGTTTAGAATGATCAAAACATAAATCTATGAATTTATACGTACTTTGAGAGCGAAATCCTCAAAACTCTCGAAATGGGACAGTCGATAACCACGTTTTTAAAAGACAAAGACGAATTCACAATTGAATATATGGAAATTCTACAGGAGATGTCGAATGTATTGTTACAAGCTCAGTCGAATAGAATGAAAATGAAGGTTCTCAAAGACAAGAAGTTACCAGTGGTGACCATTTTAGACACTGTTAAGGGATGGAAAGTTGATGTTAGAGATGTCAGTACTGATGACATTAAACAATGCATTGCGGAAATCGTCAGAGGAAATGTATCTGCAGCTTTACACGAAGAAGTTAAAGCAATTTTGAAGCAATTTTTTGATAGTACAGTAGGAAGTAGTCAAGAACATTGTCACATTTTTTTTGGCAACCAATCGCTGCTTCGACTTGATGTTTACTATTACAAATATGAATTCAAATCCGAAACCATGAAAACTCATGGCCGAAATATGTTTTGCTACATTGCACAAGTAGGATTGTTGGACTGCATCAACGTTGACCCCAGTTGCATCTTCTACGAAATAACAAAATATATCGATCCAGAACACATGAATGCAGCTAGAAAACAACTAGAGAAACAACAGCGATTAGCAGAAGTATTTTCAGTTTGGTTAAGGGATAACGAAAAATTAAGTGTATTATCGAAGAAAGTCGTTGAACTATTTGATCAAACCATAAATACACGACGCGTTCCCTGCGTTCTTTTAGATTTCGAAAGCGCTAGTGCTATTTTTTATTATCATGATAAAAAGGAAGAGGCAGATGAAGACGTTTAGATTCACGTTTGTTATAAATAGTTCTGCCTTTGCAGAATTATCGACAAGTTTTTTGAAGCGTATTTTAAGCATTATTAGTCAGTTGATATTGCAGGCGGTAAGCTGATATAATTAAAAAATCTAATAATTGAATTCAAGTTGTCGGTATATTGTCTTATTCTCCGTTATAGTAGTTTACTTAATATTTAATAATTATTATTATAAGACGTTAAGTCGTATTCGGATATGCTCAAATGCCACATTCAAATGATTGACCACAAGGTCTGATAACGTAGCGACTCTTCCATATGCATGGCTGGATTTTTTTTTACTGTACTCGTCTACTTATTTTGTACTTAAATCGCAACCTGAATATAGCACAAGCAATCCAACTACAGTACGTAGATGCTTTACTGCAATTTTCATAAATATGCGAACTCTGTAATTGCGAGTTGCTCGTTGGAATTTGGTTTTTCACTGCCGCCAGTCAAAAATATAAAAGATACCGACTGATTATTTTTGATTGATGGAAGCGAAAAACCAAATTTCAGCGTGCAGCTCGCAGCTACCGAGTTCGCATGTTTATGAAAATAGTTGTAACAAATAATTTCTTCCCCCTGAGAGATATCAGTTTAGGTATTGATTTCAGCTATTTATCCTATCGAAACAACTTCTCTAATTCTTATAAAGTAATTTAATCCCCCACCCACACTCGAAGGACCACTTCGCTGGTGTATTTGAAATTGAAGCACCAAATTACTTAATTACTCAATCAATAGGATGATACTTTTAATGAATATCAGGAACGTGATCTTAATTGACAGATTATGCTCTGTTCACACTGTGTAAAAAGAACCTTTTGTCATTTTAATGGTTTTGTCATAAAAATGAGTCAGGAATATTTTTTTTTTTTTTTCTCTCTCTCTCTAGTTATCACGGTGTCTAGTGATCATTAAAAAAATTGAAAGAAATTTGGTACCCGGCAGTGGTAGTCAAATAACGCCACCATGTACCATGCGAATATGGACTTGGAAATGTATATTTGGATTTCCTATTAATTTCACTTAACGTAACCAGGTCCACAACAATAGCGCACACCACAGGAAGCCCAATTTCAATACACTTTCCCTTTCACCACTGTATAGCAGATACAGAAACTTGTTCTCGTAATTAAATATTTGTTGCCAAAAAATGATGATAAGTAGATATAACTTTTAGCAATTTCGCTGTTATTAGATACATTTTTAAAACAAACAAATAGGTGACTGACTGACTGACTGACGGACTGACTGACTGACTGACTGACTGACTGACTGACTGACTGACTGACTGACTGACTGACTGACTGACTGACTGACTGACTGACTGACTGACTGACTGACGGACGGACGGACGGACGGACTGACTGACTGACTGACTGACTGACCGACTGACTTCAAAATTGGTCTTCAAATTCTGACACTCAAAGACAAGTATGAACTGTTTATATATCTCAAGTCAAGGTGAATAAAATACATCAAAATCTTAAGTAAAAAACGTCATTGCTAAAAATACAAGAAAATACTTCTTCCCTCCATAATAATCTACACTTGCTTAGCATTAATATTAACAAGAGAAACACACTCAGAATATTCTTCTGAATTTTCATACCTTCCAGAAAGTTCTTCACGGTTGCCTCAGTTCCCTTATCTTAGCTGAGCTTTAGCGTACAGAAAAATAGATTTTACTTTAAAAACAAATTAAATTGTTCAAAATAAAGCGGCGCGTGATAATCATCTTAATCAATGTGTGGGTATTTTAAATTTATTGTTTTGTTTCAGGTTTCTTTGTATTTTTGTGTAGTGACAATTTTATTTTTCTTTATTCCTGCAAATTCTTATATGGCAGTTCTGGTTATATGTGATGCAGAAATGCCGAAAAACTCAATGGTAAACAAGAGAAATTTCTAGAGAAGCTTTTTAAATTATGCATAGATAAACAAACCGACAAAAAAACAAAAACTCAAACAAAAATTTTTTTTTTCTTCTTCAAAATCTAACATTTTAAAATACTTATTACTTTTTCTCTCGATATTTCCACACACATAAAAAATCTTTTTTTTTGTTTTGTTTTTGTTGCAAAAAGTGGATTCATAGCTTGCGTGCAGCCCGACTAAACTCTGGTTAATAATAAATTGGGCTGTGGATTCAAGGTTTGAAAAAAGTTAATTAATGGAAATCCAAATCTACATTTTAAAGAAATGGTGATAATTGGTCTACAATTTCAGTATGCTTTATTGTGGATTCTATTATTATTCTATTCTGATTTTCTCAATAACAAAACATAAACAAAAAATGAAGAAAAAGAAAAAGAAAAAGAAAACACATAAAATTCAAACAAATAAATTCATATTGTTATGTGGATATCCTTAAGTGGATGCTATATAATTTTACTCGTTTTTCTTATTATTTTATAAAAAGGAAAAAAAAAAACACTTGAAATTTAATGAACATCAGTATCTTGCGTGACAGAATAGCCATACCAAATAACTGAATATTTTTATGAATAAAATATTCCTTTTGTAAACTGTAAATATCTAAAACGTTTACAAGAACCCGTTGTAAAAAACAAAAAGCAAATTCGCGGCCTCTGATTTACTGCCTCAGTGTTTGAGATCCTAATCATATTCCGCAATTTTAAAATACAATTTGAAAAAGATATTAATTGAGTTATCACAATGAGTTGAGATCCCATGCAGTCGTGATTTTCCTCTGGGCCTTTAGCTCTGAGACTTGCTTGGTTTTGTACTGGATTTTAGCTGTTGAATTCCTGATTTTGAGCCACACCAATAAACAATGAAGTATCGGGTAATTCTGCAATAGAATAACCATTCTCTGTTTTTGAGTATTTCCGTCAGAGTTGATAATTGTTTAGGATTTCCTGTTCAATACATTTTCATAATGGTTCATCAGCATGGAGTCTTCTCCAACCTTGTCCGCTCGTAAACTTAAAAAATATTCTATTGAAACCCAAAATTAGATATTTTCTGTTGCTTTTCGTGGCCTGAATCGTTGTGCCTCACTGAACAACTCATCTCTACAGCAAATACAATATATACACAGTAAAATCCCAGCCATTAGAAGAAACGTTGAAAGTAGTAAAACCACAGAATGCTCTCCTCTCTCGCTTGGACTTGTGATTAATATTATTATTGTTTTCGGAGGATTTGCCGTAGAATTAGCAGTCAATTTTTCTGCTGCAGTTTGAATTCCTTTTAACACAAGGCACACAAGTATTCTCTTGAGAAGCACTCGAATTTCCATTGCTTTCTTGAGTAAAAGTCATAACACATTAGTATCAAATGCCAAAGTTTCGCATATAAGCTGAATTTCAATTTTCCGCCCGTAGCTCGTCGCCTGCAGTGACGGACGTTTAAGATACACTGAATAGAAAAGCAATTATTCAGTACACTAGCTCAGGCAAAAGAAACTTCTAGAAGAATGCTCGGATTTTCTGAGTTATTAGGTTAAAGATTTTGATTATTCAATTTAGTACATTCAAAGCCAAATACCTCTTCTACGAAAGAGAAAAAACCTTGTGATTCCTTGTTCCTAAGTAAAATGCCTTTTTGGATACTGACAGAAGTAAAAGCAGTCCAAATCTCTTAAGACTGCGATCAGTTATAGGCTTCCTTTCTCCTTGTTGTTGCTATAGAACGTTTTACAGCGCTCTAAAGTACAACACTAAGTAACTTGGCTTCACAATAAGAACAAATTATCACATTCAAATGTGTAAGTAAAATGATCTAAAGAGCCGACAGCAAATTCTTTATTCACAGCAAATTTTAATGAAATTGAATATAATTAAAAAAAAAAACAATGAGATAAAAATTGATGAAGTAGAAAAAGAAAATTGAATTACAAACCCTAAACATTCTTTTTAAATAAGCTAAAACTAAAAAACTGTACTTTTAACAATCTTATTCTAATGATTCAAACGGTACATTACATATAAGATATAAAATAAAAAATATCAATACTAAATTACAGTTTGCGTTTTTTCGGTGATTAACACTTTAATATCCCAAACAGCGCCTACCAATGAGATTATCGTTATTTTAGGGCCAATGAGATAACGAATAGAAGCGGTGCTAACACCAAGTGCTGAGATTTTAATTCAAGACAATTGCTCAAAACCCTTATTACTTTACTTAAATTAGAGCTTAAATTCATTCCCTGGGCTAACTTCGATTGTTCATTAGTGGTTTTATTGACGTCTTTGTGGCCTGGCAAACCGTTATTTAATATAAAACAATATTTAAGGTGGCTCCATAGGGTTTTGAGACAATGGCCGGCAAACAATAGGAAACAGAATTTTAAGGCGTGTTAACACTGACTAACACATTCATACTTAATAAGTCAACCGTATTAGTCCAGCAAAATGGTGCAAAAGAATGGTAGAATTGTGCACTTTTGGTTAAAGGCACCAAACTTGGCACGATGATAGCATAAGAAAACCTGATTGATTTCAGCTATGGGCCCACCTCGATTTTATTCAGGGGGAGGCAAATTTGGTACTCAGGGGGGGAGAGGAAGGGCATTTTTTTTTACATATTTTGAAACTTTATCATATCTTACCAAATCCGCTCTAAACTTACCAGATATTTAGAGTTTAAAACATATGAGCTTTTTAAAAAAAATGTAATTCTGGTAAGTTTAGTGCTGATTTGATTAGATATAACAAAATTAAAAAAATTGCGACAATTTTTGCCTTCCCCCTCCCCCCTGAGTTCCAAATTTGCCTCCCCCGAATAAAATCGAGGTGGGCCCATAGCTGAAATCAATCCACTTGTCTTATGCTATCATATCTTTTAACCCAAAGTGCACAATGCAAGCACAATATTGCTGGATTATTAAACCTTTTTCCTTTATCACTATTTTCGACTATTTTCGTGAACTAAAAGAACAATGGGTGAGATTAAAGATTGTACAAAATTTTAACATCTTTAGAATTTGAACAAAAGTAAATATATGCCTTTTTCTTTGTTGTTGAGATTAGAGCCTTTTCTTTGAAAATTAGCATATTTTTATATTAATGAGCTGAAATAAGTCTAGATTTTCAGGAGATATTTTTGATATTTTGTATACATTTATTACCGGTCTGTTTTCCCGCCCAAAACGCGAAAGACGAAATTCTGTAGAGCAAGACAAGTTTATTACAATACATGGTGTAAATTATTGCATCTTTCTTAGAATTATTTTACACTTAGCTAGCTCATAAAACCAAAAGTTGTACGATTGGTGTTTAATTCTTGGGGTGCATGTTACATCACTAGCCGCTGTTGGTTGACTTTACAAAGCATTCTTTATTAATTTTCTTTTGTTATATCAACCAAGATCGCGGCTAGCTTTTTTCATTGATATCTATGTATATTTATCGAAGTAACAATGTTTGTCGAAGAAACAATATTTGTATTATGATCATCCGGGTGGATGTAGTCCCGAGAAGGACTGTTTGATGTGACTGACGTGACAAACAGTCCTTCTCAGGACTGCATCCACCCGGATGATCATAATACAAATATTGTTTCTTCGAAAAAAAATTGTTACTTCGATAAATATACATTCACCTGGGTTCAGACCTTTCTTTACAATATGATATCTATGTCTCAAGAGATTTTGAGTCACGTGGTTGCACCCCACCGTGTTCTTACCAGACCGCAGGTTTGCGGCGTTGCCACGCATTTTCAAAAAATGACGCAGTAGAAATAGCTTGAGGGGTCCAGAGGGCAAAAAGACTTTTACTTATGCAAAAAAATTCTTCTTGTGTTTAATCATCGCTCACCTTTTGGATAAAAGATCACAAATTCCACACGGCATCAAGCGAGTTACGTTGATTTAAAGCATTACTTTTCAATTTGTAACCTAATCATAAGTGTGGACCCCTCCTCTCCAAAATGACTATCTTTTGGATTCTCTATGGGACATTTGGACTCCAATTTTAAAAATCTTGGTGAGAACACTGACCCCAAGAATAGTCCAATCAAAACAAAGAAAACGATGCAGTCAGTGTCTACTGTGTCTACTATTATTATTATTATTATTATTATTATTATTATTATTATTATTATTATTATCATTATTATTATTATTATTATTATTGCTATGCATTATTCTTATTTTTCAAGGGCGAAATAAAATAACTCTAAACTACAAACTATAAAGCTGTTTGAAACAACAATTTTGATATGCGAAAATAAGGCCAAATTCAAACGTTGATCTTCTCATGAGCCGAGCCTAATGACATCACAGAAGACCGCCTTATTATCCATTGTTTTCAATTCGTTCGGCTCATGAGAAGATTGAAGTTTGAACTGGGTCTTATAAATCAAAAATAATAATAAATAATGAATTTAATATTTTAATTATGTCGTCATTTACTTCTACAACCAGAATCCCTCGCAAACTTTTTTTTATTCAGCTCAAAAGCACCAATTTTCGTACTATTCTCAGTAGGAATTACAAATTTTAATGAGAAAAGAATTACAGCGAAGCATTTTGGTAGTCGTAGTCAAATAAAGCCATCCTGCATGACACACAGCCTAGTGAATAGCTTTTTTGTAACAAGTCACGTGACCCTAACCCCCTTAAAACGAGCATTTGTGTCCAGTTGAATATCAGGAATTGAAAGAGCACAGCGATATTATTCAGTAAGAAGCGAAATTTAAGTTAATAGCATGTAACACAGGAGAAATGGCATCAATATATCTTGACGTCATTTCTAAACCGACTCACAATTTAGATGCTGAAAAAAATTGATAATTTTTATCCTCCACTTTTGACTGTGAAGATAATATGTTGCTTGGCTTCTATTGGGGCCATATAGATAAGTTTACCCAAGTTTCAAGTCATTTCCAATTTTCATCGATTTTCATCCAAGTGCCCCTTTAATCGTTCTTATCTTTCTAATTTCTTTCAGAAATTAAAAATGGTTTATAAATTCAAAATTTCTTTGTTGGTTGGTATCATAATTCAAACATAAATTGTATCCTCAACCATAAATTGACATTTATTTTGCCAAGCTTTCGGGCTTAATTGCCCATCCTCAGGGCTAAATGTAACAAACAACGACAGTTACAATCAACTGCTTAACTCACGCTCATCGCGCAATCAAGCATTTTTAAGCGCTCACGAGTATAACATTTAGAGCGCGCGCGCTAACATAAAGAATGCATTCTAGAATTGAGAAAGCTAATTACCCTTGACAATAGCTAAATAATTTTCTGGTAACTTTCTACCAGCGTCTCTATTGAAAATGGCGCTCTTGTTTTTGCTGATGTAACAAGCTTCAGCAATTAAGCCCGAAAGCTTGGCAAAATAAATGTCAATTTATGGTTGAGGATACAATTTATGTTTGAATGGTTTATAAATTGTTAAATATTTTAAATAATGTGAAGCTTGAAGAACTTTTTCCAGAAGACTATTATTAGAAGTGTAAAGGCTTGCTAAAATACAGTGTGACTCATTAAAATAGAAAGCCGCATCCAATGATAATAACCTACAAAATATCAGAACCCCTTGCACACTTTCTTTGGCTCAATTAATTAGTATCATATGTCTTACTCTCAAAATGCCCAGGAAATCGGCTACCCAGAACACATCTCGGTCTTAGCTTCGATTATTTGATGTTTTCAATTCGACAAGGATTTTTTTTTTCCAATTTAATAGACCGTTTTCAAATATGGTCTATGACGTCAAAAGAGGAGAATGAGAATGTCCCGGATGTCGAAATCCAATGATTTCCACTAGCAGCATACGGGACTTGAATGCACCAGATTTCAAAACACAATCATTATCGCTCATAACATCCGGGATATTCTCGGACTCCTCGTTTGACGTCATAGACACCATATTCGAAAAGGGTCTATTTGGTGTATTTAATGCATCATTTCCAATATTATGTACTTATTGACTGAGTGGGAGGTCCGAACGGGAAAATATTTGGCTCGAGGTCCTGAAGTACGGAACGAGCGCAGCGAGTTCCGTGCCAAGGACCGAGAGCCAAATATTTTCCCGTTCGGACCGACCTTAACTCAGTCAATAAGCATTTTATCATATGACCACATATAAAAAATCGATTTCAAAGCGTTTTTAATAAATGCGAATCAAAATGCGTAGTTTTTACATGATTGACGGTAGCGAGTCCGAACGGCGAGTCCGAACGGGAAATTATTACACTTTTCGGAAAAGCGTACTTTGTTTGCTGACGACATTTTCCCCAAAGGTTTTTTTTAGAATCACGCGTACAGTGAAATACGGTCATATGATAAATATATTTTTTTCCATATCTCATACTTAGTCGTTCAGTACGCGGAAAGGAAATCGAAAACAAGATTAAAAGGAGTATCATAAAACTGTTCAAGTAAAGCATCAAAACACTCTGACGTCACAAACGTACGTACTGATCTGCCAAGAGCGCGTTTTACATAGACCCCTTTCACGTGACGTAAAAGAAGCTCAATTTGGAGGACAAAACAAAATAATTTCAATCGTCTGAGAATTGGAAACCTATCCAGCTGATTTGACCTTCAGAAGAAACACAAGGTCAACCAATCAGAATTGAGGATTCGACATCGTATTTTGATTAGCATTTCCCATTATTCTGTCAAGAGAATTTATGAAATAAATTTAAATTAATCGTGGACGTTAGGTGAACTCATGGCGGGATTATATTTCAATCAACAAGAAAAGTCTACATCGCATACTCGAAAAATGCTCGAAAAATACTAACTAAAAATAGTGACCCATAATTCCTTTCGGAAAAGGCGATCAACTCAGCTGGTTGTTTTGTCCTCGAAATTGAACTGCATTCTGACGTGCTGCAAGGTGTCTATATGCTATTCTATAAAATTAAATAATTGATATTTTTTCAAAGGTTGTGAAAACACTTCCAAAACTATTATAACCGATAGTTTTTATCTAGATATCTATAGCCCACTTTCGATATTCACAAAGCAATTCAAGGTGAGGCTTCGAGGAAACAAAAGAATATATTAGGATTACCCTATTGTTTCCCCGGAGCCTCGTCTTGAATTGCTTTGTGTGTGATCACTTAACCAGAATATCGAAAGTGGGCTATAGACCCCTTTCATCACGTCGGAATGCCGCTCAATTTTTGATGATAAAACAATAGGTTCCAATACAACATTTTCGAGATGCGCGAGCAAAAATATCTCAGGCGCAGACATGATCTCGAGGCATTTTCGGGCAGAGTCAATAGTTCGCGCGATCTTGCCCGAAAATGCCTCTTTTTCATGTCTGCGCCTGCGATATATATATAAGGAAAATATTTTGAAACACCAGTATCTGAATTCATTTTTTCTTACAGAGAAAGGGTTTTTCCTGAGTGCACTCTGCTATTACCCACTTGCTTGAACTGTCTCCGTCTTTTGCCAAATGAACGCAATCTTTTTCTTCCGTGTTGTCAGAGCTCTGAACTTGGCTGTGGGTCAGCGGTGTCCCATCGGACCACTGGAATGTTCCCTCGGTGGTGACGTCATTCAGTCCGACCCAGGTTCCCCCACCGTCTGCGGCTGGTGATGGCGTTGTTGCTGGTTCTGGTCCAGCCGATATACCATTATCTAAAACACACGAAGTATTTCAATTTATAGAATACTAGGAATTTTTTTGGCAATTTCAGCTATTAATAATTCTTATAAGATCAGTGCTTTTCAATAGCAATGTTTTTGATGTTGTGGACGTGTGTTCCAAAACAGACAATTTTAAATAGATATTCGAAAACTACCTTTATTTAGCTTTCAGAAAATGTATATTTTTATGACAAAATATTGTAAAGCCCGTGCGAAATTTGAGGTGGCGCGTATAGGGCTCGATCCAACATATCCTGATACCTTAAGATTAAATTCTGGCTCATGCCTTGATAATCACTTCCACCAAAACCACTCCATTTCTATTGGCAACTACTGTAAAAAAAATTCTTTTTCGATACCTTTCAAGGCTGTTATTTCCTCTTGGCTCAAAGCTTTCGCCATCACATATAATTCTCGCATCCATCCTTGAACCTGTGAGCTTGTTCCTTTTTTTCTAGCTCCGATTTCAAAATGTTGATTGGTTGTCTTGTAAGGATTGAGGTCGGATGCACTTGACGTTAATGACCCTTCGGGGGCCCCATCAAAGAACATCTTTGCTTCTTTAGTGGTTTTATTCCATGTTATTGCTACGTGAACCCAGGTGCCAATAGGGAATGCCCTGAAAGTATATAATTTGCAAAAGATATATACATTTATTATATGAAATAGAGTGTGATATTGAGTGACATCAAAATGATAAAATTGATATCCCCACTCCCACCAGTGGCCAGTGGGGATACGATTTATATCAACACTGGTGGTGTCAAATTTCGACTTTTTGCTCAGCAAGTCTCAAATTCTCCATTATTTTTCATTGAAGATTTCATATAATAAACAGAACATTACATGGCCGCTTGGACATACAAATTTTATCTTCTCGTGCTGATATTATCTCTCACTCGTTAGCTGCGCTCACTCGTGAGAGATAACATCAACACTCGAAGATAAAATTCGTATCTCCGCGCGACCATGAAATATCCTCTATATACACACCGAATCCTAAAATTTTGACATTTTTGCGATGTATATACATATATGTTTGAATACTATTTTTGTTGAAAATAAACAGTAAACAAAGAGCAAATCAACTGCAAACATGTCAGAAAGCCTCATTAGGTATTCTAGAACAACTTGGTAAAACATTTCAGCATTTTAAAACATATATTATAGGATATGCAAATTTGTATATATCGATATATTGATATATTACTTGCAGAATTTTTGCAAACCGCTGTATATATATAATATATAAAGTGAATATAAGAAATTTAAAGAAAAACAGGCAACTTCTGACTGGTCGAAGAAAATTTGTATTAACGTTTCGACCGTTCGGCCAAGATAAAAATTGCATAAGGTGTGAGCCAAACAACTTATATATGAAATATGAATACAAAAGAATAAAGTAACCAGTATACCCCAAGGTAAGCACGGGTCATAAATTACATCATTCTTATCAGTATAAATAAGGAAAAAAAGAGTGATGGAACCAAACTCCGAATAGGAACCGCAGAGCGTAATTTTGATGGGGGGGGGGGGGGGGGGTTAGCAACCACCAAAGACTGGATCACCTAGGGGTGTTTGGGGGCATGCTCCCCCGAAAAAAAATTAAAATTGAGACCCTCGGAAGTGCGATTTTGATTTAAAACTATTTATTGCATTTAAGTTATGACAATTTTGCACATTCTGGCTATGAAAAAGAAGAGAAAAGGCCTTTTTGATATTAGATAGTAGGAAATATTTTCACTGACTATAAACCTTTACTAAATGTCCTTAATAGCCAAAGTTCAAAAAATTGTAATTCTTTTGCGGTACGTTCTTGTTTCTCGACACAAACTCGCTTGACCCGGAGTTTAACTGTCTGCTCTTTGTAGCAGTTAAAGAGCATCGTTGTTGAACGTTCTTGCATGTTAGCTATCAGCCATGTCTCTACTCTCCTTGCCATCGAAAAAGCAATTTCACCAGTGATATCGTGACGTCTCCGCTAGACTCGTTTTCGTGTCGCCGTAATGAATCAAACGCTAATGGGCTGCTGGATTCGTTGGAGAACTGGCTTCTTAAATTGACATTTGATTATTTCATATTTTACACAGCTAATTTATTGAGAAGAACCGGAGAACTTGGTATTTTAAATAGCAAATAAATAATTCAAAATGGCGGCATATTATTGGGGGGGGGGGGGCTATAAAGCTAATAAGGTTGCAGAAATCTATAGATCCCTTGGAGCATGTCAGAATGCAGCTCAATTTGGAGGGCAAAACAATAGGTTCCAATTTTCAGGATGTTAAAATTCTTTTGTTGTCACGTCACGTGCAAGGGGTCTATTATAGAAACCAGAAGTGTACTTAATTAGAAAAATGAATTCTACGCAAAGAATTAAACTATGAATATTAAAATATATATACACTCGATTGCAGAAACGATGTAGTATACATTTATACATATATACAAATACCTAATGAGATGCAAAAACATGAAAAAGTTGGTAACTCTGTACCCATTGATGCATATCTCACAAAATAATATTTTTCAAGATGTTTTATCAATGAAGAACATGTGAATGGTATGTAGTGAAAAATATGATTTGAGCGCTATTAGATATTATTAAATATATATTAGAGAAATTTTGGGCATAAAAAGTGAAAATATATAAAAAAATATAGAAGTTTTTTTGATAACTTTCAACATTAGACTGATTCCATAAGTCGGTCCCAGTTCGCTCTCTGTTGTGTGTTTGTTTGTTCGGTTGTTCGTTAATTCGTTATTTCGTTCGTTTGTTCGTTCGTTCGTTCGTTGATCGTTTGTTTGTTTGTTCGTTCGTTCATTTAATCGTTTGTTTGTTTATTTGTTTGTTTATTTGTCGGTCGGTCGGTCGGTCGGTCGGTCGGTTGGTTGGTTTATTTGTTTGTTTGTTTGTTTGTTTGTTTGTTTGTTTGTTTGTTTGTTGGTTTGTTGGTTGGTTGGTTTGGTTGTTTGTTTGTTTGTTTGTTTGTTTACTTATTAGTTTGTTTGTTTGTTTGTTGTATCAGGGAGCATGGACAGATTGAAGGGGATGATTAAGTTGACTTAAAAGCCAGAACGAAAGAAAAGAAAATCTAGAAAGAATACCAAAACTTTAAAAAGAATTAAAAGCACTTCTAATGCCCAGTCCAACCCTACTCCTACTCAGATTATACTACACTACTATACCTTGTCGATTTCATAGTTCCTACCATAGCTGCCCCCGTGCTGTCATGTAGACTGAAGGCCAATTTTCCCAAAGATATGTAAATCCTGAACATCTGTCTAAATGCTGCGGCGTCAAAATCCGAAAACAGCCACTTATTAGCGACTACATCAGCTTTGATCCAAAATGCTATAGTCAGGTCACCAGTAATTTCGAATCGAGGGACTGTGGCGTAGTTGTCTATTCCATCAAAAACAACTGCTTTCTTCCCGTCAACGTCAACAACTGATGCACCATTGAACAAACTGCAAAACAAAAGGAAAGAATATTTAGAAGTCCGCTTACCATACCCATCCACACCACACCACACCACACCACACCACACCACACCACACCACACCACACCACACCACACCACACCACACCACACCACACCACACCACACCACACCACACCACACCACACCACACCACACCACACCACACCACACCACACCACACCACACCACACCACACCACACCACACCACACCACACCACACCACACCACACCACACCACACCACACCACACCACACCACACCACACCACACCACACCACACCTTAAAGCTCCGCTTGGGTCAGTGCCGTCCATTTTGACGGCTACCAAGGCATTACCTCCACCTAAAATATATAAAAACAAAAGGTCAAAAATTCAAGAGCGTTGTAAAAAGAAAAAGAAATGATCTTATAAATAATTTTCTTTGATGGCACTTGAGAAAATAGACTAGCATGGATCGATATCTCTCAGGAAACCCCATGTATAAGATTATTTGTTTTAGATTTTGCCCGGGGGGGGGGGACTCCGGGGGTAAAGTATCGGGTATGCTCGTCGTATCCCTTAGGGGTAATAATCAGCGATTTGGTATCTTTTAGGGTCTTAAATTTGAGGTTTATCAAATCAGCACTTTCTGGTATCTTTTAGGGTGTTGAAAAAGGAACTAGCCCATCGCATAAAAACGCAATATGTATGTCTGCGTAAACTCAGATTATTACTCAAGGAAAAACATTTCAAAAGCCTTTAATTTTTAATAGTATTATTTTTGTGGTATCTCTTAGGGGTTAAAATTTACCCAGCCACGCCCTTTTGAAAAAACTTCCGGTATCTTTTATGGGTATTTTTGGAAATTTCCGACGAGCATACCCGATACTTTACCCCCGGAGTCACCCCCCCCCCCCCCCCCCCGGGAAATTTTGTTAATATAAGATATGTACTCACTGCTACTGCCTCCACTTGTTGTAGTAGGGTTTACACCACTTGGAGCAGTAGTAATGTTTGCTGTAGATGTCATGTTCATGCTTTCTAGAACAAATCTGTTTTCAAGTTTGCTTTCAAAGGACGCTAGTTTTGCGCCAAGTGTCTGACAGTGCTGTTTGGAGTCTTGCCAAGACTTTGTCACAGAAATGAACTTAAACATCGAAGTGTCCAGGCTGAACCAACCACCTGGAAGAGCTTAAAAGCAGAGAACAAATATTCTTCAATAAAAAAAATAAAATTCTTTGTCATAGGTGTAAAGGTTGACAGAGAGAACGGCGAGTGGGGATCGGTGATTGGCGATTGCACGACCAAAAGGAACTTTGTGGTAATAAGAATTTCTTCATATTGTGGTAAACCTCTATTGTGACCACAGTTCCATTCGGCGTTCGTGCTTTACATTGAATATATTGAATGGCATCATCATCATCATCATCATCATCATCATCATCATCATCATCATCATCATCATCATCATCATCATCATCATCATTATGCATTATGCATCATCATCATCATCATCATTATCATCATCATGCATCATCATCATCATCATCATCATCATCATCATCATGCATTATGCATCATCATCATCATCACCACCATCATCATCATGCATCATCATCATCATCATCATGCATCATCATAGTGCATCATCATCATCATCATGCATCATCATCATGCATCATCATCATCATCCTCATTTGACGAAATCTTAATTTTCTTTTGTGTGTCTGCGTATTTGTGTGTATCTTCAATTCAAGTAGTCAGTTGTAAATTACCTATTCGTTGTGATATTTACGATTGTGAAAGTTTCCATTATTATCATTGTTATCATTATTATTATTATTTTATTTTAGCCTCAGAAAAATTTTTTTTTTTTTTTTTTTTTTTTTTACATAATATGATTTTTCCCTGGTAAAATTACTAGTCGGGTCTTTTCCCAAGACCTAAGACTTCAAACTGACATTTCAAAACCTAACCGAAACCTTTAACCTATTGTTACAATGCTGCTTGACGTTTTCTTTTTCTTTCTTTTATCCCCCCCCCCTTTTTTTTTTTTTTTTTTCCTTAAAGTTCCAAGACTTTCCTTAATATTCTGGCAGTTCCTAAAATTGCGGATTTCTGAAGTGTTGTTATCCTGTTACTTATGTCTAACATAGTTACATATTCCTTCAGTCTCTTTGACACTGAGCCTAAACTTCCCACTACTACTGGTACTACTTTGACCTTTGTTTTCCATATCTTTTTTAGTTCTCTGGCAAGGTCCTGGTATTTTTCTATCTTCTCAAGCTCTTTGATTTCAATCCTTCTGTCAGCAGGCACAGCTACATCGATAATCCAGGTTTTGTTCAATTCCTTCTCAACCAGAACTATATCCGGACGCCTAGCCTGGATTATCCTATCTGTCTGGATGGTAAAGTCCCACAGCAACTTCACTTCATGGTTCTCCATTACACTATCGGGATCATGTTCATACCATTTGTCACAACATGGTAATCCATATTTCTTGCAAAGTTCCCAGTGCAGTAGTCCAGCAAGTGTGTCGTGCCGACGCTTGTACTCTATCTGTGCAAGTTTACTGCAGGCACAAATAATATGTTCTACAGTTTCCTCACATGTGCCACACATTCTGCACTTTTCAGACACTTCTTGATTTTCGATTTTAGCCTTTATTGCGTTAGTTCTTATGGCTTGGTCTTGAGCAGCAATGATTAGCCCTTCAGTTTCTCTCTTCAGATCACCGAGTCTCAGCCAATTCCACGTCTCCTTATCAGCCACATCCTTGATTTGCTGATGGTACTGCCTCTGTAGGGGTTTCGTCATTATTTCTTCCCACCTTTGGTCTCTCTTTCTTTCCTTGTAATCCTTTGGTTGTTCCGCTGGTGCATGTTTTCCTATTTTACAAGCTGCAATCAACAACCTTTCTTGGCTGTTCTTAATATACTGTGCGAGGCTTCCTTCTTCCATTCTGATACAGTCTTCAATACTGATAAGGCCACGCCCTCCCTCAGTTCTTGGTAAATAGATACGGTTGACACAAGACCTGGGATGAAGAGCTCCATACATGCATAACAACTTTCTAGTTTTTCGATCCATTTCTTGCAGATCATTCTTGGTCCAATTGACTATTCCTCCGCTGTAGCGAATCGATGATACAGCCCACGTATTGATTGCTTTCATGAGGTTACCTCCATTCAGCTTCGACTTAAGGAGTTTTCTCAGCCTTCTCTTATATTCAACTCGTAGCTTTTCCTTCATTTCTAAATGTAGGACATCATCAGCTTCCAGTACGCCCAAGTACTTATAACAATCATCATTTTCTTCTAACGATCTAAGCTTTCTCCCATCTGGAAGAGCAATTCCATCACTCTTGATCTTCTTACCTCTATTCATGACCAGCACTGCACATTTGGAAATTCCAAAGTCCATACCAATGTCGTCACTGAATATGCGCACTGTTTGGACGAGGGAATCAAGTTCTTTTTCATTCTTACTATAGAGTTTGAGATCGTCCATGAATAGTAAGTGATTGATCTTTTCCTCGCTTTTACTGATCTTATAGCCAGCTTGGGTGCTTCTGAGTATATCGGTCAAAGGTATTAGTGCGATCACGAATAGCAGTGGAGATAGTGAGTCTCCTTGGAATATTCCTCTCTTGAACTCCACTTCTCCAAGTATTTTTCCATTCGATGTTAGGGTTGTCCTCCATAATGACATGCTCTTCTCCAATAAAGCTTTCACATTATCAGCTACACCAATCAACTCTAACGACTCTATTATCCACGAATGTGGAACAGAGTCATACGCTTTCTTGTAGTCAATCCACGCCATAGCTAAATTGGTCTTTCTTTTCTTGCAATCCCTCAGTAAGGCCTTGTCAATGCTTAGTTGATCTTTTGTCCCCCGGCTGTTCTTTCTGCAACCTTTCTGCTCGTCTGGTAGCAATTTGTTGTCGATCAGGTGGCAGTAGAGATCTTCTGATATCACCCCCGTTAAAAGTTTCCACATCAAGGGAAGGCATGTGATTGGACGGTAATTAGACGGTATGTTGCCTTTATCAGGGTCTTTCATGATGAGCACTGTTCTTCCTTTAACCATCCATTCCGGGGTAGTTTGTGATGTTAAACAGACTTGTAGCTGTGCAGCTATTCTTTCATGCAAACTCACGAAGTTTTTCAACCAGAACCCATGTACATTATCCAGACCTGGTGATTTCCAGTTGCTCATTTTCCTCAGCCGATGTTTGATTTTCTTTGGTGTGATGGTGATTTCTGGCTGCTGGACTACATGCTGGTCATTCTTTGCCTTCCTCAGCCATTCGGCGTCCTTCTTGTGTTCTGCTTTATTGCTCCACAGCTGCCCCCAAAACTCTAAACTTTCCTCAGCATTTGGTGGTGCTTGTTCCTGCTTTTGTTCATCAATTTCTTTGTAAAATTGCTTTTGATTTGTTGTAAATAATCTGTTTTGCCGATACTGTCTTATTCTTTCCTCATAGCGCTTCACTTTACTTGCCTTGGCCTTGATCCTTTGTTTCAGCTCTTCAATTACCACTTTCAATCCTTTACCTCTGACATTATACTTTCGCTCTAGCCGTTCCATCTTTCGAGAAGTCCCAACTGTTTGGATGTTGATTTGTTGAAGTCTGCTTAAGTCCCTTCTCATCTCGCTAATCTGTCCTTGTAGCCTTCTTTTCCAGGGTGGTTCTCCATTCTTCCTTTTCTTTTTGATCTTCACTCCCACTCTTTCAGTTACCACAGCAGCAGCGGCATACACAAGGTCGTTTGTCTCTGTAATATCATTCGTAGGAATAGTTTGCAGCACACTATCGACAGCTTTGACTTGGTCTAACAGCTTTTTCCTAAATACTCCGCGAAGATCTGGTAATCTCTCTCGATCTGTTTTGTGTAGTATTTCATACAGTCGAGACATTATTGCGTTTTGTTCATCTGTCATTTCCATTTCTTCAGGTATTATTTCTCGTTGATTTTCTTCTGTACCATCGTCGTGTGTGGTCGAGCAATTCTCCTCTGTCCCAGTGCTATGGTCTGTTCCAGGACTCCGTTCTTCAGTGTCAATTTGTCTGATTTCGGTTACCTTCCTCTGAATTTCCTCTATCTCTAATTCTGTAAACCATTTTCCTTTCCGGATAGCTCTTACTTGATCCGTTAGTCTTTGTTCAGTTTGTTGGTCCATTCCTCTTTCTTCCCATAGTTCAAGCAACCTCTTTCTATAGCCTCTCTTCTCGGGCTCACTCTTCATATAACATTCCATCAAAGTTCTATTTTCTTCTTTATTCCACTTCTTTCTTGCTTTTCGTGTTTGATTTTGGACAGTTACATTTTCACGACGTCGACCAGCCTGTCCACACACTTGGTCGATGCTGGATGAAGAACCGTCATTTGCTTCGGTTCTGTTTTCATCGTTTTCATTGGTTCTTGATTTCATCATTTCATCACAGTTATTGTGAGTAATTGTGTCCATGAGGACCTTCTTTCCCTGCGGAGTTTATTTCGCAGAAGAACTTCAGCTCGTCCAGATTTTGCACGAGCTGGGTGACAGCAGTTGTTTCCGAGCGCGCGCTCTATCTCAGCTTGACGGTTACGCTCGAGCAAATTTTAAATTTTGTCAAATCACACAAATTTAAAAACAAACAAAACTTTAGCAGTTAATAACGAAAATAAGGCATCTTCTAGAGAAATAAAATGAAACAAGAAACATATCAAATCGATATAATAAATATATGCAAAAATGAGTTTATAGATCTTGAATAATAGAAAATTAAAGGCAGCTTATAAAGAGCAATCAGTGTTTAGATAAAATTAGAAGAGATAGGCCGATCAGGTCCGATAGATGTGAACCAAATACCCCTTAATCTTTCTTCTTACGGAGAAAAGAAAAAGAAAAGAAATTATGTGCGTAATATCAAATTTGAATTACTATTCTTACTAACAATGGTCGTGGCTAAATTATTAGTGAATTTGCCCAAGGAAACACCTTATTTTAGATGAAATAATGAGAAAAAGAGAGAATTGCAAATCGCTAATGAATCTTCTAGGGATTCGCTTTAAAAAGTAGGTTTGAAAATTTCACAAAATCCTATATAAATTAATAAACCAAATAAAGAATATTGAAGAACTAACCTTTAGAATTAGCTGTATGTCTAACAAAAACAGCAGAAGATTGTTAAAGAAGTATAAAAACAAGAGAAAAATACGGAGCCAAACGAGCGTTAACCTTGTGGGATGAGAGCGCGCGCGTATTATCATTATTATTATTATTAATATTATTATTATTATTATTATTATTATTATTATTATTATTATTATTATTATTATTATTATCATTATTATAAACGCCAATCACCAATTCCCATTCACCGTTTGGCCTTTCAACCTTTTATAAATAGCTGCATATGAAGATACACTGCCGAGCTGTCGCCAAGCTACCAAGCAATAAAACATTGTTAAACACAAAGACGTCTGGAATTAGCTCAAAGAAACATGAGAAAGATCTTATATACAATATATCTCTTACCATCTTTTGTATGACATTTGCTTTCTTCACAATATATCTTTTTCTACAAAACAGAAAGAATAGTTTAAGTTTTTGACCAGTCATCTATTTATTTGGGGGGGGGGGGGGGGGGAGGAGGGGTCTGGTGCCCTTATTACTTTTTATCTTCATATTTTAAGAGGCCTTTACATTTCCTTCTGTGGTGGCTCCAATAATATTTTACATAAATAAACATGACCCCCTGCCTATAAAAGGACGCTGACCTTACAAAATACTGCTGAGAACAAGTGCAGGCCTCTTCTCCCTTGCTTGATTTTGTTTTAAAACATCAGTTGAGTCTGTCTGTCTGTCTGTCTGGTTTTTTTTTGTTTTGTTTTGTTTTGTTTTTTGTTTTTTTTTGTTTTTGGTTCCTACAACTTTGCTAAAAGAATAGTGCTTCCTCACCCCTAAAAGAGCTTGCACCAATTTCCTTTGCCCTCCATCTGATCATGAGTTAGCATGCCCCCTATCCATTTGCACCAGTTCTACCATCCCTAATATTAATGACTTATACTCCCCTAGGTTGATGAAGTAAGGACGGCTTAAGGGAGATCTTATGCATATATTTCGGACACTGAGAAATGGAATGAAAGGAATGAAGGGTATCGGAGAGGGAGAGGGAGAGGGAGAGGGAGAGGGAGAGGGAGAGGGAAGGAAGTAGTATAGGCCATTTTAGAAACGAGCAAAGGACTGGGGACGAGTTTTGAATTTTAATGTAATTAGCAAAAACGTTTTGTCATTTGAAAGAGCATCATAAGATTAGTAAGTCTAGCAAATTTGAACAGGTTTGAATGAAATGAACCATGAAAGAATGTATGGTTACAGGGGACAAGCGCCCCCTAACCATACATTCTTTGTAAATTTTTGACACTTTTCAGGGCTTCTAACTCTGGTTCATTTCATTCAAACCTGTTCAAATTTGCTAGACTTACTAATCTTATGATGCTCTTTCAAATGAAAAAACTTTTTTTGCTAATTAGATTAAAATTCAAAACTCGTCCCCAG
This sequence comes from Anthopleura xanthogrammica, assembly GCA_964019055.1. Classification (NCBI taxonomy): domain Eukaryota; kingdom Metazoa; phylum Cnidaria; class Anthozoa; order Actiniaria; family Actiniidae; genus Anthopleura; species Anthopleura xanthogrammica. Next base: position 11,560,695 of record OZ025210.1, read on the forward strand.
TCCTTTGCTCGTTTCTGAAATGGCCTATTGCCCTCACTCATGAAAGATAAGCTATGCAATACATTATACCTTACTTCTACCACTTCCTACCTCAGGCTCGGCATATTCATATCCTGTCATGGACACAAATGATCCTGGGTCTTGTGTCTTTGTAGATCGATTCAATTCACACATGAAACTTTGTTTCATGTAGTAATTGATAGAAAAACAGCCCAAGGTTTCCTGGCATGCCGTCATACAGTCAGGAAAAAACAGGGGCAAGGTCTTAATCACGTGATTGAGCAAGGCGTTGCCATGGTGGCGGTAATAAACAGGTGTGCTACATCCGCTCTCCGAGTTGACGTAGAAGTTGCTGGCAATACCAACAGATATCAAAGTTGATATCCCAACAAGTGTTACTAACCACATGGCTCGTGAGGGTTTTGCAAATGTCTAGCAAAAAGTATTATAAAAATGAAAAATGTAAGCAAAAAAAGTATCTATTATCAAAAACGCATTATAGAAAGTTTAAATAGCTATAATAAAACGAGCTTTTGAATTAAATAATTTATGGCTGCATGCTTTAATATACACCTTTTTAAATAAAGGTTGTCGTAGCCAAAGGCAACAAGCGACAAGAAACAAGCCAAGACCACCTGCAAACAATGGCTTAATTAGCTGAAGATTCGTTACAACACTTAAAGAATCAAAAACGTTGCAGCCACCATTATAAAACGACTAAAATAATCACGTCTAACTGATGCATGAGGAGTAAAAAACAGATGTCCATTGCCTTCTTCGGTTGTTGCTTGTTGCTTTCAGCTGCAACAACCGTTTTTGAAATAGGTGTTTAAACATTGGGAGACAAGTACACATGTTTGCACTTTAATATAAACATGCTGAGAGCTACACAACACATGCTTATCTATACCAAGACACTCTATCCAATCACAATGTTCGAATTTCAGTAGAATTTCTATTTTCACTGTCAAAACAGCACGAAATTAATAACACCGGAAGTATGAATTCCTATACTCCCCTAGGGTTCTGTAGATCATATAAGAAACAGCAGAACAGCAGTTCGGCCCAGTTAAACAGCTTTTTCAGCCGGTGAGAGCAAAGAAGGGATTTCTGATTTACCCATCCACCTTCCCTTGCGACGTTCCCGGCTTCACATATCTATGAGCGCACCTCTACCTTGCACTCCCAAATATTTTTTCCTCATGTCTAATCTCATACAGTGCAAACAATAGAGGTGTAGTTTTGGTAGTGAGAATCGGTTACAATTAAATTTTAATAGTCATTTCGGGGAGCACGTGCTGTGAGAATGCTCTAGGCAGAATTTGAATTACGTTACGAATAATATACTCGCGACCGATGTCATACCGCGATGAAGTTAAATTTGGCGGCTTTTTTTATGAAAAAAAGAAAATGTAAAAAACGCTTTGGCTTTGACATGTTTTGAATTTCAGCCTAAATTTTAATCTGTTTTCTTTTAGTATAAAAAAGATAATTAAAAAAAAAAAAGTCAAAGTTAAACATTATTAGCAGGTAATAGGACATTACAGATAGTGAATCTTTGTTCGTTCATGCCGACATTGAATATTGAAATATCCTTGTTAAAATATTTCTAGTTATAATAGCTCCTATATAGCATAGCTCCTTCATCAGACCTGAATGATATGAAATATTCTATAAACAGTTCGAAATACAACTCGACATTTTTAAGCTTTACAATTTCAGGAAGATTATTTGGTTTGAAGTTAAGTTACTAGACATTTTGCTTCATATAAGAAAGGAAAGAGATTTTTTTTAGTTTGAAAACACAAAAGCAGAATATTTTTATGGTAAAAGTTTTCAGTTTAGCGATCAAAGCAAGTTTTCAAAACTATAGTGAAAAATTACAAATGAAAATTACATTCAAATGGTGAATTTTCAATTTGATATGTTTTCCTCGTATATGTTTTTATTCAAGTTTTATATGGTTGAGTCTAGAGAACTGGTTGTAAGCTTTATGAAAAGGTTTGGTTTTTGATGAAAAAAAATCGATAAATTAAGCCTCAAAACATCAGAAAACTTTTCAACCTATTCAATCCTTAGAGATTATTACCATCATCATCTTCATCAACATATTTAAAACAACAAGAACAAGCAGAACAAGGAAGGAAGAAGAAGAAACGAAGAAGTAAAAAGATAAGAATATAACAGCAGTTTTAAAATTTCTCCACTTGATGTCCCAATGCTCTGCTTCCTATCAGGAATTACAAAAGCCCTCGCCATAACTATGCAACCATTTGGTCTTTATCGAATCAAAACACATGGAAATAAATAGAATAGCTAGTGGGGAAAAAATTCATTGACATTGGATCTAAATTTGAAATTTGGATTGGGTTTTTGAAATGAGTCTCTGAAAGTATTTGAAATTCTTCCTATAGGAATGAAACTTAAACAAATCTTAAGCTCATGTCATTCAAGGCTTAAAATACCAATTACATCCAATTCCCTCACCTTCTCAATTGGTCTTCGCTTGTTCTCCGACACGTTTTAATTAAAAAACAAATTATAACTATCATAGCATTGTAATGTTGATGAATCTCGATGTTATCCAAGACCGGATCCGTTATACTCTATGTGGTAGACACAAACTTTTTTTAAGGCCGGTTCAAAGGAGTTTTTGAGCAATTCAAATTCCTCTAATTTATTTCTGGAGAATAAGATGATTAAACAAATACAAATTTCCTAGAAGAATAAATGAAATACGAAATAGTCCAGATAAAAGCTGGATTAATGTATGTTTTCAATTCATAGTTAATTTGTACTAAAAAAATCCAAGCATAAAATAATCACAAACAAGTGAAAACATAAATTATGAGGGAGAATAACTATAACTAAAACAGATGTTAGAAAGTATTTTCAACTACTAGACATTGAGATTTGCGTACACAGATGTTGGTAATCTCGCCATATGACGTTTAGTAGATCTTTTTTGAAAAAAATATTTTTTTAGAAATATTTTAAGATATTTTTACTACAATCTATAACTTATGTGAAGCAAATTCAAGTCCAATGAAACAAACTACGTAAACAAACTAAGTAATTTTGAAAATTATTTATCATAATCATTTTCCATGAGGTTTCTAATGTCAAAGTTTCGTAAATATATTACTATTTAAAGTACTTGTTAAGAGGTCTTTCACGAAATATTTTCCAATAGTTAGCTAAAGTTTTAAAAACCAATAAATCTTGGTTTTGCCATATTTATCTTTATATTGCTTGAGGTAAAAAAAAAAGCTTTCAAATTTCTTTCATTTTTTGAATTTCCACAAAAAGAATACGACTTTCAGAACTTTTTGTAGCCAGAATTCAGTTTAGATCAGCTCAAACTATCCTGCAAACCCTGTTCCTAAATTACAAACGTAAACTTCGCTTTCCTGTCGTCCATAAAAGACCTCTAGATATAGTTTTAAATCACCTTTTTATTATGCAATTAAAGATTTAAAATTTTTTTGGTAGTTTTAGGTTAAAGCTAAAGAGCACATAAACTATACTTTATTTTTCTTCTTTTTCCTTATCTAGAAAAGAAAATGATCTTACCTCAACTGTTGTGCCGATATAGCCTTTATTCCTAGTTCGTGTTCTCGGCGAAAACTGTAGTTGTTAAAACTCTTTATCTAGAAACGATAAAACGAAACAATCTTCCAACGCAATAACATGACATTGAATATTAATGATTATTGCAGAATGGCATTGTCTACTATATAGTTTTCAATCTTAGAAGTTACCCTACTTTATTTCTTATTCATGAAATTAAAATGAGTAGAAATATAAAAAATTGCTTGAAGAGCATTTTCCTCCATATTTTAACTTTAGAGAAAGGATTTTCAGTGAAAAATTGAAACAGTTATCTGTTGTTTTCCAGAGAGCTTTGATATCTGTTTTTCTCATTTTCGAACATTTTTTGTACTTCTAGCTGTATTGTCTTTGTCGCGACAGTATTAATCACAGGCACCGTCATTTTTAATTTGGAAAATCTTTGGCTTATTTTATTTTAGTAGCTTCCTTATAACCACTTGAGTAACTGTTTTTTCTAACTCTAGTTAAGCTGGCATAGAAATCGAAATTTTACCGAAATTTGAAAAATTTGTCTCAAATCAGTCTCACTGACATACGAACTGAAGAAACTCCAAACATTTTTGGTAAATTTGCCTAAAACTTTAAAACAGCTTTAATTCATGTTAGTTATCCAGAATACAAAAGAAAGAAGGAAAAAAGTTTAGAAAGGAAATATTTTGGCATATTCCTCTAGTAGCTTCCTCATAACCACAACATAACCACTTGTTTTGACTTGTTTCGTCTAACTCTAGGAACGTTGGCAAAGAAATCGAAATTTTTCAGTATTAAAATTTGAACATTTTGTCCCAAAACAGTCTCATTGATATACAAACCGAAGAAACTCAAATATGTTTGGTGAAATTGCCTCAAACGTTAACCCTGAAAATGACTTGATTTATGTTATGTATCTAAAACACAAATAGACGGGGGAAAATATTTTTTCTTTTTCTTTTCCTTGTTAAAAAAAAGATTTTTTAAAACAAATTTTGCAATTGGATTATTGCCGAGAGACTTTGAAAACTTTCCTCTTTAGAAATAAATTTTAATATTGTTATAGCATCACCTTGCGTCACATTCTAATGCTGCCATCGTTTCTATTTTGAAGATGTTTGAATCAACTTTTTGTCGTATCATTGTGACAATGCAAAGTTGTTTTTCTTTCGAGTAATATGTCAAAAAGAGGAGGACAACTCCCCAGAATGTGCAGAACAAGTCAATAGAATGAGTAGCAAGTTGACTAGAATTTAAATTATTTTTTTCCCTTGTTAAAAAAGAAGTTTTTAGAATCAATTTTACAATTGCATTAGTACTGAGAGACGTTTTAAATAAAAAAAATCTTCTTTTGAAATAGGTTTTAGTGATTTCATAGCAACAGCTTACGTCACGATATAATGCTACCATGGTTCTTAATTTGATGATGTTTGGGTGATATTATCATTACATTTCTGGTGTCAAAATGTTTTCAAATGAAAATATGTCAAAAAGAGGAGAATATGTCCCCAGAGTGTGCAGAACAAGTCCTCAGAATGAGCAGGACAGGTCTCTATTAGAAAACAACTAGAAAACAAAACTGGATACGAAAAGGAAATAAATTTTCCATTTTATTTTCCTTGTTAAAAGAAGGAGTTTTTAGAACCAATTTTGCAATTGGATTATTTAAAAGACGTTTCAAATAAAAAAACATTTTGTCCCAAAACAGTCTCATTGATATACAAACCGAAGAAACTCAAATATGTTTGGTGAAATTGCCTCAAACGTTAACCCTGAAAATGACTTGATTTATGTTATGTATCTAAAACACAAATAGACGGGGGAAAATATTTTTTCTTTTTCTTTTCCTTGTTAAAAAAAAGATTTTTTAAAACAAATTTTGCAATTGGATTATTGCCGAGAGACTTTGAAAACTTTCCTCTTTAGAAATAAATTTTAATATTGTTATAGCATCACCTTGCGTCACATTCTAATGCTGCCATCGTTTCTATTTTGAAGATGTTTGAATCAACTTTTTGTCGTATCATTGTGACAATGCAAAGTTGTTTTTCTTTCGAGTAATATGTCAAAAAGAGGAGGACAACTCCCCAGAATGTGCAGAACAAGTCAATAGAATGAGTAGCAAGTTGACTAGAATTTAAATTATTTTTTTCCCTTGTTAAAAAAGAAGTTTTTAGAATCAATTTTACAATTGCATTAGTACTGAGAGACGTTTTAAATAAAAAAAATCTTCTTTTGAAATAGGTTTTAGTGATTTCATAGCAACAGCTTACGTCACGATATAATGCTACCATGGTTCTTAATTTGATGATGTTTGGGTGATATTATCATTACATTTCTGGTGTCAAAATGTTTTCAAATGAAAATATGTCAAAAAGAGGAGAATATGTCCCCAGAGTGTGCAGAACAAGTCCTCAGAATGAGCAGGACAGTTCTCTATTAGAAAACAACTAGAAAACAAAACTGGATACGAAAAGGAAATAAATTTTCCATTTTATTTTCCTTGTTAAAAGAAGGAGTTTTTAGAACCAATTTTGCAATTGGATTATTTAAAAGACGTTTCAAATAAAAAAACATTTTGTCCCAAAACAGTCTCATTGATATACAAACCGAAGAAACTCAAATATGTTTGGTGAAATTGCCTCAAACGTTAACCCTGAAAATGACTTGATTTATGTTATGTATCTAAAACACAAATAGACGGGGGAAAATATTTTTTCTTTTTCTTTTCCTTGTTAAAAAAAAGATTTTTTAAAACAAATTTTGCAATTGGATTATTGCCGAGAGACTTTGAAAACTTTCCTCTTTAGAAATAAATTTTAATATTGTTATAGCATCACCTTGCGTCACATTCTAATGCTGCCATCGTTTCTATTTTGAAGATGTTTGAATCAACTTTTTGTCGTATCATTGTGACAATGCAAAGTTGTTTTTCTTTCGAGTAATATGTCAAAAAGAGGAGGACAACTCCCCAGAATGTGCAGAACAAGTCAATAGAATGAGTAGCAAGTTGACTAGAATTTAAATTATTTTTTTCCCTTGTTAAAAAAGAAGTTTTTAGAATCAATTTTACAATTGCATTAGTACTGAGAGACGTTTTAAATAAAAAAAATCTTCTTTTGAAATAGGTTTTAGTGATTTCATAGCAACAGCTTACGTCACGATATAATGCTACCATGGTTCTTAATTTGATGATGTTTGGGTGATATTATCATTACATTTCTGGTGTCAAAATGTTTTCAAATGAAAATATGTCAAAAAGAGGAGAATATGTCCCCAGAGTGTGCAGAACAAGTCCTCAGAATGAGCAGGACAGTTCTCTATTAGAAAACAACTAGAAAACAAAACTGGATACGAAAAGGAAATAAATTTTCCATTTTATTTTCCTTGTTAAAAGAAGGAGTTTTTAGAACCAATTTTGCAATTGGATTATTTAAAAGACGTTTCAAATAAAAAAACATTTTGTCCCAAAACAGTCTCATTGATATACAAACCGAAGAAACTCAAATATGTTTGGTGAAATTGCCTCAAACGTTAACCCTGAAAATGACTTGATTTATGTTATGTATCTAAAACACAAATAGACGGGGGAAAATATTTTTTCTTTTTCTTTTCCTTGTTAAAAAAAAGATTTTTTAAAACAAATTTTGCAATTGGATTATTGCCGAGAGACTTTGAAAACTTTCCTCTTTAGAAATAAATTTTAATATTGTTATAGCATCACCTTGCGTCACATTCTAATGCTGCCATCGTTTCTATTTTGAAGATGTTTGAATCAACTTTTTGTCGTATCATTGTGACAATGCAAAGTTGTTTTTCTTTCGAGTAATATGTCAAAAAGAGGAGGACAACTCCCCAGAATGTGCAGAACAAGTCAATAGAATGAGTAGCAAGTTGACTAGAATTTAAATTATTTTTTTCCCTTGTTAAAAAAGAAGTTTTTAGAATCAATTTTACAATTGCATTAGTACTGAGAGACGTTTTAAATAAAAAAAATCTTCTTTTGAAATAGGTTTTAGTGATTTCATAGCAACAGCTTACGTCACGATATAATGCTACCATGGTTCTTAATTTGATGATGTTTGGGTGATATTATCATTACATTTCTGGTGTCAAAATGTTTTCAAATGAAAATATGTCAAAAAGAGGAGAATATGTCCCCAGAGTGTGCAGAACAAGTCCTCAGAATGAGCAGGACAGGTCTCTATTAGAAAACAACTAGAAAACAAAACTGGATACGAAAAGGAAATAAATTTTCCATTTTATTTTCCTTGTTAAAAGAAGGAGTTTTTAGAACCAATTTTGCAATTGGATTATTTAAAAGACGTTTCAAATAAAAAAAATCTTCTTTGGAAATAGGTTTTAGAGTTGTCATAGCAACACCTTACGTCAATGCTACTGTTGATGATGTTTGGGTCATATTATCATGACAATTCAAAATTAGTTTCTTGTGAATATATGTCAAAAAGAGGAGGATTTCCCCAGAATAAGTACGACAAGTCCTCAGAATTTATTTGGCACAAGTCCCCAGAATGTACGGGAAAAGACCCCAGAAAGCGAGGCTGCATGGAGTAGTTTTAAACTGCCCTTTAATTTGCCTCTTAGAGCCTCGCTTTGTGCATCAAAAGTGAACCGATTTCTGAAAAGTGCCCATATACAAATTTAAATGTAGGAAAAAGAAAAGGAAAGAAAATTGTCCAGAGGGAATGCTTAAAATGTCTCTCAGTGAATAAGCTGATATTAAGCCGAAACGCCTGTGTGATTTTGATTAAAATTATCATGAATCCTGGCTACAACTTTCACATTTTTTTAATGTTAAGCCAATTTAGTAGTTTCCTCGGCCGCAAACTATCTAAGATAAAAAGAAGGAGCACTAATTTTATTTGCAAACCAGTCAGACAACCTTAAGGATCGTTAAGTATACCTTAGGCTATTACCCATAAATTACTGACTCGAGTATATTTCTTGATCTAAGTTTTTTTTGTTTGAATGTAAGTCTGCATGGTTAATCTTAAAGTGTATACATGCCTTAAGGTTATATATTTTCGATTTGAATTGTCCTAATGGCGTAAATATAGACTGCAAAAAAAAAAAAATTCGATTTGGAGTCCGCAAACCCCTCAAATTTGGCTTTAAATTTTTGTGCGTTTCAGCTAAAAATCAATAAGCCCCCGCTCTCTAATAAGCCCCCCCTCTCCAATAAGCCCCCCCCCCCCCCCCTCAAACGTGCCTGAAATAAATAAGCCCCCTGGGGGGCTAAATAGAGGATTTACGGTATTATTATTATTATTGTTTATTTAAACTTTGGAACGCCATATTGTACAAAGAATATTGCGAAAAATATATACATTTCTATGCAATACTCGATCTATCTTTTGCGAGTGTCAAGCTAAGGTATGTATAATAGCTGTGAGATATAATCCATTATTATTATTATTATTATTATTATTATGTATGAATATTTGAGTTCTAAAAATTTACCATATATTATTATTATTATTATCATTATTATTATTAAATACATAAATTTTAGATATTATTTTCGCCTTGAAGTTCACTATTTTAGAACAGCTTTAGGGGATTATCATAATAAGTATTTTATTATTATTATTATTATTAAATATATTAATTTTGAATACAATTTTCGCCATAGTTTTGCAGTGACGTCATTTTCTACGTCCGTCACTATTTTAGATCAGATGACAGTTTTATGGGACTTGGTGTCCTATCGTATAGAGGCTTTGTACCATCACGTGATGCTATCATAACAGGAGGCACAACAATAGTCATTTTTCCCTGGGAAACTGAATTCTTTCTCATGTAAATCATATAAGACCAGATTCAATTGTTCCTGCCTCCTGTCATGGCTGCCATCACATGATGATGCAAAGCCTCTATTTCCATCTGCCTTCGGGAGAATCACTAATTAATTGAATACATTTTTCTTTTTAACTTCATAAATTATTTATGGCGGTTGCAGCTCACTTGTGTCCATTTTCAGGGGAAAACTTCATGGACTATAGCCAATGGTTTTGGTCGATTTTGGCCAAGTTTTACAACTTTTAAAATATCATCATGAATTATTTATGAAGTATGCAAAAAGCATGGTCTCTGTAGCTCATGGATATAATTATTTTCCCGCAATCTTTTAAAACTTTTAAAATACATATGAATATAATTGGATATTTAGATTATAGCATCGATTATATCATAAAGTTTTAGACCGTAACGCGTTGTGTGCATGGTCATTGTCACATGATTGTATGGTTCAACCTCAAACGCCAAACAATAGGCTGCTCCTTTGAAGTTTGCCGGGTTTTACAACCAGTCCCCTCTATTAACTATCATGATTTTGGCCCAGTCTTACAACTTTTAAAATATCATCATGAATTATTTATGAAGTATGCAAAAAGCATGGTCTCTGTAGCTCATGGATATAATTATTTTCCCGCAATCTTTTAAAACTTTTAAAATACATATGATTATTTAGCAGTTATTCGCCGAAGGCTCAGTGATTATCGATGAATATTTACCGAGCGGCGAGTCTTCGAGCTGCGAGGTAAATATTCATCGATAATCACTGAGCCTGAGGTGAATAATTGTTTTAGTATAAATAAAAAGGTGATTATTTCAAAAAAGAAAGAAGGAAACAACATTGAAAGTGAAAATATTTTATTTTTTAAAAGCGCGACAGCCATTTTGTCCGAAAAGGTGATTATCGGCTGATAATCCGAGATAGAAAACCAATCAGAGCGCGCGATTTTGTATAATCACCTTTGTATTTATACTAAAATTGGATATTTAGATTATAGCATCGATTATATCATCTCCGAAGAAGGACAGATCGTTTATGTTCGCAATAATTTACTAGGAGCGGTGAGCGCCTAGAGGCAACACACGCCTACAGCTCCTAAATAATTTCCTACATTTCCTATTCGCTAAATAGTATAGTATAATTGTATATAATTTTTGATCTCATAATATTGATTGTAAATAATTTGTATGTTATCTAGATATATTTACTGTAAATAATTAGTATGTATTTTTACTAGTTAATAAAGACATTATTATTAAATAAATAAATAAATAAATAAATAAATAAATAAGTAAATAAATAAATAAATAAATAAATAAAGTTTTAGACTGTAACGCGTTTTGTGCACGGTCATTGTCACGTGATGTATGGTTCGACCTCAAACGCCAAACAATAGGCTGCTCCTCTGAAGTTTGCCGGGTTTCACAACCAGCTAGTCCCCTCTGTTAACTATCATGATTACAGTGACATGATGATTATATATACATGATATTGATGATGGTTTACAGCAATAACCGTTGTATCGCGATCCGCCGTTTCAAAACCTCATTTGGATTTTGGTCTTTTGCGAGCCGTCAATCATCTTCGGCTCAAACAAGCCTTTGAACTCGCTCCTCTCAGCTTCGAAATCCCCATAAAATTAACACATTTTTTCGAAAATACAGTTCAAGAATATTCCAAGGAGTCGCCGCGATGAAGAGTTGTTTTGAAGTTAAAAGAAGGCTGATCAATAAGGAAATCCTGCATGAGTCAGCAAAACTACAATGAATAATGTATCTCAAATATCTCCCCGATCGTTTCATAATATTTTGAATTATAGAAACTAGCTCAAGACAATTTTAATTTGCAAACAATTGCCTTAATCCCTATAATGATTTAGTTACGAAAAAGGTTGCTGTCGAAACTTTAGAAGAAAGCTAAATATAATTTACCTCGTCCTTGTCAACATGCAGCTTGGGATCATGAAAAACTTTGTAGCACAATCCTGAAGTTTATGTGGATAATTAGCTCCAAGAATGGCTTGAATACTTGACAGAAAGAAGACTCGAAAAGCTCTCCATCACAACTCCTTGGAATATCTCCGAATCCATTTAGATTTTCGAAAAAATAAAATAAAATAAAACAAGATGGAAGTATGTGATGGCCGAATGAGCGAGCGTGCAGACTAATTTGCAAAAATCCAAGATGATTGACGGCTCGCAAAAGACCAAAATTCAAACGAGGTTTTGAAACGGCGGATCGCGATACAACGGTTATTGCTGTAATTGAAAATCCCAGCTGATCTGAAATAGTGACGTAGAATGACGTCACTGCAAAACTGAGGTGTCATGAAACCTGCGAAAATTGACTTCTAAAAGTTTATATCTGAGATAAATCTAGATTCTCAGGAGAGGTTTTTGATATTTTGTATACATTTACTATGATATTCATTATTGAGTGGGAAAATAAAATAAAGAAATAACAGTTTCCCGAGTCGCCGGGCTACTAACGGTGATACCTCAGTTTTGCAAGTTTTCAAGATTCTGATTGGCTAATATTTTTTCTCAGATCAGCTGGTTACTATGCGAGTTTGAAATGATACCGTATGAGATTCATAAACTTCTATACCAAAACTTTAAATCAATGTGTGAGATGCAGAAAGTATAGTATAAAATGTAAGAAATACCTATGCCAGAACTAAAAGTTGTGGTACGAGTTTAGAACAAGTATAGTTCGAGAAATTATCATACGCGATATACGCTGGGTTTCAATCAGCTGATAAAAGTTTTTGAATCTCATTATCTGCTCCAAATGGTGGTCAAACACTGACCACCATGTGCTGTCAGCCAGAAAGAATTCTATTGAAAACTTGTGATTCAGCTGATGAACAATCCGCACGAGACAGGAAATGAAGTCAAGTGAAACCCAGCTATAAGTTACCGTATAAGAAACATTGTTATACGTGATCAAAAAAATCACTTTGCGAGAAAAGTCATGTTTGGCTTGCCATATTCGTTGGGTTGTATCTCGGATATATGAGTTTTATATGAAGTTTATATCTAGATATAGACCCGCTTTAGTAGCAGGTCTATATATAACTAGATACAGACCATGGATTTGTAATGAGGAATTAACCCCTGCGGCCATCGGGATATATATAGCTTATTGCCTCCATTCTCGGTAATATGTAACTCTCACTTCCTGGTAATCCGGTGGAGGATCCTTGTCAAGTGCAATATAGACTGCCCCTTGATTGGTTACAATGCTTGGCTTTGGTTCATTAGATTCGTCATTGGATTGGTTGTCTGCATGGACTCTACCTGACGAGACAATTTGATCTTCGACCTTGCTCGTCTTTAGGCTTGTTTTTTCTATGTCTTCATGTAAGCTTTGACTGCCCTCTTGCTGCTCTTCCAGTTGTCGCCTTGCTGTTGGAACATCTCCTTCCATCTCACTAGCGTCCTGTAAATATTAAACATACTCTACTTTCTTATGACCCATAAAGCATTTGAGAGGTACTTAACATAAAGGTCGTTAAGAGAAAACTACAAGACTAAAAAATAGACGCTTCGTGGCGTCATTATCAATACAAAAAAAGTTTAGTTATGGTGAAAATATTGTCACAGCTGAAAGCAACAAGCAGCAACACAAGACGGCAAAGAACGTCTGCACCTTACTCCTTATTGATCATTTATATTTAGTCGTTTTGTAATGGTAGGCTGTAACTGTTTCGATTCTTTAAGTGTTTTCACGAATATTTAACTGATTAAGGCATTGTTTGCAGGTGGTTTTGGCTTCTTGTGGCTTGTTGCATATGTGGCTTGTCTGTGGCTTGTCTCTGTGGCTTGTCTACGGTGGCCCATAAGTGCAAAACACAACACACACATTGAAAACACAAAACACTTAGCTGAAAACACAACACACACATCGAACACACAAGTTACGTATCTTAAAACACAACAGACAAAGTGAAAACACAAAACACTTATCTGGAAACACAACACACACAGTGAAAACACAATACATTCTGATGGTATATACTTCATGTTAGCCATCCTCAACACTCCTTAGCCATTCTCAACCATCCTCAATTATCCTCAACCATCCTCAACACTCCTTAGCCATCCTTATAATTAGTTATCCTCGCGCAAAAAAAAAAAAGTTTTTTAAGCTACAATGGTAATTTAATAGAATCAAAATAATATTCACCGTTCAATGGTAATAAAGAAATGATATTCGTTTGTCTCACGATTGAAGGCCATTTATAGAGGACCGCCACGTTTCGACTGCAAATGGTCATGCAAATCATCTGACGAGTGGTATATAACAGATGCACCATCCAGTATACACCATCGCCTAAGGTGAATAATATCTTTCATTCTATTGAATTTTTAACTAAAAAAAACATTTTTTTTGCGTGAGGATGACTAAGGATGAATATGGATGGGTGAGGATGGGTCACTGTGTGTGTTGTGTTTCCAGATAAGTGTTTTGTGTTTTCACTTTGTCTGTTGTGTTTTAAGATACGTAACTTGTGTGTTCGATGTGTGTGTTGTGTTTTCAGATAAGTGTTTTGTGTTTTCAATGTGTGTGTTGTGTTTTGCACTTATGGGCCACCGTACTTGTCTCTGTGGCTTGTCTCTGTGGCTTGTCTCTGTGGCTTGTCTCTGTGGCTTGTCTCTGTGGCTTGTCTCTGTGGCTTGTCTCTGTGGCTTGTCTCTGTGGCTTGTCTATGTGGCTTGTCTCTGTGGCTTTTTGACTTGATAATTACGTCACGGAGTGTCAAAATCTTGTCTATTTTATAGCTCTTTTTAATAAATATTTTAATCTTTTCTTTTCTTAAAAGAACCTTTTATCGTTGGTTTTTTTTTCAAGACTTTTTTTTAAAAACTCTTTACTTATACGAATTATTGCTGATTTGAAAAACAAACTAATAAAAACAACTGTAAGTGCATAAGACGATTAAAAACCTATTAAGATCTCTGTTACTGGTGACAAAAGAAAAATACTCAATGGAATTGAAATAATATCTGGTCTAGCCCCCTTCCGTTCTTACACAAAATGAACCCAAATTAAAAAAAACATGAAAAAAGACTTACTTCATGAATTTGCTTGTCATCGTTTTTGCTTCGTTTTTTCCTTTAAACATTTTTTAAAAAAACTGATGTAAGTATTGAAGATCAAAGAAAATGTTCATCACTTCATTAAATTCTACATATGATAAATGATATGACTGACTCATATGTGTATTCAGTGGCGTAGCGAGGACCCAGAATCTGAGGATCTGGGGGGGGGGCACCTAGAATAAAAACGTAAAATTTGGCGGGCACATACCCGCCCCCTCCCTAAGCCCGTGGCATTGCCATCATCCATCAAACAAACAAAAAAAGGCTCGATCCGAAAATTTTAGGGGAAAGAGATCGCCCCCCCCCCCCCCCCCCCTTGCACCCCATCGCTACGTCAGTGCGTATTTTCCTCAATAACAGCAACTGTTTTTATCTTACTCCTTTAAGAGGCGTCGTATGGACTTTGGACCTCCGCCTTTTATGCAGGAATGTTCTAGACAGCTTGAAGAATCATTCAACGATTCTGGTTAGTTGATGCTTGGCTTATAAGTGAAAAACAAGCTAATGGTTCCTCACCTGTCTCGACGTAGAAAATAAAACTTTCTCCACGCCTTACCTTCAGCTGTAAATACATAGAAGATTAAAAGAGAATATTGAATATTAAAAAACCACCCCCACCACCACCATCACAATATCGATGTGAGTTTAGAGGGGTATACTTTGAGTATACTGCTAGTGTATATAAATGAAAGTTGACCAAATAGACCTTTCCCGAATAGACCATTTTTTTCGAGATGCGCGAGCGCTTTCTAAAATATCGCAGGCGCAGACATGAAAAAGAGGCATTTTCGGGCAAGATCACGCGCGCTATTGACTCTGCCCGAAAATGCCTCGAGATCAAGTACGCGCCTGCGATATTTTTGAAAGCGCTCGCGTATCTCGAAATGGTATATTTGCTTGGATGATTACGAAACAATGGTTCCAAGTCGAGACTGAACTTGATTCTTTTATTCATCAAAACCAACCTCGACTTGAAACCATTGTTTCGTGATCATCCAAGCAAATTCGGGAAAGGTCTATTGGAAACCAGTATTCACAATACAATGAATTCTCCAGCCATGCACTATAGGAATTAACTAGACTATTTTTATCCGAGCACACATTTCAAGAAAACAATTAGTCAGTGGTAACCTGTCAAACTAGTTAAACAAGTTTGTGAGAATTTCAAAGTAAAAATCAAAGACTTACGTTTCTTTCTTCCATTGTACAGCTTAAAGGAAACATACGCAATACACAGCAGTAATACAAAAACAATGGAGCCCAGGACCCCAGCTACAATAGGAATCATGTAATTTGTGGGTTTATGTTGGCTAACGACATGAGGAGCTAAAAACAAACAAGCAAACAAACCGTTAGAAAACGATTAGAAAATACCATACATTTATAGTTAGATCTATAATTATCATAATCTTTACCTGAATACTGTTTTTATCAATAATTCATTTTTCAATTGTAAAGTTGCTTTTATATACAGCTAATTGAAAAAATGTTGTCATCGAACGGCTCCGCGACTACGCAACTAGCCCGAACGGGAGTATGGGTAAAAATCACTGAAGCTTTTGAATTCTTCACTGACTAAATATGCGCCGGGCTTACAGTACGAAAATTCGCTGGCGAAATAGTATTTTAATACCTAACAGTTTCAAAATTGGGAACATCTTTGACTGAGTATTAGTCATATAGACTTTTGTCTTCCTTTCGCAAAACCCGTTAAAAGGGTTGCTGCTTATGTTTTCTCATTATTAAGCAAAAACAACTACTTCAGAGCGAATAATTAAGCGCTTCAGCGATTTCTACCCATACTTCATTTTGGTTCAGTCGCTTAGTCGCAGAGCCGGTCAGTGACGTTTTTTCAAATGACTACATATATATATATATATATATATATCTGGATGTGTCTATTTTGACGGTAAAGTGCTCAATACATTGACATGTAGAGCGTTATAGATTATGGATTGTAGATAGATCAAAGACAAGACATAACTTTTGCTGTTACTCGGAGTTTCACGCTTACGCGATCTTCAGACAGTCTTTAATAAAGAATGATCCATACTGTAGTCTATATATACCTGAGGCGCTATAATCTATAATTGGAGTATTGTTATGTATTTACAATAGTGTTATTGTTCTATCAAGGTGCGATAATTTATGTTATCCGGCTTAAGTAATATTTGTTTTCGTGGCGGCATTTTGAAATAAGTTCTGATCTTTTGTTGAGAAGGTTGGCTTTATCTGCTTTAATAATGTTCAATTTTTCTGCTAAGCAGAGATTGCATTTCTTAGAAATATTATTGTAGGCTTTTGCTGAGGTGATGATTGACCATTTGATGTGGTAAATTTTCTTGTTGTCTTGAAGTGTCCAGATGTGTTTTGATAGTTCAGTGCTGTTGGCGTATTTTCTGTTTCGGAAAGATAGCTTGTGTTGCGTATACCGTTGTTTAAATGTTCCTTCTGTTAGTCCGATGTAGTTCTTTGCGGGTATGTCGTCTTCTGTGGTTACTCGTGCGTTGTACACTATGCTGGTTGTGAGGCAGTTGTTTTCTAGTGGGCATTGGTCTTTTTTTCGGCAGTTGCAGTCGTTCTGTGAAGAGGTTGCGGGGCTGTTGTTAGTTATTTTCTTGTTGTGTTTGTTGATTATGCTTGTCATATTTTCCATGCAACTGTAGCTGACTTTAACGTTGTTCTTGTTGAAGATGCAGTGGAACTTGTGATTTTTAGGGAAGTGCAACGAAGAAGCATTCAACGCAGCTAAGCCACTCTACGAAACAGCACTAAAAAACAGCGGATTCACAGAAACCCTCACATACAATAACCATAACACATCTGCACCACAAAGAAGAAACAGAAAGAGAAATATTATATGGTTTAACCCTCCATTCAGCAAAAACGTACAAACTAACGTAGGAAAAACCTTCCTTAACCTTATTCAGAAGCACTTCCCTAAAAATCACAAGTTCCACTGCATCTTCAACAAGAACAACGTTAAAGTCAGCTACAGTTGCATGGAAAATATGACAAGCATAATCAACAAACACAACAAGAAAATAACTAACAACAGCCCCGCAACCTCTTCACAGAACGACTGCAACTGCCGAAAAAAAGACCAATGCCCACTAGAAAACAACTGCCTCACAACCAGCATAGTGTACAACGCACGAGTAACCACAGAAGACGACATACCCGCAAAGAACTACATCGGACTAACAGAAGGAACATTTAAACAACGGTATACGCAACACAAGCTATCTTTCCGAAACAGAAAATACGCCAACAGCACTGAACTATCAAAACACATCTGGACACTTCAAGACAACAAGAAAATTTACCACATCAAATGGTCAATCATCACCTCAGCAAAAGCCTACAATAATATTTCTAAGAAATGCAATCTCTGTTTAGCAGAAAAATTGAACATTATTAAAGCAGATAAAGCCAACCTTCTCAACAAAAGATCAGAACTTATTTCAAAATGCCGCCACGAAAACAAATATTACTTAAGCCGGATAACATAAATTATCGCACCTTGATAGAACAATAACACTATTGTAAATACATAACAATACTCCAATTATAGATTATAGCGCCTCAGGTATATATAGACTACAGTATGGATCATTCTTTATTAAAGACTGTCTGAAGATCGCGTAAGCGTGAAACTCCGAGTAACAGCAAAAGTTATGTCTTGTCTTTGATCTATCTACAATCTATAATCTATAACGCTCTACATGTCAATGTATTGAGCACTTTACCGTCAAAATAGACACATCCAGATATATATATATATATATATATATATGCATATATACAAATACCTAATGAGACTGTCACTGTCACTGTCACTGTCATTTGCCAAAATCCCATAAACAGGATTGTTTTTCCATGCAAAAAACTACCTTCATTCCCATTTGACACCAAAATGGAAATAATAACAAAAAATCCTAGATGATAATAACTAGAAATTTTTTTCGAAATATTTTTCTTCCTTGGGTCAACTGGCCTCGTTTACATTTAATGGATACCAGTTCTCTTGCTTCTTTCAGACATATGAATACAAGGTTTAGCTCTTACCTATCACATTTGTCTTGGAAACATAGGCAGGCTCACTGAATTCTTTAGAATAGGCATACACTCGGAAATCGTAATCCGATTCAGGTTCAAATAAATCAGCTCTAAAAAAATACACCCTTCGATCACCATTGACTATCTCGTCTGCTCTTGTCCAGGCAGCAAAGGAATTCTTCTTACGATACTCCAGGACAAAGTATTTTATTAAAGGTCGTCCCGCCACTGGTTCGTGTTCCCATGACACATAATAACCGTCAGAAGTAATGTTGACTATTACATTGGTGGGGGGAAGAGGTTTATCTGAAACAAAACAAGACAACCTAATTGTGTAGATCAGCCCCTGGCTGTTATAATTAGCGTGTGCCCGAGAACAAGGAATCACACAACTGTAAATGTAATATATAGATTTAGGCACTGCCTAAAAGCGGAGCTCCCATAAATAGTATATATAGTGCTAAAAACGTGACAATTGTGTGACGCGGCATAACTCCGGTTACAGCGTGACCACTTCTTTACCAGAACCCAGAAGGAAAAACTGATAGAAAAAACATTATTCTAAGCCTTCAAAAGCATTAGAAAACTTTTCAATTCGAAGAAAAAATTATAGATTATTGAATATATGAACAAACATCTGTATAGAACAAAGGATTTTATTCAGCAAATGTAAAGTTATAAGATTTTTTTGGGTGGAAAGTGAACTACACTGAAATTTGTTGAAAAATATTACTGATAAGCTTAAGCTTACATTTTCTTGAACTTCACATGCAACAAGAGACATATTCATTAATGCAAGATAATAATTTTGTTTGTTAGTAATTGGTCTTTGAAAACTTTTTTTTTTTCAGATTTATTCTTAACCAGTTATTATCGAGCGAAATATCTTATCCATAAAAAAACAAACAAGCTCATCATTTTTGCGATTGTGTAATAATAATAGCTGCAAAAGCCCGATAAATAGCGAATATTTGGTATAATATGTATTCCTTTTTCATATTTCATTCAACATTAAAATAACTTATCTATATCTATATATCTATAAAAATGTCAAAATATCCATATGATGATGAAATATGGAATCTTGTTTTGAAATCATTCCTCGCGTGAGGCTCGCTGGTTGTCAAATATATTTTTTCAAAGAACTAGGTCTTTAAGTCTTAGCCTTTTTTTCTTGAAATAGGATCAAAAACAAAAATTCAAAGCTTCAAATATCGCTTTTTTGGTTCAAAAGTATTGAAGAAAAAGATGATAAAAATGTAAAATGCAGTAAAAACGACAAACAACTAACCAAGTTGCGCGCTCTAAATGTTATACTCGTGAGCGCTTAAAAATGCTTGATTGCACGATGAGCGTGAGTTAAGCAGTTGATTGTAACTGTCGTTGTTTGTTACATTTAGCCCTGAGGATGGGCAATTAAGCCCGAAAGCTTGGCAAAATAAATGTCAATTTATGGTTGAGGATACAATTTATGTTTGAATTATGATACCAACCAACAAAGAAATTTTGGAACTAACCAAGTTTTTCTGACAATGTTTGCCGGAGCAACTTCCTTGGCTTGTCGAGAGTTTCTGCAGCTAGTTTACACATTTTTTGTCGATATTTTTTACTAAATATTAGTTAACATTAATGAATTTACCTGTTATGAAGTTTTTTCTACGAAACTGAAATATTATTCTTCCAGTGTAATCAGGTTTTTCTGGTCTACAGACCCCTTTTTCTCTTGCTGAGGTTTCAGTCACGAAACTTCATCGTAGGATTAAGACTCTTTTCCCGCTAAATCTTCTTTAGCAAGTCGTTAAAGTCGAAAAATTGTTTTCGTTGACTTTAAGATAGACATGACTTCGATTAAACGTATTTTTCGCTTTGCAAAAATAAGAAAAAATACTTCTTGATCCATCTTTGACTATATTATTGCGATTTCTTCTGTGCATTTGCGAGTAAGCAAAGCGCGCGGGAACCCTGTGCATAGTGGTACACGCCCGTACGGCCAATAGAATGACGTAATCAAGCCATGAAAAATCAACTCGATGGAGCTCCGCTATTAATGTAAAAAAAATGGTACTAATTAATAATAAAGTTCAAGTTCAAGCTGCGATTGTCCTAGGAAACTCTTAGTAAATATAAAGACAATAGTAACAACTGTGGTGTAGCTGCACATGGATCGACATTTGTTCATGCCATTTATTTCAATATTCATTGTCAAAAATGGTGGTTGGTTTAAATGCCGACCAACATCTAACATCGGTGGATACCTCGGGTACGAAAACGCCGAAGCTACAACTGGTAATAGTGGTTGGTTTAAAAGACCAACATCTAACATGGGTGGAGAAACGGGTACGAAAACGCCGAAGCTACAACTGGTAATAGTGGTTGATTTAAAAGACCAACATCTAACATCGGTGGAGACCTCGGGTACGAAAACGCCGAAGCTAATACGAGTCATTATACAGCTGGTAATAGTGGTTGATTTAAAAGACCGACATCTAACATCGGTGGAGACTCGGGTACAACACCGCCGAAGCTAACACGAGTATTATACAGCTGGTAATAGTGGTTGATTTAAAAGACCGACATCTAACATCGGTGGAGACCTCGGGTACGAAAACGCCGAAGCTAATACGAGTCATTATACAGCTGGTAATAGTGGTTGATTTAAAAGACCGACATCTAACATCGGTGGAGATCTCGGGTACGACACCGCCGAAGCTAACACGAGTATTATACAGCTGGTAATAGTGGTTGATTTAAAAGACCGACATCTAACATCGGTGGAGACCTCGGGTACGACACCGCCGAAGCTAACACGAGTATTATACAGCTGGTAATAGTGGTTGATTTAAAAGACCGACATCTAACATCGGTGGAGACCTCGGGTACGACACCGCCGAAGCTAATACGAGTCATTATACAGCTGGTAATAGTGGTTGATTTAAAAGACCGACATCTAACATCGGTGGAGACCTCGGGTACGACACCGCCGAAGCTAATACGAGTCATTATACAGCTGGTAATAGTGGTTGATTTAAAAGACCGACATCTAACATCGGTGGAGATCTCGGGTACGACAACGCCAAAGCTAATACGAGTCATTGTACAGCTGGTAATAGTGGTTGATTTAAAAGACCGACATCTAACATCGGTGGAGATCTCGGGTACGACACCGCCGAAGCTACAACTGGTAATAGTGGTTGATTTAAAAGACCGACATCTAACATCGGTGGAGATCTC
This sequence comes from Anthopleura xanthogrammica, assembly GCA_964019055.1. NCBI lineage: Eukaryota > Metazoa > Cnidaria > Anthozoa > Actiniaria > Actiniidae > Anthopleura > Anthopleura xanthogrammica. The sequence continues at coordinate 11,582,487 of OZ025210.1, forward strand.
GGGTACGAAAACGCCGAAGCTAATACGAGTCATTGTACAGCTGGTAATAGATTTTTCTTTGGTATGAAATTTCCGTTTTTATGGGAAAAACTACTATGTTCTCTAGTATATGCTACGACCTTAAAGGAATGTGCCAACGTGGTAATGATGATAAGGAATACAAGCCTAGGGTGATAACGAAGATGAATTGTAAAGAAGATAGTGATTTGAACATATTTGATTATATTCTTATAGAAAGAGCACTATATATATCATAGATCATCATCATAAGGAATGTTGATTATCAAGTGTCATTATTCATGCTACATACATCCAGAATAAACCTCCCCATCTTATATTAACAATTGCCAATCAACAATGATCATAATACAAATATTGTTTCTTCGACAAATATTGTTACTTCGATAAATATTGTTACTTTGATAAATAATCAACAATGAGCTAATGAAAATATAGCCAGTTTCTGTCCTACTTACCATTCAAATCTGGCACTGGATGTGGTCCTTTTTTGTCATAAAAAACGGGCTCGCTGAAACTCCCAGCGCCCTCTCTATTCATCCCACGTACAGAAAATAGGTACTTCACACCCAACTCAAGATCACTTAGCGTGTATGTTGTTGTGCTCGATGAAAGCTTAGGAGTGGATTTCCACTGGAAATCAGTGTCTGTTGACTTCCTATACCACAGTTCAAAGGTCTGTATGAAGCCTCCGTCATATCCAGGGATCCATGAGATGGTTGCTTTTGTACCAGATCTGGAAATCGTCGTGATATTAGGTGCACCAGGAGTTGCTGAAAGGAAAATTAAAAACTAAAAATGCATTTTTATCCGAATTTTATTTTCTATAGAGTTTGTTTAATTATGAAAATCTGAAGAATCTAATAGAGTTGGTAGAGAATTCTGGCAGTTGTGGAATCAAGAAATAATAAAGGTAACACAGAATTGCTGAAAAGAAAGGAAGCTTGAAAACACATCTAATACAATTATGTTACTCACAGATTACTTTGACAGTTGTCGAGTGCTTAGCTGTGCCTTCTTTAGTTGAAGCAAGACAAGCGTACATTCCATAATCACCTCTCTGAATATCAGTAATGGTTAATTTCCCACCGTTCACTTCAGATCGGCCCAACGGTAGCGGTCCATTGACACGTATCCATGTCAGCTGAAGTGCTAATCCTTTATCAGATACAGCATCACAGACTAGGTTAATCGTCTTACCAATGCGAACTGTTTTGACACTTGGTGGCACGGTGGTGAATCGTGGAACAACTATGGAAGGAAATACCAAAACCTTTTATCAAACATCCATCATCAATACAATAGAATCTATAACGGAATACATTGTCGTTGAATAAAAGGATGTCCAATAAAAAAGGTATAAAGACTATATAGGCCATATTGGATGGCAGGAACAATACAATCATTTTACATGAGAAAGAATTCAATTCCAGAGAGGGAAGGGATTTTGGTGTTCTGCCATCTAACCACAGCTAGCCCAAGCTGTATTATGGGTGCCAGCACGTGATGGTGCTAAACCTCTATTGCACATTGCATATTTACCCTAAATTCCTGCCGGGGGAGTGTTATTGAAAAATATTAACATTTCAATCCTCAAGAGAAGGAAAAGCTTTTGTTCACTCCTATATATAGATTGGAAAATGCAAGGAGTCTTTATCTCTCTGGCTTATCTACAAATTCGAACACTAGGATGAATGATTATAATTTTCAACACTTACTAATGACAACAAGTCTGGTAGACTTCGATCTGCCTTTACCAATAGAGTTTGATGGTGTGCAAGTGTAATTTCCCGCATCTGATGTCTTAATCGACCGCACAAGAAGAGTCCCTTCTTGAAGTACTTCATACTTCGGCTTAGCGAGTTCCCTTCCACCACGTGACCAGGTGGTTGATACTGTACTAGGATTGGCTTTAGATACGCAGGGTAATCTTACATCTGAGCCTTCGGCAGCTGAAGCCACATTCTCAATGAGAATGATATCTGGAGGGACTGTAGAAAACAAATCACTGTTAACATTATATTAAATCGTGCAACCCCGCACGAATAAAACCCATTAGAAAAAACCTACTAATGTTCTATCACCAATCGAGCCCTGTGATTGGCTGAGCTACTAGAGGTCTATTAGTGATAGACCTCTAGTAGCGAAAAGCGCCGGTTTTGAAAACCAAAAAATATATATTTAAAGAAAATCCAAAACTTTTTGCATCCTTTTATTGGACCGATTAGTAGGTTTTTACTAAAACAATTAGACCATTCGGACTCGAGGACTAATTGTTAAATAGACAGTACACATACACCTAATCAAATTAACGCGTTGTGATTGGTTCAAAAGTCGTCAATTCCGTGATGCCGCGCCAGTAATAGGAAATCTGCTCTTTGCAGTATTGGTAACCAATCTAAAAGCAAACACGACTTGTAACAGACAAGCACTGTGCTAATACTAAAGTACATGGATGCTAGATTGTTCTCTTACACTGAACATCCAGGAAAACACTTTGTCCTGGATGGGATAGGATACTGGATCCCGTCGGGTCAAGGGTTCTAGCTGTACATTTATAAACCCCGGAGTATTTTCTATTGCATTTTTTGATGTAGAGTTTCCCGCCAACGAGTACAGAAATTCCTGTCTTTGCTGACGTTGAAATGGCAGTGCCATCTTTTGTCCAGAAGAACCGTGCATTGGTAGTTGAGATGCTGGAATCTATGTTACAATCCAAGACCGCTGGAAAACCCTCCTTTGTTGATTTACGACTTGAAGGAATAACTGGAGGTTTTCCTAATGAAAATATAATAGACAAAGGTATGACGTAATCCACTAATATGCACATTTATCCCACACCATAGAAAATACCGCCAATCAGAAAGCAGGAAAGCCGTTGTATATTCGTCTGTATTTCACTCTTCCTTCCCATCATGCACTTCGCGTTGAATCTACGCATTTGTATTTTCTATGCATGGTGTGGGATAAAATGGTTATACAATAGTTTCTCGTGGCATACCGTGGATATCCCACTCGTCACTTGTATTTTCTTTGTATACAAACTCGCCTAAAGGCTCGTGTGTATACTCGGCTAGAAACTACAAGTGACTCGTGGGATATTCCATGGTATACCACTCGAAACCATTGTGTAACTAGTATATAATATATCAAGATATAAAATCATTATGATCAATAGCGAAGCGCGCCGAACGCTTGCCGCGTCGAATCCAATTGCCACTGCCTGCGCTAGTATGTAGTAGTATGTAGAACAAATTTAGCACATATCGTCTCCTGGCGCCAAGCAAAAGTGCTGATGTCCAATAGTGTCCAATAGCGCTTCCCTCAGAGACACTTAGATTTGACGCGGCAAATGTTCAACGTTTGACATCTTAACTGGGCCTAAGTGAATGATACTTTTTTTTTTCTCTCCCAATTCAATTATCTTGTTAGTAGTGCTTACGTTTAACCTCAACGTCGAACTCAAAGTCGATAGTGCCAGCCACGTTGGTTGCAGAGCACATGTAGCGGCCAGCGTCTGATGTTTCTGCTAGATTTATAGTCAACCAACCAGATGGTTTTATCGTCGTTCTTCGTAATGGTAGCTCGTTATCCAGTCGAAACCATCTAATTCTAGGCTTAGGAATTCCCCCGACACGACATTTAAGATTAATGGATGATCCTTCAAATACGCGGATTACCCTTTCCCTTGGACGTTTAAAGGGGAAGTCCGGTCTCGTACAACTCACATTGAAATAAAAGTTTAATATATCCTCAATGTTTCTGTGAAGTATTACCTTTGTAGATTCAACTGTGGCTGGGAAAGCATTTACGAAAGTCACGACGAAACGACGACTGGAATGCCGCCATCTTGGACAGTCATGTAAACACTGCGTTACTAATGGACAGCGGCTGGTGACGTCACTGCGCGGTCACAATTATACTGATCGAGAATAGCTAGCATTCGACAAGTGTTTTCAAGTTGTTTCTTCGTTTTTTTCCCTGTTTTAAAATAAATTATTGCTAAATCGTTGTGATGAGTACTAGCAGTAGTTCTTTGAGTGACAGCAGCAGTAGTAGTAGTGACTTTTTGGATGAATATTATCATGGAGAAGAGATTCAAGGCTACATGTTTCAACCAACGAGGATTGTACATAGTTCTTCTTCCTCAGATCTCTCTTCTTCTGACTCGTCAGCTTACAACACTCGATTGCAAAATTCTGATTGGTAAGGAATGAGTATTTTTTAAATTAAATTCTTTATTTCCGTAATTTATCTCGACCAGTATTGATACAAACATATTTAGGTGTGAATGTGATCACTGCCAAATAATGGACCGAGAAGTCGAGTGTCTTTGCTGTCACGAGGTCAATAAGATACGCCAGAAAAACCAGATAGTTTCTGAAGAAGAAAATCTAACGATTGAATGTATTACGGACAATCCTGGGTTTAAAGCCGTATGCCTTAACCGATGGGTGATCGAAGCAGCTTGGTTCCAATATCAACAACAATATGGCTCCGATAATAACATACCTCAACACAAACGAAATCGGCACATTGCCTATAGGCAGTTGGTTAGATGGTGCTGGGGTGTCTTAGGGAAGGAAATCAGAGTAGTTTTGCCTTCATGTGCTGTCATGTGCATTCGTGCTCACTTTCCACCTCCTGGTCTTGAGGAAGACTTTGAGTTTGTTGGGTTTCGTTATGCAGATGAGTAGTACACCAGGTAGGTAAACAATCTGTTGAATATTCAAGTATCCTACTTATTTACTGATCGATAGTAAGCTCCTGACAATTAAAACACAGACTCAAAAATGCTTCATGCTTTGTTTTACCTGAGTACAAAAATTTCTAACCATCTTATTGAGTCTGTATTTGATTAACTTAAACAACCTTTATATAATTCTAATGATTGATAATAGTATTATTATAAAACAATGATTATAATAATATCATTATGAGTGTCACTGCCTAGACAATATCAAAATATCCCTATAATAAGTACTGTGCACAATAGTTTGATATTTTTATGTACATAATTACCAGTTATAAAATAAAGAGAGATTATGAAATTGTATGTGATTGTTTGCTTAATATTGTCTGTTAAGTATAACAGAGTGCATTCTATATATCCATAAAATAAAACTTGATATACATTTTCTAACCGCACTCTAGCGTGCACTCCGAGGTAAAGTAGTGGGGAAAAAAATGAATTCGTTTGGTAATTTTTCTTCTGTTTATATTAGTCCCTCTTAATAGTATTTCTCTAACATTTCTTTATTATTCATTTTATTTTCAGATATTTTGGAGGTCCACCTTACCCTGTACAAAGCACAAGGTAATTATAATACTATACACTCACCATTTATTTTTTGTGTTTTTTTTTTACTATTCTAGAGATGTGCATCTTAATGACCTCCTCCTTTGGTGGCCTTGGGACAGTAGCAATATTTTTTGGAATTTTTGCTGGGGTTTTTTGTCTTTGTAGTTTTGACTTGCACTCTCTTACTTCATCAATCAGCTCTTTGACAAAAGTAAATGATTTCTTCTCCAGTATTGGCTTGGCCACCCATGTTTTTCTGTTCTTTGGAAAAACCACTTTGTATCTGGTTTCTCCTTTGTTGTCACCCTTTGTAGTTGTTGCTTGTGGTCGATCACAATTGGCATTGTGATCCATAATAGCCAGTTGGATCCTGCCAATCATACCTTGATATGAGAAGTGCTTCCTCTTAGGCGCATACTTTAGAAGAAGTGAGTGGAATACTTCAAGATTGCCAGTGTGGTGGTATTCTGTCATCATTCTGATATCTTTCAATAATTTCTTGTTGTAGACTATTTCTTCCAAAGCAACATGGGCAGATGATCCAGGTTTCAGCCAGGCTACCTCCTTTCGTTCTTGCCTAGAAAGCTTGGGGTGCTTACATTTTACAGTAGCTTTACCTTCTTTCCAGCTGTGTTTGTTAGCCACGTGGTTTACAATAGAAACCCAGTTCTTTACAAGCAAATCTGGATCATTGTTGCATTCTTTTGCACTCCACCATAAATGATTAGAAACACTTTTGATCCAAGGTTGGAGTTCAATGTTTGCCTTTGTTTTGGCCTTTTTTGTTAACTTCTTTGTTACCCACTTTGCTAAGTGCCAAACATCATATTGATGTATAATGGATGGGTAGTTTTTCTTTAATTGACTTGTTACTTGTGTGTGACGATCTGTTGTCAAACATCTAATTGAAATTTTTCTTTTCAACAGATTATTCAGTGACCTCTTGCATCCTTCGTATTCCATTGCATTTGAAGAAGACACTTCTGATACATGCACCAGTGAAAAGTCTACAATTCTTCCAGACCTTTCATGCATTAAACTGTATGATCCATATTTCGCTGTATGACCAGGGCTATCTGATCTTCCATCGCCACACAAATCAACAGGCATTTCACCTTTGATATAATTTATCACATTTTTTTGCTTCTGTTTATATTGTTTGTTTATAATGGGCAGTACAATTTTGTTTTGCGTTTGATAAAAAGATGACTTGCCTACAAAGTTGAGATTTAAAGCATCTGCAAAATTTGAAAAGTCTTGATAAGTTCCCCCTGTACATACAATTGCAGCTGGAATAAGTACATTTCCAGCAGGGATGTGATTACTGGTAGTTGGTTGTGATTGCCATGTATATTCATGATTTTGCAGACACAAAGTATGTATTGTCACCATACTGCCATTTGTTGTTTTTGTCACTTCACACACTGGCGATTTGCATTCTTGACAAAACTTAAATAATTCATCAAGTTTAGATTCAAATACAATAAATGTTTTTTCATTTTTAGTAGGATAACTTATTTCAGCTACAGACTCATCACTGCTCTCTTCTGAGCTGTGGTATGTATATAATTCATCATCAGAATAATTATCATCACTTGTACTACTATCATTTTGTTCCTCATTGTCATTCTCAGGATCTTTTAACTCATTTGCCTCATCCAGTTGAATTGTAGTGTGGTTTTGGTTTGTTTCTTCCAGAGGGGTATCAGGTAAAATACAAGAGGAAGGAACTACAATACTATAATTGTGGTCAACCAGTGGATTTGTATTATTACTACTACCTTCAGACTGTACATGTTCAATGAATTTTCTATCGACTTCATTCCTTTTTCTTTTTAGGCGAGGTTTTAACGTTTGGGTACCAATACTCCGTCTATTTGAATAAATAGGGCAATATTGTGTACTAGCATCACGTACTTGAATGGCATTTTCAGCATCATGACAAGAATCCATGGCCGTATGTGTGTTGCCTTCTTCAGGAGTACAATTTGAAAACTCACTCTCTATCATTTGCTTTATTACCTTGAAAACAAAAAATATATATACTCAACGATTTACCAATTAAGCTATTCTAATAGTTATTTTTAGAATGGACAAAAACGCTTAGTTTATAAGCTATTATTTGTAAATAAAGCCAGATGTTGAGTTCATGTTGTTGTTTACTTAGCTTACCTGTTCTTTATCTCGTTTTTCTCTTCTTCTTATTGAATACAAACGAGGTCGTTTTTCTTTGCCACTGTGTTTAAAAATAGTTGGAATTGCTCCAGGTTTCAAGGTTTTTTTGTCTTTTTGCCCAGCTAATTGTTTAAATGATGGCTTAAAGCATTCAGGATCGAAGTGCTCACTACAGACGTAACAGGATTCGCGTTTACAAGGATTTTTCCTTTTTGTCTTTCCGATCCAAACTTTCGCTAACTTGTTGTCTTTTGGCAGTCTGTGATACGAAATATCTTTTCCCTTTGTTGTTTTTGACCCATTGGTACAACCTGGTACCATACAATGAGGCATATTTAGATTAAAAACGCTTATAAAATACAACAAAAATGAACGATAGAGAAATGTTTGATTTAAATTTCGCGCCAAACAACACGACCGCGCAGTGACGTCACCAGCCGCTGTCCATTAGTAACGCAGTGTTTACATGACTGTCCAAGATGGCGGCATTCCAGTCGTCGTTTCGTCGTGACTTTCGTAAATGCTTTCCCAGCCACAGTTGAATCTACAAAGGTAATACTTCACAGAAACATTGAGGATATATTAAACTTTTATTTCAATGTGAGTTGTACGAGACCGGACTTCCCCTTTAAGGAAGAATGGAATTTGAGCTTTCGATTAACGATAAAAATAGAAAAACAAATTTACGAATAGTCCTGTCATTGCGAGTTAAATATCCCAATTCGCGATACCAAAACATGAATATACTACCATGCAGCTATAATAATCTTTGTCAATAGCAATGAGCCCGGGGGTGGGGTGGGGTGGGGTGGATGATCCCCACATAATAGGGCGGGGATGCCCGTCGGAAATTTTACCAAAATCTAGTTCTCATATTTAGTCATAACAATCGCAAGTTTAACTTGATTTTCATTTGAACACCCTTAAAGGTACCCTGGGTGTCAGAGTTCCTTGTCTATGCGAGGAGCGGAACGACGAGACTATTTTGCAAGGAGCGAAGCGACAGGAAGTGAACTCTAAAGTGAGGCTGCCCGTTGATATGTCTCGAGCGGCCAGAGGGGCTCGTCCCCCGGGGGCTCCTTGCTTCGCGACTCGTTTTTCGTCGGCTTCGTGACTCCCTATATAAGACAAGCCCCTCTGGAATCCAGGGTACCTAAAAGGTAGCAAATAACGAAAATAAACCCCCGATCATACCCACCGCTTCCAAAACGTTTTTTATTTTGCCTTTTCTCTTTTCTTTTGTTTGTTTAATTTGTTTGCTCGCTTGTTTGTTTGTTGTCTGTCTTGAATGAAGTGAGGTAGAATGAAACTTTGAACCTAATAACGTTTTTGTGTTCCAAAACAGACAATCATAAATAGATATTCGAAAACTACATTTATTTAGCTTTCAGAAAATGTTCACTTTTATGGCAAAATATTGTAAAGCCCGTGCGAAATTTGAGGTGGCGCGTATAGGGGTCCTAAACGTATCCCGATACCTTAAACCAGTAGAAGTATGTAGACCAAATTTAGCACATGTATCTAGTTGTTAAGGTGACTGACTACTTTCGAACCGTTGAATTTGAGCACACGATGTGCGCGCACACAAAAACCACTTATAACCGCATAACAACCTTCAAAGTTTTATTGAGGAACCATACACGTTTTGAACTTCAACAGGGCAAAAACCCCGAAATTTGCACGGGACTCTATATTTTTCTTTGAATTTCCTAAAACAACAGGTAAAAATCAATCTTTTGAGAAAGTTTGAAAAAAACGTAATTATTAGAACTTTTACGATTTTCGGTTTATTGATTTAACAAGATGCTGAACTTTAGCTTATTTTTAAAACCTTCTTCAAATATTTCTAGGGTATCTTCGAAAATTACGTTTAAAGTAAATGTCCTGAGAAAATTGCTTCCAGAGCTATCTAAATTTTTGAGTTATGAATTTTTGTGTGCAAAGCTTGATTTCCGCCATTTTTCTTTCGAAAACTTGTCAAGATGATCATATCCAAAATTCATTATCTCGAAAACGAGCTCGGGACCCCCCATTTTCCTTTTCATTTTTGGGAATCAGCGTTAAATTCCGTGTAAAATATCTTTCTAAGAACATTTTGTAAGTATTCCTTGCTAAAGTAGTCAGTCACCTTAAGTTACTTAAAAAATAAAAAATAAATAAATAAAAGAGAGTGATTTCTAATATGGTAGTTCATGGCGTTTTCTTAGCTCAACGGCTGGCCTGGCCTCAGAGGCAATTATATTTGATACGGCAATTGTTCGACGTCTAAACCTTACCTTGTACGTTAAGTTTTATGGGAGTTCCTTGTTCGGATACCCCACCTCCGACTGAAGTAGAAATCATCATTGCCCTACATCGATATATCCCTGAATCTTTGCGACTTACATGAGAAATAAGAATGGCAGACTGATTGATAATATGCAAGCGCCCGTTGAACTGGTCTGCTATAAAAGGCTTGACATTCATAAACTTGATTAAAAATGGAGTTTTGGAATTATTCAATCTCCAGTTGATAAGCTCGATGTTTTTGTTGTTGGCTACGTTGCATTCTAAGACGACGTCTGAGCCTGAATTGACATTGATAAGACGAGAACTCTCTTCTCCTTGAACGCCTGTTGAAAAACAGAAATCCGAGACTACAGTGACAAAGAAGGTGGACGACATGAGGCACTCCTAAACATTTTGTACAGGGTTGAGGTGCCGAGACTCTCGCCCCGTTAACGTTTTATGTACCAAATTTCGGCAAAAAGGTAACCCTTTCATAAATACCTTTGCCTGAAAAGGCACCCCTTTCATATACTTTAATTTTGAAGAAGACAATATCTGAATATCCATCGTTGGGTAAAACGGCGTGCAAGTTCGGCTTCATACTAGACATTTTTGCTCTATCCCTATTTTCGACTTCGTGTATTAAAAGAACAATAGGTGCATCAAATATTATACGAAATTTGAACATCTTTAGAATTTGAATAAAAGATGCTTTTATTTCATTGTTGTTGAACAATAATTGTAGTTGAACAATAATTGTAGTCACGTCATAAATTCAACATTGCCGGATTTCAAAATAATCCATCGCGCATTACATATACTAAATGTAATATCGTCATATGAATATTATATAGTTTGAAATGCAAAAAATAAAAACTTACAAAAAATGCCTCGTTATCAGTCTAGACACACTTTTTTTTGCAAAGATTCCTCAAAAATTCATAAATTCGTCAATTTGCAATTTTACTATTGTCGTAGTTATCGATGTGACAAATTTGATGAATATCTTAGCGTGACAGGGGCTATTCCTTGAATAGCAATTTTAGCTTTCCCTTTTCTATCCCCCAAAAGTCCACATTTTGGTTACGCCAAGTCAAATATTGCATACGCTGTAGTCCGTTTTGACCAAGCTCGCACCCCCCCCCCCCCCCCCCAGCGAAAAAACCTGCGTACGGGCCTGTCGAGTTCACACAATACCAGGGATTGGCTGAGGGCTCTCGGCCAATCAGAAGCGAGATAGTAAGTAATATGTATAATATTAAATTTGTGTTAGCTGATACCTTAAGATCCGATCATGCGTCACGCAATCTAGTTTCCCGCTTTGCATGACGCAGTAAGAGATGTTACAAACTAATTATGTCTTAAAATCGGTCCAAATGAAAAGTCGAGGGATCGCTTTCAAAGTGCTTGCGATGGGATCGGGTCAGTTTTTTAACCTAGAAAGCGGAATAAATAAAATAAAATATATAAATGAAAAAGTAAATAAATTCAATAAATAAATTTTAAAATAGATACACCCAATTGCAAGAAGGTTGTCAGAAAAAAAAATAAAAAATAAAAAATTGGATTTAGAAATATTTTTCTTTATTTTCATTTTACAGCCCCCTAGATTGATGAAAATAACTGTTTAGTAATATACCAACAAGAGTATTCCCAAAAATAGAAGTCTATATCTTCAAAATAGTGAAATGAGTATGTCTGTTTAACAAAAATAATTAATTCTTATTTATTTTTAATTTTATGTGACAACCTTCTTGCAATTAGGTGTAAAAAAAGTAAATAAAGTAAAAAGGTAAAAAAAATAGATGAATAAATCAAAAAGTAAATTCATTAATTAAATAAATTAATATAAATTATTCATTCATTCATCCATTCATTCATATTTTCATTCATTCATTCATATTTTAATTCATTCATTCATATTTTCATTCATTCATTCATTTATAAATTCATATAATTTCATTCATAAATTTATTTAAATAATTCGGAATGAGTTATTCAAGATATTGTTTTATTTTTATTTTATGTATTAAAAACATCTATTTTGAAAATTAATTTCGGAATCCCTGGAACTGTTTGCAATGGAGAGTATGGATTTAGTTTGATATTTCTGGAAATTTTCAGAGTCCTCAATAGAATTGGATGAGAGTTATTTACGAAAAATTTGGTTTACGCGTGTTGCTTTGAAAGCCCTTGTGTATTTTGACGCCTGGGTGATTTTGAAAGTTTTCTTCGGAAAAGCAGACGAAGTATGTACAAAAATCGATCAAGAAATCAAATGATAGCTTTCAATACACTTGCGGTTGCATTAGGTCAGTTTTTACAGCTGACACTAACAAGTGAAATTTTCATTAGCGTTGGATAGGATCGGGAATGAATTATTGAAGATTTTGACTTGTAAATTCGACTTAGTGCCAGTGGCAAAAATATATTTTTTAGATCGAAATATGTGTGCACGATTGGCCATGGAGAAAGTTTGGTTTGCAAAATCATCCATATCTTATTTTTTACCGAATCCTAGATTACTTGCGATAGGATATATTCCATATGGACTGTGAATGTGGGAAGTTTCAGCAAAGACAGATCGAGAATATAAGAGTTATTCAAGGTGAAACATTCGAAATTCGTTAGCATTTTCGACTTCCGAGTTTATTTATACTAAGCTTATAAGTTCGCTCGTAGCGAAGCCGCTATTTTATGACAGCTCTCGAGAAAACACACAAACTTCCCCTGATAATAGAGAAACATGTGGATGTAAATATATTTACAGATATAAAGTTAAAATTTCAGCTTTAGACGTTTTTTTCGAATGTGTTTGGTTTGTTTTCATCACGCCCTCTTGTGAATGTGCTGCGAATCAAGCGTGACAAACTCGAGTATTCGCAGTAGAAGGACAAGGAAAGAAGCTCCAGAAACAACAATTTAAGGCATTCGAGCTACAAACGGTTGTTTACATGCGATAATTTTAAAGAACTTACCTTTTCTGAGAAGAGAGATCGCCAGGCAAATCCACGCTATTTTCCACATCATACTTTACCTGGTCTGTGACAAATATTATGGGTTTACTCGGTTCCAGGACCACACGTGCGCGTCATTTTTTTTAAGGGAGGTAAATATACCGAAAAAAATGTTTAGCCCATTTAGTAGTTCCCTCGGCCACAACTATCTAAGAAAAAATATGGAACACTAAGTTTATTTGCAAACCAGACAACTTTAGCTTTATTGGAAACAATATCCAATACTGTAATATCAGTAATTCTAGATCTCGCTGTGGTTGCACAGGCATTTATTCATCTTGCTCATTTATGTAATGCTATACCGGACGATATTAAGTCTCACAGTACTATTTTTTCTTTTAAAAATTAGTTAAAGTTATTGTTCTAGTTTTTCTAAGTTCAGATAACTTTAAAATGTGGATAATATACGCTTTTTAAATTTTGACATAATTTCTCATAAATATCGTGGAATAAACAATTATTAGATGAGGTTAAGCATGATATCGTAAATTAACAAGACCAAGGCCGTGTTATCTGCCGAAGCCAAAGATTTTATTCTGCTTTCGAAAAAAAAGCAAACGTATTTGCATTTCTATATTGTGACCTTTGAACTCGACATGATAAATGTACTATCTGTAGGTAAATCGAGTTCACATGATATCAGGGATTGGCTGAGTGCTCTCGGCCAATCAGAAGCGAGATAGTTTAATGTTAAATGTATAATAATTATAATTAATTGTATGAACATTTGCAATTGTTAATCTTCCTTATTATTATTATTTCCCTCTATATTTGCATTTAGTGGTTTTGATTGGTTACCTTGGGTTGGAACTAGGCTGGTTGTCACTATAATTTCAGATCAGCTGGCAGTTAAGGGACTTAGTCCTTATAGGACCTATTGTATTTCCATCTGCCTTTGGGCGAATCACTATATAAATAAATGAATATATATATATTTTTGAAACTTTACGAATTATTTATGGCAAATGCAACTCGTGGCCATTTTCAGATAAAGAGCAGTATAACCCATGGTTTTGGTCGATTTTGGTCCATGAATTACTAATGAAGGATGCAAAAAGCATGAGCTCTAGCTCATGGATAGAATGAATTTCTCACCATGTACAAAAAACAAGTTGCTTTGAACAACTTTTTAAGAGTAAAATTGAATATAATTGGATAATTAGTTGATTATATATGATATTGATGATGGTTTAACTGAAAACCAGTCTTTCCTCTAAACATGTTCTCTCTAGACATCTGATTGAGGTTGGTTTTTCGTGCTATTCCCAGTTTCAAACAACAATTTCTGATAAACCGTTGGAGGATTCCTGTCACCAAGTGCAATATAGGCATGTGTGTCCATTGCCCGTTGATTGGTTACAAGGCTTGACTTAGGGTCAATATATTCGTAATGTGATTGGTTGTCTGGTTGACCATCGACCTTGCTCGTTTTTAGGCTTGGCTTTTCTATGTCTTTATGGAAACTTTGACCGCTCTCTTGCTGCTGCAGTTGTTGCTTGCGGTTGGAACAGCTCCTTCCATTTCACTAACGTCCTTGAATTAATAAAGAATAGACCGATTTAGCATGGCAAACCTCCCTAGGAGGTTGATGACTAGTCAACATGGCAAACTAGTCAAACATCCAAAAAGAAAGAAGACTTACTTCATAAATTCGCTTGTCAGCGCTTTTGCTTTGTCCTTTCCTTTAAACAAATTTTTAAAAGTGATTTTTTTTAAAAACTTATGTATAGAATTAAGTATAGAATTAAGTTCAAAGAACTAAAAATTAAATGCACCGATCTCTTCATCAAATCTTACATATGATAAATGTATATATACCCTCATATGTGACTGACTCATGTCTCTTCCTCAATAACAGCAACTGTTTTTATCTTACTCCTGTAAGATCGAAGAGACGTCGTATGGACTTTGTACCTGACGGTAATTAAGGCCAATCCGCCTTTCATGTAAAGATTATGAAGGATAATGTTCCCGATTCACCGTTTTCCATACATCGGTTCACTGGTCACAGATAAAGCTATCAAGCGAGGCTGCAAGGTAGTTTCAAAGGATTATTCAAGATTGAACCTTGCAGCCTCGATTGAATGCTTTGTGTTTGACCAGTGAAACGATGTATAGAAAGTGATAAAGAGCTTGAAGAATCATTCAACAGTTCTGCTTTGGTTATGCTTGGCTTACAAGTGAAAAACAAGCAAATGGTTCCTCACCTGTCTCGATGTAGAAAATGAATTTTTTTCGACGCCTTATCTTCAGCTGTAAATAGGTTAAAAGATTAAAGGAGAACATCAAAAAGGTCCCTCGATCCCTTCGCAAATCAGCATGTGAGTTTAGAGTTGTATGTATTGAACTTTGAGTATATTGGTAGTGTATGTGAGTGAAAGTTGGCCAAATTGGAAGCCAGTATTCACAATTAATTCTCCAGGCATGCACTATAGGAACTAGATTATTTATATCCGAGCACACATTTACAGAAAACAATCAGTCAGTGGTAACCTGTCAAACTAGTTAAACAAGTTTGTGAGAATTTCAAAGTAAAAATCAAAGACTTACGTTTCTTTCTTCCATTGTAGTGTTTAAAACAGAAACACGCAATACACAGCAGTACTACAAAAGCAATGGAGCCCAGGACCCCAGCTACAATAGGAATCACGTAACTTGTGGATTTCTGTTGGCTAACGACATGAGGAGCTAAATAGCAAACAAACAAACAGTTAGAAAACGATTAGAAAATACCATACATTTATAGTTAGATCTATAATTATCATAATCTTTACCTGAATATTGCTTGACAATTTTTGATGTAATTTATTTCTGAACAAATCGTGACAAATGTCAAGCTCAAGCCATATATGGAAGCCGTTACTTTGATTCTTGCACAATTCATTTTCATATTAATTCATTGTCATCAGTTCAAACTTACAGTACTTATAGTGAAAAGTATGGCTTATAACTGTCAAAAAAGACAGTTTCAAAAATACTTTTTTTCAAAATAAGCTTGCTGGACAGAATCAAAAGTGATAAAAGCGACAAATATATCTTTCAAGTTCAAGTTAACTTCAAGTGCATGCAGCTGTTGAGATCGGAGCATGTACTTTGGATGTCAGTGTTGAATTATACCTCCTTAGCTTGAAGAATTTCACCGCTATCTTCTTTGAATGATGAATAATCTGAAAATTGTATTTACTCAAGATTTGCTTTTATCTAAAAATCAAGCCTCCATCTCGCTCTGTGTTTTTTTCCTGTCACTGTCACTGCCATTATCATTATCATTGTATTGTCATTGTCATTTGCCAAAATCCCATAAACAGCAAGTCGTTTTTCCATGCAAAAAATTACCTTAATTCCTATTTGACACCAAAATGGAAATAACAAAAAAAAATTCTAGATAATAATAACCAAAAACATTCTTGGAATATTTTTCTTCCTTGGGTCAACTGGTTTACATTTGCTTCTTTCAGACATATGAATACAAGGTTTAGGTCTTACCTATCACATTTGTCTTGGAAACATAGGCAGGCTCACTGAACATTTTAGCATAAGCATACACTCGGAAATCGTAATCCGATTCAGGTTCAAATAAATCAGCTCTTAGAAGATACACCCTTAGATCACCATTGACCATTTCGTCTACTCTTGTCCAGACAGCAGAGGAGTTTTTCTTACGATACTCCAGCACAAATTGTTTTACTAAAGGTCGTCCTGGCACTTGCTTGAAAACCCACGACACATAATAGCCGTCAGAAGAAACACTGACTATCACATTGGTGGGGGGAGAAGGTCTTCCTGAAAACAAAACAAGACAAACTGCCATACGAAACTCTTAAAAAAGAGAATGGTTACAATATGGTGTGGCAGCACTGGATTTTTGCCTATACCAATCATGAGATAAGTGCCAACGTGGTAATAACGATAAGGAATACAATAGTTGATGACGCCACCCCCTCTTCGGAGTTAAAAATAAGAAGAAAAAAGGATAGGATCAGGGTAAAGCCTTAAAAGTACTCTATTTGATGCCTTTCTAAGTAATAGTCACGCCCCTTGAAATTGTTTTGGATCTGTCACTGCATGAGATGAATTGTGAAGATAATGATGGCAAGGATGTCGATTGTCAATTTTTTTCCCTCCTTGCTTCATAGATAAAAAATGCATCTTATATTAAGAATTGCCAATGAACAATATAATAAGCGAATGAAATGTACCCAGTTTTTTCCAACTTACCCAGCAAATATAGCACTTGCTGTGGTCCATTTGTGTCATAAACAGCGGACATGCTGAAACGCCCGGCTTCCTCTCTATTAATCCCACGCACAGCAAATCGGTACTTTACACCAAACTCAAGATCACTTAGCGTGTATGTTGTTGGGCTCGGTGGAAGATTACGAGTGAAATTCCACTGGGAATCAGTGTCTGATAACTTCTTGTACCATACTTCAAAGGTCTGTATGGGGCCTCCGTCATATCCAGGAATCCATGAGATGGTGACTGTTGTATTAGATCTTGATATCATTGTGATAATTGGAGCTCCGGGAATTGCTGAAAGGATTAAAATTCAAAACGAAATATATATAATTTTTTTCTCATTAGCGTGTAATTTTGAAAATCTGAGAAAATGGAGTTGGAAGAGAATTCTGGCAGTAGTGGAATCAAGTTCGAGCTCCGCTGGGCTCGGTGTCGTATGTGAGTAAAGTTGTTTGTTGGTTCTCTCTTGTGCTTCGAGGGTTTTTCCGGGTTCTCCGGTTTTTCCTCTCTCCTCAAAAATCAACTTCTAAATTCTAATTGGAATGCAGTGGAGTAAGAGCCACTCTGTGGATTCCACTGTTAATTCTCATTTATCATATTTATCATATTTATTTATCATTTATATGTATTATGTATTATTGTCATAGAGATAATAAAACTGGCACAACTGTGTGTAACCTACAGCGCTTTCAAGACCTCATATATTTTGAAGACTTCGATGTCATCTGTGTGAATGAAACTTGGCTTAATAGCGACTTTAATGATCAAGAAATATTACACCCTGGCTATACCATCTACAGTTAGACTTTTCGTTTTCTTAATACCGGCCTTTTGTTTTATTTAGCACAGGGTGAAAACATTCAAAGTACCATTATGAATTTATTGGAAGACAATGAAATTTCAGCTTTTTTAAAAGTTAAAATATTATATAAAACAGTTTTTTTAAGAATTAAGTATGTAGATATTTTTGCACGCGAGCCCCCCGAAGTTGGAGTATACTTTGGCTCTCTCCAAGGGTCAATTATTGACAAATTCGTTTTTCTCGTTTTGCGCTAGAAAATACAAAAAATCTTCCCCATGCTAACCCATACCCCTTCCCCCCTTTATTTGAAATCGAGCACGGTGACCCCTATTTTTTATTTCATTTTTGAGTTTCACCTATGACTAAGGAAGTTCTTTTTGTAGACAAAGTTTGAAGACAAGTTCATTGCAGGATCTATGGGTCCCGAACCACGTTAAGGTCTATTTCTGAAAAGAAAGGAAGCTACGAAACACAACTAATATAAATATGATACTCACATATTACTGTAACAGTGGTCGAGTGCTTAGCTGTGCCTTCTCTAGTTGAAACAAGACAAGCGTACTCTCCATGATCACCACTCTGGATATTAGTAATGGTTAAGTGACCACCGTTCACTTCAGATCGGCCCAACGGCAGACTTTCATTGACACGTATCCATGTCAGCCTAACAAATCCTTTATCAGATACCGCATCACAGACAAGGTTAATCGTCTTACCAATGAAAACTGTTTCTACACTTGGTGGCACGGTGGTGAATCGTGGAACTACATATAGAAAGAACTAAATCTCTTAATAAACATCCATCACTCCTCGTAGGGGGCTTTTCCGCGAGGTTAATTCGCTTTGCACGCTCACCACGCTGTGATGGGTATCAGTAATAGTTTAATAACCACCGTTAACTTTAGATCGGTCCAATGGCACAGGTACATTGACACGTATCCATGTCAGCTGAACTGGTGATCCTTTATCAGATACAGCATCAAAGACTAGGTTACTGTAATCGTCTTACCAATGAAAACTGTTTCTACACTTGGTGGCACGGTGGTGAATCGTGGAACTACGAAAAGAAAAAAAATATCTTAATAAACATCCATCACTCCTCGTATGGGGCTTTTCCGCGAGGTTCGCTTCCCACGCACTGCCTCAATATATATATACATATTGACGACAAACAACACTCAACTCACATGTTGATATTTACGGAGGGAGGAAAACCTGAGAAACCAGAGAAAATCCCTCATGGCAAGGGAGAGAACAACACATAATAATAATAATAATAATAATAATAATAATAATAATAATAATAATAATAATAATAATAATAATAATAATAATAATAATAATAATAATAATAATGATGGGAAGCTGTTACATAGCGCATATTACAATGTCTCGATGCGCTCTACAATTGTGACCAGTGGAGGACTTTACGGGTTTTAAATTAAGGCGCTATTAGTAGCCGTGCAGCTTACAATCATGAGTGATTTGTAAGTAATTAGTGTTATGCCTCCAAATTGGGATAGGCTGTTGAACCGGGACACAATCCCCTACTCTTATACGAATAATTCAACAGATTCTTTTATGTCCCCCATTTACAGGTTAAGGTATTTGCCCCAGCAAATTTGAGGTCATTTTGAAAAATTCAATAAATTTATTGATTTTACTTTAGTCCTTGTTGATGCTACTAAATCACTATATAGACTATGGTGAATCATTCTACCTGAGTTTGGTGGACCATAAGGCCCATAAAGGTGTTTATTGGATTAGCGTTCATTAACAGGTGAATTCACGGGGTTTTTTTCATTTTTCTCCTTGAATATCATTTGTTGTTTGAAAGTAATAGTTGATAAATGTTCAGTATCTAGAGGCAAAATAATGTTGTTTTGCGACAAAATTTTGATTTTCCATAGAATACATGTCACTGTCACTGTCACTGTCACTGTCACTGTCACTGTCACTGTCACTGTCACTGTCACTGTCACTGTCACTGTCACTGTCACTGTCACTGTCACTGTCACTGTCACTGTCACTGTCACTGTCACTGTCACTGTCACTGTCACTGTCACTGTCACTGTCATTTGGCAAAATCCCATAAAAAGGATTGTTTTTCCATGCAAAAAAATTACCTTAAGGTGACTGACTACTTTAGCAAGGAACAATTACAAAATGTTCTTAGAAATATATTTTACACAGAATTTAACGCTGATTCTAAAAACGAAAAGAAAAATGTGGTTTCCCGAGCTCGTTTTCGAGATAATGAATTTTGAATATGACCATCTTGACAAGTTTTCGGGAAAAAAATGGTGGAAATCAAGCTTTGCACACAAGAATTCATAACTCAAACATTAAAAAAGCTCTGGAAGCAATTTTCTCAGGACATCTACTTTACACATTATTTGTGAAGACTAACTTAAAATATTTAAAGAAAGTTTGTTAGCTCAATCAACCGAAAATCGTACTCAAACGACAACAACAAAATCACATAAAACGCTTTTTTTATAAGTTTCTCAAAAGATTGATTTTTACCTTTTGTTTTAGGAAATTCAAAGAAAAATATACAGTCCCGTGCAAAATTCGGGGTTTTTGCCCTGTTGAAGTTCAAAACGTGTATGGTTCCTCAATAAAATATTGAAGGTTGTTATGCGCTTTTGAGTGATTTTTGTGCGCGCGCACATCTTGGGCTCAATTTGAACGTTCAAAAGTAGTCAGTCACCTTAATTCCCATTTGACACCAAAATGGAAATAATAACAAAAAATCCTATATGATAATAACTAGAATTTTTTTTTGAAATATTTTTCTTCCTTGGGTCAACTGGCCTCGTTTACATTTAATGGATACCAGTTCTCTTGCTTCTTTCAGACATATGAATACAAGGTTTAGGTCTTACCTATCGCATATGTCTTGGAAACATAGGCAGGCTCACTGAGCACTTTAGCATATGAATACACTCGGAACTCGTAATCCGATTCAGGTTCAAATAAATCAGCTCTTAGAAGATACACCCTTTCATCACCATAGGCCATCTCGACTACTCTTGTCCAGACAGCAGAGGAGTTCTTCTTACGATACTCCAGGACAAAATTGTTTATTAAAGGACGTCCTGGCACATTTTCGCAATCCCATGACACAAAATAACCGTCAGAAGTAATGTTGACAATTACATTGGTGGGGGGAAGAGGTTTCTCTGAAACAAAACAAGACAAGCTAATTGTATAGAAAAGCCCCTGGCTGTTATAATTAGCGTGTGCCCCAGAACAAGGAATCTCACAACTGTAAATGTATTGATGTAAAAAAAAATGGTACTTATTTAAAATAAAGTTCAAGTTCAAGTTCAAGTTCAAGCTGCGATTGTCCTAGGAAACTCTTAGTAATTATAAAGACAATAGTAACAACCGTGGTGTAGCGACACTAGAGAAAAACGTTTGCGCATGCGTGCCTTTCAGCACGCTTTCCAAGAATTTACAAGAGCTTTAGTGAGAAAATAAATGCTTGTTTTCTCCAAGTATACAAAAACGTTCGTGGCTATACTTTAGTGAGACCAAGATACTATATTGATAAAGACAATATGAAAGAATTAGCCTTAAGTTTCAAGAACTGACTTTAAGTTTTGGCATTTTGTAAAGACTATTCTTCAGGCAAGTGTGAAAGTCAAATTTGCATATTTCTACAATAGCACGAAGACGCTTTTGACTAATTTGCATGCGGACTTAGAGCATGCGCAGACGTTTTTCACGCGTGTCTGTTGTAGCTGCACATGGATCGACATTTGTTCATGCATTTATTTCAATTTTCATTGTCAAAAATAGTGGTAGGTTTAAATGCAGACCAACATTTAACATCGGTGGATACCTCGGGTACGAAAACGCCCAAGCTACAACTGGTAATAGTGGTTGATTCAAAAGACCAACATCGAACGTCGGTGGGGAATCGGGTACGACACCGCCGAAGCCAATACGAGTCATTATACAACTGGTAATAGTGGTTGATTTAAAAGACCAACATCTAACATCGGTGGAGACCTCGGGTACGACACCGCCGAAGCTACAACTGGTAATAGTGGTTGATTTAAAAGACCGACATATAACATCGGTGGAGACCTCGGGTACGACACCGCCGAAGCTACAACTGGTAATAGTGGTTGATTTAAAAGACCGACATCTAACATCGGTGGAGATCTCGGGTACGACAACGCCGAAGCTAATACGAGTCATTATACAGCTGGTAATAGTGGTTGATTTAAAAGACCAACATCTAACATCGGTGGAGATCTCGGGTACGACAACGCCAAAGCTAACACGAGTCATTGTACAGCTGGTAATAGATTTTTCCTTGGTATGAAATTTACGTTTTTATGGGGAAAAACTACTATGTTCTCTAGTATATGCTACGACCTTAAAGGAATGTGCCAACGTAGTAATGATGATAAGGAATACGAGCCTAGGGTGATAACGAAGATGAATTGTGAAGAAGATAATGATAACATATTTGATTATGTTCTTATAGAAAGGGCACTATATATATCATAAATCATCATCATAAGGATGTTGATTATCAAGTGTCATTATTCATGCTACATACATCCAGAATAAACCTCCCCATCCTATATTAACAATTGCCAATCAACAATGATAATACAAATATTTTTTCTTCGACAAATATTGCTACTTCGATAAATAATCAACAATAAGCTAATGAAAATATAGCCAGTTTCTGTCCTACTTACCATTCAAATCTGGCACTGGCTGTGGTCCTTTTTTGTCATAAAAAACGGGCTCGCTGAATCTCCCAGCGCCCTCTCTATTGATCCCACGTACAGAAAATAGGTACTTCACACCCAACTCAAGATCACTTAGCGTGTATGTTGTTGTGCTCGATGAAAGCTTAGGAGTGAATTTCCACTGTAAATCAGTGTCTGATGTCTTCCTATACCACAGTTCAAAGGTCTGTATGCGGCCTCCGTCATATCCAGGGATCCATGAGATGGTTGCTTTTGTACCAGATCTGGAAATTGTCGTGATATTAGGTACACCAGGAGTTGCTGAAAGGAAAATTAAAAACTAAAAATGAATTTTTATCTGAATTTTATTTTCTATAGAGTTTGTTTAATTATGAAAATCTGAAGAATCTATTAGAGTTGGTAGAGAATTCTGGCAGTTGTGGAATCAAGAAATAATAAGGGTAACACAGAATTGCTGAAAAGAAAGGAAGCTATAAAACACATCTTATACAATTATGATACTCACAGAGTACTACAACAGTGGTCGAGAGCTTAGCTGTGCCTTCTCTAGTTAAAGCAAGACAAGCGTACTTTCCATAATCACCTCTCTGGATATTAGTAATGGTTAAGTGACCACCGTTCACTTTAGATCGGCCCAACGGTAGCGGTCCAATGACACGTATCCATGTCAACGTAACTGGTAATCCTTTATCAGATACAGCATCACAGACTAGGTTAATCGTCTTACCGATGCGAACTGTTTTGACACTTTGTGGCACGGTGGTGAATCGTGGAACAACTACGAAAAGAAATACCAAAACCTTTTATCCATCATCAATGCAATAGAATCTATAACGGAATACATTGTCGTAAAATAAAAAAGGTATAAAGACTATAGAGGAGTTTTGCACCATCACGTGACGGAAGCCATGTTGGATGGCATGAACAATACAATCGTTTTACATGAGAAAGAATTCAATTCCAGAGGGGGAAGGGATTTTGTTGTTCTGCCATCTAACCACAGGTAGCCCAAGCTGTATTATGGGTGCCAGCACGTGATGGTGCTAAACCTCTATTGCACATTTACCCTAAATTCCTGCCGGGGGAAGGGCGGGGGTGTTATTGAAAAATATTAACATTTCAATCCTCAAGAGAAGGAAAAGCTTTTGTTCACTCCTATAGATTGGAAAATACAAGGAGTCTTTATCTCTCTCTCTCTCTCTGGGTTATCTACAAATTCGAACACTAGGATGAATGATTATAATTTTCAACACTTACGAATGACAACAAGTCTGGTAGACTTCGATTTGCCTTTGCCAATCGAGTTTGATGGTGTGCAAGTGTAAGTTCCCGCATCTGATGTCTTAATCGACCGTACAAGAAGAGTCCCTTCTTGAAGTACTTCATACTTGGGCTTAACGAGTTCCCTTCCACCACGTGACCAGGTGGTTGATACTGTACGAGGATTGGCTTTAGATACGCAGGGTAATCTTGCATCTGAGCCTTCGGCAGCTGAAGCCACATCCTCAATGAGAATGATATCTGGAGGGACTGTAGAAAACAAATCACTGTTAACATCATATTAAATCGTGCAACACCGCACGAATAAAACCCAATAGACCGTACACATACACCTATTACAATTAACGTTGATATCGGAAGATCTGAAATGGTCGATCTGAGACCAGTAGGAATTGCTGGGTTTCAACATGAATTTTTGTGAATTAATGCGATAAGTGACGCAAATAAGCAATTCAGTACAATTCAAGCGTGATTGCAACTAGACGTTTGCAATATTTATGAGATGAGCATTCAGCATCCCACAATTCTTATTGGCCTCAGATCGACCATTCCAGATCTCACCGATAGGTCTGTGTAGAACTGTCGTATAACTGTGAAAAATTCATGCGTAGTGATTGGTTCAAAATAAGTCGTCAATTCCGTGATGCCGCGCCAGTAATAGGAAATAGGCAAGAACTGTGCTAATACTATAGTACATAGATGCTAGATTGTTCTCTTACACTGAACATCCAGGAAAACACTTTGTCCTGGATGGGAAAGAATACTGGATCCCGTCGGGTCAAGGGTTCTAGCTGTACATTTATAAATCCCCGAGTCGTTTCTATTGCAATTTTTGATGTAGAGTTTCCCGCCAACGAGCACAGAAATTCCTGTCTTTGCTGACGTTGAAATGGCAGTGCCATCTTTTGTCCAGACGAAACGTGCATTGGTAGTTGAGATGCTGGAATTTATGTTACAATCCAAGACCGCTGGAAAACCCTCCTTTGTAGTTTTACGATTTGAAGGAATGACCAGAGGATTTCCTAATGAAAATATGATAGACAAAGGTATGACGTAATCCACTAATATGCACATTTATCCCACACCATAGAAAATACCGCCAATCAGAAAGCAGGAAAGCCGTTGTACATTCGTCGGTATTTCACTCTTCCTTCCAAACACGCACTTCGCGTTGAATCTACGCATTTGTATTTTCTATGGTGTGGGATAAAATGGTTATACGATGGTTTCTCGTGGCATACCATGGATATTCCACTCGTCACTAAAGGCTCGTGTGTATACTAGAAACTACAAGTGACTCGTGGGATATTCCATGGTATGCCACTCGAAACCATTGTAAAACTACTATATAGTATATCAAGATATAAAATCATAATGATCAATAGCGACGTCAGTATTCAGGTTTGTCTGAGTTTATAATTTATTCTAAGCATTAACGAATCCCTCGAGATTCAGTTTTGGTTTGTTTGTCTGAGTTTTGGCCTATTAATAGTAACTGTACGCTTCGCTATTGGTGCGTGATTCGCGCTGAAATAGAACTTCACCAAGCACTTAATGAATGATTCTCCACGAGTGTAGATGAATGTCGATCGTTTTAAATTACAACTAACATCCCTTTTACAGTATTTTATTTTATTTTATTAAAGTATTATCAAAAACAGCTTTAAGATTATTTTACAATTTTATTGGGTATCAGTGAAAAGAAAAATTACAGAATTAGGAAATTATACATAGTACTACCCAAATGAGGAAAGTGCGAACGGGACTCTAAGTCCCATGCTAGGCATTTCCTTTTGACTAACTTAATATAAATAGAAAAAATGAAACAGCTTGGAAAATTAATTCAGTTATAGTAAAAATTTGATAACTACTGAACTAAGATCTATTAATATCAATCAAACATAATCACTGGAGTTCAGACAAACAAAGTCCCTGAGATTCAGTAATTATCGAGTACAATGACAAGGACACTTACGAACTAATGACCAAGTACATGTCAGATCAACATCAAATGTGTCCTCAAGCAAAGAAAAGTACTTTTAAATTGAGAGTGACTAGAAAAAACACTAGTTGGCGCCTCTTTACAGATGGTGTTCCAAAGGCAAACTATCCTATTAAAGTAAGATGCTTTAAATGTGGTGGTTTTACAAAGAGATGTTTCAAGAATGATACCGGGATTTTGAGTAAGACGAGTGCGTCTATGTTTGGAGAATTTGACAAAATCGTGAACATTACAGTCGATTTCACATAACTTTTGACGAAAATGTTCCGAAGTTCGTTCGGAACTTCCGAAGTTCCCGCCGAACTTGCGAAGTTCGTTGGGAACTTGCCAACGAACTTCGATGTGAACTTGGGAACTTCAGAAGTTCGTAACTTCGTTCGTTGGCAAAGAGAGAAATTGCGCGCCAACGAAAAAAAAACCATGAACGTCTTTACCAAACAGGGAAAAGCGATACCCGATGATGTAAGAGAACGCATCGTAGATAATTGGTTGGATGGCAAATGCCCAGCAAGCATTGGTTCAGAGTTGAACATTACGAAACAAACTATCCACAACATAATCAATAACTTTCTAGCGAGAGGAAATGTTGAAGCAAGGAAAGGAGGGAATAGATCTAGATCTGCACGGACTGACGATGTTAATTACTTCGTAGAATACAGCAAAACACAACAGCCAAGTGTGACGGCCAAGGAAATACACCACCGTCTTGTCCAAAACAATGTTTGCCTTGCACAAAATGCACCATCGCTCACTTCAATCTCCCGCAGTTTAACACAAGATCTAGGATACTCGTACAAGAAACTAAAAGTTATTCCACGTGAATCCTTAACTGAAGCATCTCAAGCTAAACTCCACGAGTATTTGGCAGTTTGTTCAACGATCAATCCACGAACGATGCATTGCCAACGAACGAAGTTACGAACTTCTGAAGTTCCCAAGTTCACATCGAAGTTCGTTGGCAAGTTCCCAACGAACTTCGCAAGTTCGGCGGGAACTTCGGAAGTTCTGAACGAACTTCGGAACATTTTCGTCAAAAGTTATGTGAAATCGACTGTAAGAGTGGTTTTCTGCAACCATCGAGAATCGCTTGGCAGCGGAACCTCATGGATTTCCCTAATATTTTGTGTGGTAATAGGTATTGGGTCACTGATAACTAAAACCGATTTAGTTTTCTTATTTACTTTTTTTTTATTTTTTAGCGACATTTTTAATAAGGTGACTCGTCACACTGATTTGAGAGGGAATTTTGGGGGAACATTAAGGAAGCTAAAAATGCTTTCGTTTGGTTATTAATCAAAATATTTTTTCAAGAAATAGTAAAATACATCTTTAGTTGTCAACCAGGACTAATTATTAACTCATTTTATGTTCATCTTGGAATTTTACAGTCCTTCCCCTAAGAGCTATTTTGTCCAATTTTCAAAAAGTCAAAATTAGAGGTTTTCAAAAAATTGTAACTTCACTGCCATACATCAAAATCAATCGATTCTTTGGGTACAATGCATTCATTTACCATACTTTCAAATAAAGTATTAAAAAGTTTTGGCAAAATTATTTAATGCTGGATATATTGCAATTATCAAAGCAATGTTACGACAAACCAGAAATATTGCCTTGAAATCGTTTCAAAAAACTCCCTTTAATCTGCACAATTTCGAACAAATAATCATAGCTAGAGTATTATAAGTATATTAGTTAAGTATATTTTCAATTTTCATCGTCAGAATTTTGCGAATGACGAGATATAAGTACGTTTTTGAAGTCCAGTTATGGGTAATTTTTGCCAAGATTATCCATCGAGCTTAAATACGCAAACCTCGGACTTTTCATTTCCTTTCGTTTCATTTCCGGTCTAATTTGAATTTGAGCTGAAACAATGATGACTTTATCTACAGTTCTAGGTTATAAATGATCCAAAAAGAAATTGTGTTCAACAGTTAAACGAATTTTGACAGCTTTTACACAGCAACAGGTTTCGTGTACAAGACCTATATAGCTATCGATAAATTACTCAAAACAATACTTTTAATCGATCTTAATTACTTGGCTTCTATCGATAAAGTTTTCCGACCAAGGTAGTACTGGACTATTTTCTAGCTTCTTTCAACCTCCAGGTACATGGAATATCTTCGGAAAGAAAGAGAATATCACAACTAGCCTTTTGTTTACATCAGCCATGATCACCCTATAAATTGTAAACCAAGACCGCTGACCGGATGTGGCGAGGAATGCAATTAATTCCAAATCTGTCCGAATACAAATGATTTTCAAACTACATTTCATTACAACGGAGTCTGACAAAACTGAAAATGTGATATCGTATTGCAATTATAGTTTTACTATGTCTTAGTGTTGATACAGCTATTTCATAAAACTTTGAATAGTGAATAATGCACCGACTGAATAGTGCATTCCAAGACCGAAATGCATTTTGGGTCATGGTATATTGTGTAAAGTTAAATCTATTTTATTTTCAGTGCATTCCATCCGACACAATATACTTGCTACATAGAGAGCAAATCGTTGTATATTGATTTCAAATTAATGAGACCCACAATGCCATTTGGTCTTAATATGCACTATTCCGCACTCACCGTTTTTTGAAAAAGCTGTATATGGTTGCAGATACCTTTTGTAAACTACCAGCTGAGAGGCATTGCATTTTCTAAACAATCACAGTCCGATGAAGGCCTATACGCTGGTGGAGTGCGAACGCCCCCCCCCCCCCCCCTCCCTCTTCCCCCTTTTTTTGCGTATTTTTAAAGAATTGTTTAATGATGTGATAGTGAAATGTTGATTTGCTCATAACAAGAGCCAATTATTCACAAACGGACCCCCCCCCCCCGCTCTGAAATGTTCGCGGATTTTGATCAAAAATGTTTTGCGCGACTAGTCGTTCGCTCAGCTTGTATGAACTAAATGCCTCGTATATATCTATTTCAATAAAGTTAGTCACCTGAAAAGCTACATAGCTGAGACCAGCAAGGATTATGGGTAGATAAATTTTCCATGCTTCAACCGCTTGATAACTATCTTAGCTTTGTAGGTTTTTGGTGACTAACTTTATTGAAATAAGTATATACCTATTACCATACCTTTACCTTTGGGTGGGGTGAGGGGGTTCAGTAACTACCATTCATGCCCCATGCTCTTGACTAAAACATTACCTTAATATATATTACCTTGGTTGAAGCACAAAATGCAGTACAAAGTGTACCTCCTCCTATCGCAAGATCGCAAGATAACTGAGGTTTGAAAGCGGAACTGATTTAAAAAAATAAGCATAATTTAGCGCGATTTCCATTTATACCATTTATGTATGGTTTTATCTTCGTATTCCACTATATTTCACCTAATACAAAACATATAAACGACATCTTATCACCATCGCCAGAAAACTGCGACATGCAAGTGCGGTCAGCGGTATTCAATGGGCGCATTGCGCATGCGTTTAATAAGTGGAAACAGAAAAAACTTACTCTATCGAAGATATTTAAACAAGGGAATCAAGATTAAGGCCCATCTCGACTTTATCTTAGAATTTTTTTAGTGGAAACTCGCGCGTTTTTCAAAAGTTCCCGCAAGTTTATTAAAGACCGCTCACATTTCTGATTCATTCGCGGGCTTACGGACCTTCCTGCGATGGTACATACATTTGGGCGCTATTTTCTGGGGGTCCCACTGGATATTCGGACCAAATATGCTATTGTGTGCCCCGATCGAGAGTTGTTCTTCAAAATGGCGTTTCAACTATGAGATTTGGCTTATTCTTTGCGAAGATATCAAGCCCCGAAGTCAGGGCATTTTGCGAACTTTAACGGGGAAACATGGAGGTATTTTTAAGCTGTTTAACTGCTGTTATTGTTCAGCAATCGAAAGGAAACCTCGGATTTTATCCTAGAGCCGAGACTTAGTTTCGAGCTGGTGCTCAAATAATTAAACAATATTTCTGAATGCAGACATTTGTTTCTTTTGTCGTCTATTCTCTGTTTCGGCGAATTACAAACTAATTTAACTTTCGTTTATTTTTCCGTTCTCATACAAACCTCTGCTTTCAGTGCGATTTCTCTAGGAGTCATTTTGAAATTTAAAAAGGAAACCTCAAATTTAGATTAAAGTAATATTTTTCTTGCAGGTTATAATGTCCTATAAATGAATTACAAATTGTGATGCAGACATTTTTGATCCGCCAACACACAGGCTATATTTTAGACACTTTTTGTTTTAAACCCATACATTTCTCATAACTTTTCGCCGGCCGTATTTTCTTCTGAGCCGGGTTAACCATGCGTGACATGGGTAGCGGCGCGGTTTTCTGGCGATGCCACATCCAAAACTCACGAAATGGACATCTTGTACAAATTTCTATAACACTATAAATCCCATTACTAGCAGTGCCACATGCGCTTTATAAGCGCTATTTTTTTTAAAGATATTATTGTCTTTCGGTTCTCAACGACACATCCCTATCATTCAACCACCATTAGTATCACTCCCCCCGCACACACACCACACAGGGGGGATGGGACAACAGACTAAGGACTGTGATCTGTATATCTTGCTTTATGGGTCTAAAAAATAGCTAAGTAGGCACGACGGTAAGAAAATAAACATGGGCATGCCCATAAAGACCTGAACCAGTTTATTTGGCGAAATTTTCATAGTTCGTAGTGTAGTCGTCGAATCTTTAAGCGGCAACTGTTGTTGTTGTTGTTGTTGCGGTTGTTGTTGTTGTGGCTTTGTTGTTGTTTTTTAACTGTAGTAAAGAAAAGAAAAGAAAAGAAAAGAAAAGAAAAAACGATTCGGAAAGCCTGCAAACAAAAATAAAAAAAAAATGGTCTCTTTGAGCGAAAACAAATATATATTGAAGAGCTAAAAACCACATAACACCTGTCATGAAGCACCTTCATTGGCTCCCCATTCGTAAACGGATTGAATACAAAGTCCCAGTAACCATCCACAAGACTTTGAATGGCTTATCACCAGTATATCTAGCTGATCTCGTACAGAAGAGGCCTAACAAAGGAACAAGAGCTGACAGCAACAATGATATCTTGGTGCCAAGAATTAAGAGAAGCTCCTTCGGTGGACGAACCTTCGGGTTTGCTGGCCCTAAGTTATGGAACTCTCTTCCAAAACATCTAAAATTAATCAACGATACGAACCGCTTCAAAAAAGAACTTAAGACATTTATTTTTAGATCTGTATATAGCTCTTAATCGTTTTCGTATTATTAGTTTTATCCTAGATTTCTTATTATTATTAGGAATAATTTTTCATATTAATTAGATGCATTTATTAGTTATTTTATTAATTTTAATAGTTAGGGATACACCGAGTCGAGGTATGGCGGCCGATTTGAGTGACTGTTGTTCTGGACTGGCTGGCCTCGTGTTCATGTGGAAACATAAAGCGTTTTCGCGTGTGTGGGGGGCTGGTCAGTCCGGGGCGGTGGTTGCTTGAATTGGTCGCTGTATTTCGATTCGGTGTATAGGATATATATTTTTTAACTACATTTTTGGCATGTTGGACTGTGAAGCGCCATAGAGTATATATATATGGCGCTATATAAATGTACAATATTATTATTATTATTAAAAACCCTAAAGGCCCAGTTCAGACGCCGAACGCTTGCCGCGTCGAATCCAATTGCCACTGCATGCGCTAGTATGTAGTATGTAGAACAAACTTAGCACATATCGTCTCCTGGCGCCAAGCAAAAGTGCTGATGTCTAAAAATAAGATAGTTGTTCTTTGCGTTTTCTTAGGCGGCGCTTGCCTCAGAGGCAATTATATTTGACGCGGCAAATGTTCAACGTCTTATCTGGGCCTAAGTGAATGATACTTTTTTCAATTCAATTAGCTGTGCTTACGTTTAACCTCAACGTCGAACTCAAAGTCGATAGTGCCAGCCACGTTGGTTGCAGAGCACATGTAACGGCCAGCGTCTGATGCTTCTACTTGATCAATAGTCAACAAACCAGATGGTTTTATCGTCGTTCTTCGCAATGGTAGCTCGTTATCCAGTCGAATCCATTTAATTTTAGGCTTAGGAATTCCCCCGGCACGACATTCAAGATTAATGGACGAGTTTTCAAATAAGATTACCCTTTCCAATGGAAGTTTAAGGAAGAATAGATGTTGAACTGCAGTCGATTAACGATGATAAAAATAGAATATAAAAATGTTACGAATAGTCCTGTCATTGTGAGTTAAATATCCCAATTCGCGATACCAAAACATGAATATACTCCCATGTAGTTATGATCATCTCTGTCAATAGCAATGAACCCGGGGGTAGGGTGGTGTGGGGGGTATCCCCAATTAATAGGGCGGGGATGCCCGTCAAAAATTTTACCAAAATCTCGTTCTCATATTTAGTCATAACAATCGCAAATTTAACTTGATTTTCGTTTGAACACCCTAAAAGGTAGCCTGGATGCCAGAGTTCCTTGTCTATATGCGAGGAGCGGAACGACGAGACTATTTTGCAAGGAGCGAAGCGACAGGAAGTGAACTCTAAAGTCGGCTTCGTGACTCCCTATAAAAGACAAGCCCCTCTGGAATCCAGGGTACCTAAAAGGTAGCAAATAACGAAAATTAACCACCGAGCATACCCACCGCTTCCAAAACGTTTTTTATTTATAATTTTGCCTTGTCTCTTTTCTTTTGTTTGTTTAATTTATTTGCTTGCTTGTTTGTTTGTTTGTTATCTGACTTGAGTATGTCAATGTAATTTTGATCGACATAGCGGAAATTCTGAACGTCGAATGAAGTGAGGTAGAATGACACTTGAACCTAATAACGTGTTTTTGTTCCAAAACAGACAATCATAAATAGATATTCGAAAACTACATTTATTTAGCTTTCAGAAAATGTATACTTTTATGGCAAAATATTGTAAGCCCGTGCGAAATTTGAGGTGGCGCGTATAGGGGTATAGGGGTCCTAAACGTATCCTGATACCTTAAACCAGTAGAAGCATGTAGACCAAACTTAGCCCCGTCATGTATCTAGTTGTAAAGTTACTTAAAAAATAATAAATAAATAAATAAAAGAGAGTGATTTCTAATGTCAGTTCATGGCGTTTTCTTAGCTCAGCGGCTGGCCTGGCCTCAGAGGCAATTATATTGCACACGGCAATTGTTCGACGTCTAAACCTTACCTTGTACGTTAAGTTTTATTGGAGTTCCTTGTTCGAATGACCCAGCTCCACCTGGAGTAGAAAGCATCAATGCCCTACATCGATATATCCCTGAATCTTTGTGACTCACACGAGAAATAAGAATGGCAGACTGATTGACAATATGCAAGCGCCCGTTGAACTGGTCTGCTATAAAAGGCTTCATATTCATAAACTTAATGAAAAATAGAGTTTTGGAATTATTCAATCTCCAGTTGATAAGTTCGATGTTCTTGTTGTTGGCTACGTTGCATTCTAAGACGACGTCTGAGCCTGAATTGACATTGATAAGACGAGAACTCTCTTCTCCTTGAACGCCTGTTGAAAAACAGAAATCCGAGACTACAGTGACAAAGAAGGTTGACGACAAAGAGGCACTCCTAAACATTTTGTACAGGGATGAGGTGCCGAGACTCTCGGCCCTTTACTACTCTTTTATGTACCAAATTTTGGCAAAAAGGTAACCCTTTCATAAATACCTTTGCCTGAAAAGGCACCCCTTTCATATACTTTAATTTTGAAGAAGACAATATATGAATATCCATCGTTGGGTAAAACGGCGTGCAAGTTCGGCTTCATACTAGACATGTTTGCTCTATCCCTATTCTCGACTTCGTGTATTAAAAGAATAGGTGCATCAAAGATTGTACGGAATTCGAACATCTTTAGAATTTGAACAAAAGATGCTCTTATTTCATTGTTGTTGAACAATAATTGTAGTCACGTCATAAATTCAACATTGCCGGATTTCAAAATAATCCATCGCGCATTACATATACTAAATGTAATATCGTTATATGAATATTATATAGTTTGAAATGCAAAAAATAAAAACTTACAAAAAAAAGCCTCGTTATCAGTCTAGACACACTTTTTTTTGCAAAGATTCCTCAAAAATTCATAAATTCGTCAATTTGCAGTTTAACTATTATCGTAGTTATCGATGTGACAAATTTGATGAATATCTTAGAATGTCACTCTAGCGTGACAGGGGCTATTCCTTGAATAGTAATTTTAGCTTTCCCTTTTCTATCCCCCAAAAGTCCACATTTTGGTTACGCCAAGTCAAATATTGCATACGCTGTGGTCCGTTTTGACCAAGCTCGCACACCACCCCCCCCCCCCCCCTCAAAATGGCATGCGTACGGGCCTGTCAAGTTCACACAATACCAGGGATTGGCTGAGAGCTCTCGGCCAATCAGAAGCGAGATAGTAAGTAAAGTTATATGTATAATAATAAATGTGTGTTAGCTGATACCTTAAGATCCGATCATGCGTCACGCAATCTAGTTTCCCGCTTTGCATGACGCAGTAAGAGATGTTACAAACTAATTATGTCTTAAAATCGGTCCAAATGAAAAGTCGAGGGATCGCTTTCAAAGTGCTTGCGATGGGATCGGGTCAGTTTTTTAACATAGAAAGCGGAATAAATAAAATAAAATAAATAAATTAAAAAGTAAATAAATTCAATAAATAAATTTTAAAATAAATACACCCAATTGCAAGAAGGTTGTCAGAAAAAAAAATAAAAAATAAAAAGTTGGACTTAGAAATATTTTTCTTTATTTTCATTTTACAGCCCCCTAGATTGATGAAAATAACTGTTTAGTAATATACCAACAAGAGTATTCCCAAAAATAGAAGTCTATATCTTCAAAATAGTGAAATGAGTATGTCTGTTTAACAAAAATAATTAATTCTTATTTATTTTTAATTTTATGTGACAACCTTCTAGCAATTAGGTGTAAAAAAAGTAAATAAAGTAAAAAGGTAAAAAAATAGATGAATAAATTAAAAAGTAAATTAATTAATTAAATAAATTAATATAAATTATTCATTCATTCATCCATTCATTCATATTTTCATTCATTCATTCATATTTTCATTCATAAATTTATTTAAATAATTCGGAATGAGTTATCTACATCTACATCTTTATTAGTTGATAAAAATTGTAAAATATCACATCAACTGTACATAACATGTTTATATAATAAGATAAATAATTAATAATTGAGAAGTTACAATGAGTAATAAAATAATAATAGAGCAAACGCATTAAAACCATTGAAACAAATGCAAAACAAGACACAAACAAGTAGTAGCCATGTAGTGACAATTAGTCACTATCACTCATCCAGAGCATCCACCACACAAAGAACAAAGTGAACATCACAAGGGTCTCTTGTGTATGTGTCCCCGTGTAATGGATGCTCCGGCCGAGCGACAGTGACCAACAGGCACCACCTGCAAGTATCAATTTCGAATCAATTTCACGGTTTCAATGCGCTTGCTCTAATAATAAAAAATAATAGTTCAAGTTAACAACTTGCTTTATTTTCAGGACGACAAAGCGCGTCATATTAAAGATGGCGATCTAATTTAGTTTTGAATTCATTTAATGACTTTGAATTTACTAGTTCTGAGGGTAAATAGTTCCACTCTGATATTGATCTTGGAAAAAAAGAAAACTTGAAGATGTCCTTAGAAACTTTAGGTATTCTATATTTTAGAGAGTGACTATTTCTAGTCCTCATTTCACTATTTGGAATTAAGTGTTGTTCTGTATTTACATCAACAAGATTGTGGCTCAGTTTGTACATTAGTGACAGTCTATTTCTCTTCCTTCTAGATTCAAGAGTGTCCCATCCTAGCTCTGAAATCATATCTGTAA
Organism: Anthopleura xanthogrammica; assembly: GCA_964019055.1. Taxonomy (NCBI): domain Eukaryota; kingdom Metazoa; phylum Cnidaria; class Anthozoa; order Actiniaria; family Actiniidae; genus Anthopleura; species Anthopleura xanthogrammica. Next base: position 11,618,187 of record OZ025210.1, read on the forward strand.
CACTAGCGGTTTGGTTATAGTTTTGTAGGCAAAAACGGGCAGCTTTTCTTTGGACTCTCTCTAGGGCTGATATATCTTTCTTGTGGTATGGATCCCAAGAGGCGCTTGCGTATTCTAATTTAGGCCGTACGATGGTAGTATAGGTGGTTTCACGCACCTTTCTTGGGCAGTTCCAAAGATTTCTTCTTATTAGACCTAATGACTTACTCGCATTACTTGAGATTGATGAGATGTGGGGTGTCCACTTCAATTTACTGTTAACAGTAATACCCAAGTACGATATGGAGTCTACTTGAGCAAGTTGGGAACCACAAAAAGTGTACTGTCTTTTTGGAGGCTTTTGCTTTGTTGATATGCAGATGATGTTGCACTTAGAGGGATTAAATTCCATCTGCCAGCGATGTTGCCATTGTTCAAGTTTGTTGAGATCATCTTGTAGCTTGTCGCAGTCGGAATCATCTACAACAATACCATACAAGAGGGTGTCATCCGCGAAGAGTTTAACACTGGAGGTTAGACCATTGGGAAGATCGTTTACGTATGTCAGAAACAACAATGGGCCTAACACTGTTCCTTGGGGCACACCAGAGGTAACTGAGCAGGGAGAAGATGATGCACCTTCGCAGATGACTGTTTGCATGCGTTTAGTGAGGAAAGATTCCATCCAAGACAGTAGACTTCCACGGATGCCGTAGTGCTCTAGTTTCTTTAATAGACGTCTGTGTGGAACCTTGTCGAAGGCTTTCGAGAAATCTAGCACAGCAGCATGGATTGATTTGTTTTGTTGCAAGGAACTTGCAATATCGTGGATAGTAAGGATAAGTTGGAGCTCGGTGGAACGTTTTGATCTAAAGCCATGTTGACAATCTGTAAGAACGTTATAGTAGTCAAAATGCTTCATCACGTGGCTATGCACAATATGCTCAAGGATCTTTGCTGCAATACAAGTTAGAGATATCGGTCTGTAGTTGGAAGGATCAGACTTTTTCCCTTTTTTAAAGACACCGCATACATTCGCAGATTTCCATCTACTGGGCACAGTTCCGCTTTCAATAGAATCTTGGTAGATATTGGTAAGAATAAGAGCGATCTCGTTGGCATATTCTTTGAGAAAAGATATTGTTTTATTTTTATTTTATGTATTTAAAACATCTATTTTGAAAATTAATTTCGGAATCCCTGGAACTGTTTGCGATGGAGAGTATGGATTTAGTTTGATATTTCTGGAAATTTTCAGAGTCCTCAATAGAATTGGATGAGAGTTATTTACGAAAAATTTGGTTTACGCGTGTTGCTTTGAAAGCCCTTGTGTATTTTGACGCCTGGGTGATTTTGAAAGTTTTCTTCGGAAAAGCAGACGAAGTATGTACAAAAATCGATCAAGAAATCAAATGATAGCTTTCAATACACTTGCGGTTGCATTAGGTCAGTTTTTACAGCTGACACTAACAAGTGAAATTTCCATTAGCGTTGGATAGGATCGGGAATGAATTATTGAAGATTTTGACTTGTAAATTCGACTTAGTGCCAGTGGCAAAAATATATTTTTTAGATCGAAATATGTGTGCATGATTGGAGAAAGTTTGGTTTGCAAAATCATCCATATCTTATTTTTTACCGAATCCTAGATTACTTGCGATAGGATATATTCCATATGGACTGTAAATGTGGGAAGTTTCAGCAAAGACAGATCGAAAATATAAGAGTTATTCAAGGTCAAACATTCGAAATTCGTTAGCATTTTCGACTTCCGAGTTTATTTATACTAAGCTTATAAGTTCGCTCGTAGCGAAGCCGCTATTTTATGACAGCTCTCGAGAAAACACACAAGCTTTCCCTGATAATAGAGAAACATGTGGATGTAAATATATTTACAGATATAAAGTTAAAATTTCAGCTTTAGACGTTTTTTTCGAATGTGTTTGGTTTGTTGTCATCACGCCCTCTTGTGAATGTGCTGCGAATCCAGCGTGACAAACTCGAGTATTCGCAGTAGAAGGACAAGGAAAGAAGCTCCAGAAACAACAATTTAAGGCATTCGAGCTACAAACGGTTGTTTACATGTGAAAATTTTAAAGAACTTACCTTTTCTGAGAAGAGAGATCGACAGGCAAATCCACGCTATTTTCCACATCATACTTGACCTGGTCTGTGACAAATATTATGGGTTTACTCGGTTCCAGGACCACACGTGCACGTCATATTTTTAAGGGAGGTAAATATACCGGAAAAAAATGTTTAGCCCATTTAGTAGTTCCCTCGGCCACAACTATCTAAGAAAAAAATATGGAACACTAAGTTTATTTGCAAACCAGACAACTTTAGCTTTATTGGAAACAATATCCAATACTGTAATATCAGTAATTCTCGCTGTGGTTAAACAGGCATTTATTCATCTTGCTCATTTATGTAATGCTATACCGGACGATATTAAGTCTCACAGTACTATTTTTTCTTTTAAAAATTAGTTAAAGTTATTGTTCTAGTTTTTCTAAGTTTAGATAACTTTAAAATGTGGATAATATACGCTTTTTAAATTTTGACATAATTTCTCATTAATATCGTGGAATGAACAATTATTGGATGAGGTTGAGCATGATATCGTAAATTAACAAGACCAAGGCCGTATTATCTGCCGAAGCCGTACCGAGGTCTTGATATTTACGATATCATGCGAAAACCGAATTCAATAATTGTTTTATTATACATTTTGTTAAATAAGAATAAAGATTTAATTCTGCTTTCGAAAAAAAAAGCAAACGTATTTGCATTTCTATATTGTGACCTTTGAACTCGACATGATAAATGTACTATCTGTAGGTAAATCGAGTTCACATGATATCAGGGATTGGCTGAGTGCTCTCGGCCAATCAGAAGCGAGATGGTGAGTAAAATGTATAATAATTATAATTAATTGTATGAACATTTGCAATTGTTAATCTTCCTTATTATTAATATTATTATCATTATTATTATTATTATTATTATTATTATTATTATTATTATTATTATTATTATTATTATTATTATTATTATTATTTCCCTCTATATTTGCATTTAGTGGTTTTGATTGGTTACCTTGGGTTGGAACTAGGTTGGTTGTCACTATAATTTCAGATCAGCTGACAGTTAAGGGACTTAGTCCTAATAGGACCTATTGTATTTCCATCTGCCTTTGGGCGAATCACTATATAAATAAATGAATTTTTTTTTTTTTTTGAAACTTTACGAATTATTTATGGCGGATGCAATGTAGCTCACTCGTGGCCATTTTCAGATAAAGAGCAGTATAACCCATGGTTTTGGTCGATTTTGGTCCACGAATTACTAATGAAGGATGAAAAAAGCATGGGCTCTAGCTCATGGATAGAATGAATTTCTCACCATGTACGAAAAACAAGTTGTTTTGAACAACTTTTTAAGAGTAAAATTGAATATATTTGGATAATTAGATGATTATATATGATATCGATGATGGTTTAACTGAAAACCAGTCTTTCCTCTAAACATGTTATCTCTAGACATCTGATTGAGGTTGGTTTTTCGTGCTATTCCCAGTTTCAAACAACAATTTCTGATAAACCGTTGGAGGATCCCTGTCACCAAGTGCAATATAGGCATGTGTGTCCATTGCCTGTTGATTGGTTACAAGGCTAGACTTGGGGTCAATATATTCGTAATTATGTGATTGGTTGTCTGGTTTATAATGGACTCTGCTTGATAAGGACATGTGACCATCGACCTTGCTCGTCTTTAGACTTGGCTTTTCTATGTCTTTATCGAAACTTTGACCGTCTTCTTGCTGCTGCAGTTGTTGCTTGCGGTTGGAACAGGAGTGAGCTCCTTCCATTTCACTAACGTCCTTGAATTAATATAGAATAGACCGATTTAGCATGGCAAACCTCCCTAGGAGGTTGATGACTAGTCAACATGGCAAACTAGTCAAATATCCAAAAAGAAAAAAGACTTACTTCATAAATTCGCTCGTCAGCGCTTTTGCTTTGTCCTTTCCTTTAAACAAATTTTTAAAAGTGAAATTTGTTTAAAAAATTATGTATACAATTAAGTATAGAATTAAGTTCAAAGAACTAAAAATTAAATGCACCGATCTCTTCATCAAATCTTACATATGATAAATGTATATATACCCTCATATGTGACTGACTCATGTGTCTTCCTCAATAACAGCAACTGTTTTTATCTTACTCCTGTAAGATCGAAGAGACGTCGTATGGACTTTGTACCTGACGGTAATTAAGGCCGATCCGCCTTTCATGTAAAGATTATGAAGGATATTGTTTCCGATTCCTCGTTTTCCATACATCGGTTCACTGGTCACAGACAAAGAATTCAAGCGAGGCTGCAAGGTAGTTTCAAAGGATTATTCAAATTTAAACCTTGCAGCCTCGATTGAATGCTATGGTTTGACCAGTGAAACGATGTAAAGAAAGTTACTGGTGAATAGCTTGAAGAATCATTCAACAGTTTTGGTTTGTTGATGCTTGGGTTACAAGTGAAAAACAAGCTAATGCTTTCTCACCTGTCTCGACGTAGAAAATGAATTTTTTTCGACGCCTTATCTTCAGCTGTAAATAGGTTAAAAGATTAAAAGAGAACATCAAAAAGTTCCCTCGATCCCTTCGCAAATCAGCATGTGAGTTTAGAGTTGCATGTAATGAACTTTGAGTATATTGGTAGTGTATGTGAATGAAAGTTGGCCAAATTGGAAACCAGTATTCTCAATGAATTCTCCAGCCATGCACTATAGGAACTAGATTATTTATATCCGAGCACACATTTACAGAAAACAATCGGTCAGTGGTAAACTGTCAAACTAGTTAAACAAGTTTGTGAGAATTTCAAAGTAAAAATCAAAGACTTACGTTTCTTTCTTCCATTGTACAGCTTAAAGCAAACATACGCAATACACAGCAGTAATACAAAAATAATGGAGCCCAGGACCCCAGCTACAATAGGAATCTCGTAATTTGTGGGTTTATGTTGGCTAACGACATGAGGAGCTAAAAACAAACAAGCAAACAAACCGTTAGAAAACGATTAGAAAATACCATACATTTATAGTTAGATCTATAATTATCATAATCTTTACCTGAATACTGTTTTAATAAATAATTCATTTTTCAATTGTAAAGTTGCTTTTATATACAGCTAATTGAAAAAACGTTGTCATCGAACGGCTCCGCGACTACGCAACTAGCCCGAACGGGAGTATGGGTAAAAATCACGGAAGCGTTTGAATTCTTCACTGACTAAATATGCGCCGGGCTTACAGTACGAAAATTCGCTGGCGAAATAGTATTTTAATACCTAACAGTTTCAAAATTGGGAACATCTTTGACTGAGCTCGAGTATTAGTCATATAGACTTTTGTCTCATCGCCAGAAATTCCGAACGGACATGCGCAGTTAAAGTCATGATACTTATAAAATTCAGGGCTCAAATATGGTGGGAAAAGTATTGAGAAAATTCGATAAAGTAAAATATTTTAATTTTAACTGGATAAATAAGCCAGCCCGAACCTCAAATACAATAAAGTGTATTCGAACTTTCATTTGATCTCAATTTAATTCCGTTGGTGATAGTTTTCAGCTCGGTAATTACATTTTAATGCCAAGGACTATAATAGTCAGACATTACAGTGGATTATCATAAGAATACCTGAACCTGGTCTCACATCTTCGGCTCTCAGCTCAAAATAGTCAAACACTTTTTCCTTCCCGAACTTCCAATCGATTGAGGAAGTATGTCTTGAGCATTTCACGAAATTTCAGAAGAAAGAATTAAATTTTCGTCTCGGTTTTACGAGGTGAAGTTTAGCATTAACAGGGCTTCCATTTCTGCCTCCATCTTGAGATGTAACTTGACTTTGGAGTACAAGATGAAGCGCATTTTCACACTGAACTCTTCTAAAAGTTGTTTATTCCATTTATTCAATCTTGTTTAAAATCTTGGGTAAAATATCAACTGTGGAAGTGCTATTTAATGCCAAATAAAACCCTTTTTCTTGTCGAGACGCCATTATTATCGCAACGTTCCGGAAAGGTAAACATTCAATTGTCACATTCACAATAGCCCAATCACAATCGAATCTACACAATTGCTTGATTGACAGGGTAAAAATGATGAATAATAAGCTCCGCCCAAAATGGTTCGGAATTTCTGGCGATGTTCCTTTCGCAAAACCCGTTAAAAGGGTTGCTGCTTGTGTTTTCTCATTATTAAGCAAAAACAACTACTTCAGAGCGAATAATTAAGCGCTTCAGCGATTTCTACCCATACTTCATTTTGGTTCAGTTGCAGAGCCGGTCAGTGACGTTTTTTCAAATGACTACATATATACATATATACATATATATATACTCCATTGTAGAAACGTTGTAGTATACATTTATGCATATATACAAATACCTAATGAGACTGTCACTGTCACTGTCATTTGCCAAAACCCCATAAACAGGATTGTTTCTCCATGCAAAAAAAACTACCTTAATTCCCATTTGACACCAAAATGGAAATAATAACAAAAAATCCTAGATGATAATAACTAGAATTTTTTTTTTGAAATATTTTTCTTACTTGGGTCAACTGGCCTCGTATACATTTAATGGATACCAGTTCTCTTGCTTCTTTTAGACATATGAATATAAGGTTTAGGTCTTACCTATCGCATTTGTCTTGGAAACATAGGCAGCCTCACTGAACATTTTAGCATAAGCATACACTCGGAACTCGTAATCCGATTCAGGTTCAAATAAATCAGCTCTTAGAAGATACACCCTTAGATCACCATTGACTATCTCGTCTGCTCTTGTCCAGGCAGCAAAGGAATTCTTCTTACGATACTCCAGGACAAAGTATTTTATTAAAGGACGTCCCGCCACTGGTTCGTGATCCCATGACACATAATAACCGTCAGAAGTAATGTTGACTATTACATTGGTGGGGGGACGAGGTTTCTCTGAAACAAAACAAGACAAGCTAATTGTGTAGATCAGCCCCTGGCTGTTATAATTAGCGTGTGCCCGAGAATAAGGAATCTCACAACTGTAAATTGTTAATATATAGATTTAGGCACTGCCTAAAAGTGGAGCTCCCATAAATAGTAAATATAGTGCTAAAAACGTGACAATTGTGTGACGCGGCATAACGCCGGTTACAGCGTGACCACTTCTTTACCAGAACCCAGAAGGAAAAACTGATAAAAAAAAACATTATTCTAGGCCTTCAAAAGCATTAGAAAACTTTTAATTCGAAGAAAAAATTATAGATTATTGAATATATGAACACACATCTATATAGAACAAAGGATTTTATTCAGCAAATATAAAGTTATAAGATTTTTTTGGGTGGAAAGTGAACTACACTGAAATTTGTCGAAAAATATTACTGATAAGCTTAAGCTTACATTTTCTTGAACTTTGCATGCAACAAGAGACATATTCATTAATGCAAGATAATAAATTTCTTTGTTAGTAATAGGTCTTTGAAAACTTTTTTTTTTTTTTCAGATTTATTCTTAACCAGTTATTATCGAGCGAAATATCTTATCCATAAAAAACAAACAAGCTCATCATTTTTGCGATTGTGTAATAATAATAGCTGGAAAAGCCCGATAAATAGCGAATATTTGGTATAATATGTATTCCTTTTTCATATTTCATTCAACATTAAAATAACTTATCTATATCTATATATCTATATATCTATAAAAATGTCAAAATATCCATATGATGATGAAATATGGAATCTTGTTTTGAAATCATTCCTCGCGTGAGGCTCGCTGGTTGTCAAATATATTTTTTCAAAGAATTCGAACTAGGTCTTTTTACTAAGTCTTAGCCTTTTTTTCTTGAAATGGGATCAAAAACAAAAATTCAAAGCTTCAAATATCGCTTTTTTGGTTCAAAAGTATTGAAGAAAAAGATGATAAAAATGTAAAATGCAGTAAAAACGACAAACAACTAACCAAGTTTTTCTGACAATGTTTGCCGGAGCAACTTCCTTGGCTTGTCGAGAGTTTCTGCAGCTAGTTTACACATTTTTTGTCGATATTTTTTACTAAATATTAGTTAACATTAATGAATTTACCTGTTATGAAGTGTTTTCTACGGAACTGAAATATTATTCTTCCAGTGTAATCAGGTTTTTCTGGTCTACAGACCCCTTTTTCTTTTGCTGAGGTTTCAGTCACGAAACTTCATCGTAGGATTAAGACTCTTTTCCCGCTAAATCTTCTTTAGCAAGTCGTTAAAGTCGAAAAATTGTTTTCGTTGACTTTAAGACAGACATGACTTCGATTAAACGTATTTTTCGCTTTGCAAAAATAAGAAAAAATACTTCTTGATCCATCTTTGACTACATTATTGCGATTTCTTCTGTGCATTTGCGAGTAAGCAAAGCGCGCGGGAACCCTGTGCATAGTGGTACACGCCCGTACGGCCAATAGAATGACGTAATCAAGCCATGAAAAATCAACTCGATGGAGCTCCGCTATTAATGTAATATATAGATTTAGGCACTGCCTAAAAGCGGAGCTCCCATAAATAGTATATTTAGTGCTAAAAACGTGACAATTGTGTGACGCGGCATAACGCTGGTTATAGCGTTACCACTTCGTTTGATTTTACCAGAATCCAGGAGGAAAAACTAAAAGAAAAACCATTATTTTAAGCCTTCAAAAGCATTACAAAACTTTTCAATTCGAAGAAAAATAATTATAGATTGTACAACATATGAATACATGTATAGAACAAAGGATTTCATTCAGCAAATCTTAGTAATCAAAGTTGTAAGTTTTTTAGGTGGAAAGTGAACTACACTGAAAATTGTCGGAAAATATTACTGATAAGCTTAAGCTTACATTCACTTGAACTTCACATGTAAAAAGAGACATATTCATTAATGCAAGATAATAATTTTCTTTGTTAGTAAGTTGGTCTTTGAAAAGTTTTTTTTCAGATTATCGAGCGAAATATCTTACAAAAACATAAGCTTATTTATAAAGAAAAACAAGCTCATCATTTTTGCGATTGTGTAATAGTAATAGCTGGAAAAGCCCGATAAATAGCAAATATTTGGTGTGATATGTATTCCTTTTTCATATTTCATTCAACATTAAAATAAATTATCTATAAAAATGTCAAAATATTCATATGATTATGAAACTGGAATCTTGTTTTGACTTCGCGTGAGGTTCGCTGGCCGTCAAATATATTTTTTCAAAGAACCAAGTCTTTTTACCAAGTCTTAGCCTTTTTTCTTGAAATGGGATCAAAAACAAAAATTCAAAGATTCAAATATCGCTTTTTTGGTTCACAAGTAATGAAGAAAAAGATGATAAAAATCTAGAATGCAGTAACAACGACAAACTATCCAAGTTTTTCTGACAATGTTTGCCGAACCAAAGTCCTTGGCTTGTCTGAGAGTTTCTCCAGCTAGTTTACACATTTCTTGTCGTTTTTTTTACGAAATATTAGTTAACATTAATGAATTTACCTTCTATGAAGTGTTTTCTACGGAGCTGAAATATTATTCTTGCAGTATAATCAGGTTTTTCTGGTCTACAGGCCACTTTTTCTCTCACTGAAGTTTCAGTCACGAAACTTCATCGTAAGATTAAGAATCTTCCCTCGCTTTCCCTCGCTAAATCTTCTTTAGCAAGTCGCTAAAGTCGAAAAATTGTTTTTGTTCACTTTAAGACAGACATGACTTCGATTAAACGTATTTTTCGCATTGCAAAAATAAGAAAAAATACTTCTTGATCCATCTTTCAGTACATTATTGCAATTTTTCTGTGCATTTGTGAGTAAGCAAAGCGCGCGGGAACCCTGTGCAAAGTGGTACACGGACGGACGTATGTATGTATGTATGTATGTATGTATGTATGTATGTATGTATGTATGTATGTATGTATGTATGTATGTATGTATGTATGTATGTATGTATGTATGTATGTATGTATGTATGTATGTATGTATGTATGTATGTATGTATGTATGTATGTATGTATGTATGTATGTATGTATGTATGTATGTATGTATGTATGTATGTATGTATGTATGTATGTATGTATGTATGTATGTATGTATGTATGTATGTATGTATGTATGTATGTATGTATGTATGTATGTATGTATGTATGTATGTATGTATGTATGTATGTATGTATGTATGTATGTATGTATGTATGTATGTATGTATGTATGTATGTATGTATGTATGTATGTATGTATGTATGTATGTATGTATGTATGTATGTATGTATGTATGTATGTATGTATGTATGTATGTATGTATGTATGTATGTATGTATGTATGTATGTATGTATGTATGTATGTATGTATGTATGTATGTATGTATGTATGTATGTATGTATGTATGTATGTATGTATGTATGTATGTATGTATGTATGTATGTATGTATGTATGTATGTATGTATGTATGTATGTATGTATGTATGTATGTATGTATGTATGTATGTATGTATGTATGTATGTATGTATGTATGTATGTATGTATGTATGTATGTATGTATGTATGTATGTACCTATGTATGTATGTATGGACAAGGTGATGACGTAATCAAGCCATGAAAAATCAACTCGATGGGTTACCATTTCTTCTTAAGTATGGTGCTCCGCGCGGGAGCTCCGCTAAAAAAATGGTACTAATTAATAATAAAGTTCAAGTTCAAGCTGCGATTGTCCTAGGAAACTCTTAGTAAATATAAAGACAATAGTAACAACTGTGGTATAGCTGCACATGGATCGACATTTGTTCATGCCATTTATTTCAATATTCATTGTCAAAAATAGTGGTTGGTTTAAATGCCGACCAACATCTAACATCGGTGGAGATCTCGGGTACGAAAACGCCGAAGCTACAACTGGTAATAGTTGTTGATTTAAATGACCAACATCTAACATCGGTGGAGACCTCGTGTACGACACCGCCGAAGCCAATACGAGTCATTATACAACTGGTAATAGTGGTTGATTTAAAAGACCAACATCTAACATCGGTGGAGACATCGAGTACGAAAACGCCGAAGCTAATACGAGTCATTATACAACTGGTAATAGTGGTTGATTTAAAAGACCAACATCTAACATCGGTGGAGATCTCGGGTACGACAACGCCAAAGCTAACACGAGTCATTGTACAGCTGGTAATAGATTTTTCCTTGGTATGAAATTTACGTTTTTATGGGGAAAAACTACTATGTTCTCTAGTTAAGGAATGGACAATGTCTAGCGTGCGTCCATCCAATTCGGGATGCACGCGGATAGTTGGGAGAGCACGAAGGTAGCGTAAGAGATGCTCGAGACGCAGTCGAGAGCATCTCTAGCTAGCTGAGTGCTCTCCCAACTATCCGCGTGCATCCCGAATTGGATGGACGCACAAGCTAGACATTTTCCATTGCTTTTATAACATAGCGAGATATTTTTCGCTCCGAAAAGTCATATTTTCTGTTCTGATCAAGCGACAAATTCTCCTAAGCGTGCGAATGCAGACTAAAAATAGAACAACTTGATTTAGTTCAAAGTCAGTATTTTTATTGAAGCTAAGTACAAGTGTGAGTCACTAAATTGTGTCTAAATACAACACAAAAGATGTCCATTCTAAAAATATTTGACTTCAATGTCAACGATAAAGTTTGTTTGAAGTTTATCCATTCAAAAGATCAAAAGTATTTGCTAAGATCAAAAGTTATTTTGAAGGATTCGCCGAAGCTGAAGAGACGACGACTTGCACATTTTGAATGGTGCAATTGCTGAAAATGGATTCAAAACTGCTCATCATCGGCCTCAACTCATGGTTTACTGATATGGTGGCGGACCTAGAAGCTGTGTTGGTTGATTGCTGAACGGGAACTAACGCCGTGGACCCTTGAATATGGCTGGAAAGGACTTCGCTGCAGTGCAGAAGTTGAGCGGTCGAAGGACGAGTGTTGTAGTGAGCCAAGCTCTGCTCATTTCTATGGCCAGAAATTGCCATTATATGGCGGTTAGGAACTCCAGCATTTGACCAGAGGGTAATTGCTGTGGCACGGACGGAGTGGTTAGTATAAACTCTTGAAAGTTGGGCTGCTTGACTAATTTCCTTCATCATATTGTCAAGTTTATTGATGCCGAGCGGCTTGTTGTCGTACCAAACGTCATGGGAAGGCGCCCAGTTTCGGCTGGGATACTGGAAGAATGCTGAACATTTGGGGTTGAGCTTGGAAATATAGAGCTTTACAGCTTTATAACCGTCTTTGGGACTTTCCGTCTCATACATCCTTGCATATTTTTCCGAGCTGCTGGTATCTTTCAGGCCACCTGGGTGGTTTTTAGACACTTCATCGTGAGCCATCGTTACGTAATTTCTCCCACTCGCATCGATCTCAAGTTTAAAACTGGATTTCTGCAGTTCTCGCTGCCCTTCACGGCCTCGTCTGCAGAAAAAGAGAATGATATTAAACCAGACATTTCGCAGAAGAGACAGAGGGCCATTTAGGGAGAGTGATTCTGATGTTTTTAACTTCTCCAGGTCTTCATCTTCAATCGTTGGCTTGTGTTGACTGTTTTCTTTGCCGACCCGCTTGAGTTGAACTAGCTGTGCGTCCAGCATCGAGTTTGATCTTGAAAAACTGGGGTCTGTCGACATCTTAAGATTTCTTGAGAACTGTGGCTGATTAAGGTATCTTTCGATGCCGTGGCGGAAACCTAGTAGGGTCTTCTTGCCGTACGTCTCGCCATCCTTTTTCCTAGCCTCTGCGTAAAATCTTCTCAGATTTGCGTCAAGTTGACCAATCGTCATGTTTTCCAACTGTGTTTGTATATTTTTCTCTTTACACCATGCTGTAAATTACAAGACAAGAGGTAATATTAAACTTTTAAATCAATTTATTGTGTAAGTACTTTTGTTTTCGTTCATTGTTTATCGTCAGGTTTCAATATTTCGTAAGTTTACTTTATCAATTTTAACTAGAAAAAAAACTGTTTAAAATCTGAAACTTACCCTTAAATGTAGAAACACACCAGTTAGTGTTTAACTTTGTCTTTTTTGATGCTTTGTCTTCAATAATTTTGTCTAAATCTCGCTCAGTTAGATTAGCGAAGCGATTCGTATTTGATCCAGTTTTGTTTTGTTTATCTTTCTCAAGTTCTGATACATTCACGTTCTCTGAATCCGCTTCAAAGTTGAGAAACCCAAACTCAAATGTTGGGCTATTACTAGCCATTCCTTAATGAGAATTTTAAGACTAATATCAAGAAAAAAATGGGAAAACTTTTTGCTGGAAATTTTTTTTTCAGCAATGCTGACGTCAGCATGAACCATCTCTATGAACCATCCATTTCTTTTTCATAGAATATTATCCAATCAGAGCGCGCGTTATATAGTATCTATGTTATAATATATGCTACGACCTTAAAGGAATGTGCCAACGTAGTAATGATGATAAGGAATACGAGCCTAGGGTGATAACGAAGATGAATTGTGAAGAAGATAATGATAACATATTTGATTATGTTCTTATAGAAAGGGCACTATATATATCATAAATCATCATCATAAGGATGTTGAATATCAAGTGTCATTATTCATGCTACATACATCCAGAATAAACCTCCCCATCTTATATTAACAATTGCCAATCAACAATGATTATAATACAAATATTGTTTCTTCGACAAATATTCTTACTTTGATAAATAATCAACAATGAGGTAATGAAAATATAGCCAGTTTCTGTCCTACTTACCAGGCAAATCTGTCACTGGATGTGGTCCTTTTTTGTCATAAAAAACGGGCTCGCTGAATCTCCCAGCGCCCTCGCTATTGATCCCACGTACAGAAAATGTGTACTTCACACCCAACTCAAGATCACTTAGCGTGTAAGTTGTTGTGCTCGATGAAAGCTTAGGAGTGAATTTCCACTGGAAATCAGTGTCTGATAACTTCTTGTACCACAGTTCAAAGGTCTGTATGCGGCCTCCGTCATATCCAGGGATCCATGAGATGGTTGCTTTTGTACCAGATCTGGAAATTGTCTTGATATGAGGTACACCAGGAGTTGCTGAAAGGAAAATTAAATCCTAAAAAGGCATTTTTATCCGAATTTTTATTATTTGAGATTTGCCCGCAGGCTGGTGCTGTACAATAGAACACGAGGTCCCCTTCGAGGTACATTGCACCAATTCCCAACCCCTTAAAATTCCCATTCGCATCCCGCAATCAACCCATTAAGAAATCATTAGTAAAGGCCAGACACTGAGGGTGGTCACTGCCAGGGTTTCTTTACGTCCTCAGTGGTTCTTTTACGTCCCTCCGATGCAGGGTTAGGTAGTGTGGAGAGACGGGACCGCCATTTTACGTGGTCATCCGAGCCACGGGAAGGTCTAACCGTTTGTAGATGTAATTACAAAGGCAGCACCTTCTCCTCAGTTATTTTAAGACCCTGAGTGTTGGTCCGGCCGGGGCTTGAACCCACGACCTCCCGCACGAAAGTCCAGTGCTCAACCAACTGAGCCAACCGGGTGGCGGTTTTATTCTCTATAGAGTTTGCTTATTTTTGAAAATCTGAAGAATCTGGTAGAGAATTCTGGCAGTTGTGGAATCAAGAAATAATAAGGATAATGGAGATTTGCTGAAAAGAAAGGAAGCTAAAAAACACATCTAATACAATTATGATACTCACAGATTACTATAACAGTTGTCGAGTGCTTAGCTGTGCCTTTAATTGATGCAACACAAGCGTACTCTCCAGAATCACCTCTCTGGATATTAGTAATGGTTAAGTGACCACCGTTCACTTTAGATCGGCCCAACGGTAGCGGTCCATCGACACGTATCCATGTCAGCTGAACTGGTATTCCTTTATCAGATACAGCATCACAGACTAGGTTAATCGTCTTACCGATGCGAACTCTTTTGACACTTGGTGGCACGGTGGTGAATCGTGGAGCAACTACGAAAGGAAATACCAAAACCTTTTATCAAACATCCATCATCAATGCAATAGAATCTATAACGGAATACATTGTCGTTGAATAAAGGTTTAACGTCTAGCTCTCAATGTTTCTAAGGGCAACCGCCACCATAGACCGTGAGAATGATCGCTTCTGATTGGCTGAATTCGTTTCAGTTGAAATATTTGAGCAGTGAAAGAAACCGTTTCTTTTCAATGGCATTGAGAGCGAGACGTTAAAACTTTATGACCAAACCTCAGTCGTGCCATGCTCAACTGAGAAGCGTAGTAACTGTGAAAAATTCACGCGTTGTGATTGGTTCAAAATATGTCGTCAATTCCGTGATGCCGCGCCAGTAATAGGAAATCTGCTCTTTGCAGTAATGGTAACCAATCTAAAAGCAAACACGACTTGTAACAGACAAGCACTGTGCTAATACTAAAGTACATGGATGCTAGATTGTTCTCTTACACTGAACTTCCAGGAAAACACTTTGTCCTGGATGGGAAAGGATACTGGATCCCGTCGGGTCAAGGGTTCTAGCTGTACATTTATAAATCCCCGAGTCTTTTCTACTGCAATTTTTTATGTAGAGTTTCCCGCCAACGAGCACGGAAATTCCTGTCTTTGATAACGGTGATACGACAGTGCCATCTTTTGTCCAGAGGAATCGTGCATTGGTAGTTGAGATGCTGGAATCTATGTTACAATCCAAGACCGCTGGAAAACCCTCCTTTGTAGTTTTACGATTTGAAGGAATGACTTGAGGATTTCCTAATGAAAATATAATATACAAAGGTATGACATAATCCACTAATATGCACATTTACCCCACACCATAGAAAATACCGCCAATCAGAAAGCAGGAAAGCCGTTGTATATTCGTCGGTATTTCACTCTTCCTTCTCATCATGCACTTCGCGTTGAATCTACGCATTTGTATTTTCTATGGTGTGGGATAAAATGGTTATACAATGGTTTCTCATGGCATACCGTGGATATCCCACTCGTCACTTGTATTTTCTTTGTATACAAACTCGCCTAAAGGCTCGTGTGTATACTAGAAACTACAAGTGACTCGTGGGATATTCCATGGTATGCCACTCGGAACCATTGTGTAACTAGTATATAGTATATCAAGATATAAAATCATAATGATCAATAGCGAAGCGCGCAGATGACGTCAGTATCCAGTTCAGACGCCGAACGTTGGCCGCGTCAAATCCAATTGCCACTGCCTGTGCTAGTATGTAGTATGTAGAACAAACTTAGCACATATCGTCTCCTGGCGCCAAGCAAATGTGCCGATGTCTAATAATGTGATAGTTCAGTGTTCTTTGCGTTTTCTTAGGCGGCGCTTGCCTCAGAGGCAATTAGATTTGACGCGGCAAATGTTTGACATCTTAACTGGGCCTCAGTGAATGATACTTTTTTTTTTCTCTCCCAATTCAATTATCTTGTTAGTAGTGCTTACGTTTAACCTCAACGTCGAACTCAAAGTCGATAGTGCCAGCCACGTTGGTTGCAGAGCACATGTAGCGGCCAGCGTCTGATGTTCCTGCTCGATTTATAATCAAAAGACCAGATGATTTTATCGTCGTTCTTCGTAATGCTAGCTCGTTATCCAGTCGAAACCATCTAATTCTAGGCTTAGGAATTCCCCCGACACGACATTTAAGATTAATGGATGATCCTTCAAATACGCGGATTACCCTTTCCCTTGGACGTTTAAGGAAGAATGGAATTTGAACTGTCGATTAACGATAAAAATAGAAAAAAAAATTTACGAATAGTCCTGTCATTGCGAGTTAAATATCCCAATTCGCGATACCAAAACATGAATATACTACCATGCAGCTATAATAATCTTTGTCAATAGCAATGAGCCCGGGAGTGGGGTGGGGTGGGGTGGATGATCCCCACATAATAGGGCGGGGATGCCCGTCGGAAATTTTACCAAAATCTAGTTCTCATATTTAGTCATAACAATCGCAAGTTTAACTTGATTTTCGTTTGAACACCCTTAAAGGTACCCTGGGTGTCAGAGTTCCTTGTCTATGCGAGGAGCGGAACGACGAGACTATTTTGCAAGGAGCGAAGCGACAGGAAGTGAACTCTAAAGTGAGGCTGCCCGTTGATATGTCTCGAGCGGCCAGAGGGGCTCGTCCCCCGGGGGCTCCTTGCTTCGCGACTCGTTTTTCGTCGGCTTCGTGACTCCCTATATAAGACAAGCCCCTCTGGAATCCAGGGTACCTAAAAGGTAGCAAATAACGAAAATAAACCCCCGATCATACCCACCGCTTCCAAAACGTTTTTTATTTTGCCTTTTCTCTTTTCTTTTGTTTGTTTAATTTGTTTGCTCGCTTGTTTGTTTGTTGTCTGTCTTGAATGAAGTGAGGTAGAATGACACTTTGAACCTAATAACGTTTTTGTGTTCCAAAACAGACAATCATAAATAGATATTCGAAAACTACATTTATTTAGCTTTCAGAAAATGTTCACTTTTATGGCAAAATATTGTAAAGCCCGTGCGAAATTTGAGGTGGCGTGTATAGGGGTCCTAAACGTATCCTGATACCTTAAACCAGTAGAAGCATGTAGACCAAACTTAGCACATGTATCTAGTTGTTAAGGTGACTGACTACTTTCGAACCGTTGAATTTGAGCACACGATGTGCGCGCACACAAAAACCACTTATAACCGCATAACAACCTTCAAAGTTTTATTGAGGAACCATACACGTTTTGAACTTCAACAGGGCAAAAACCCCGAAATTTGAACGGGACTCTATATTTTTCTTTGAATTTCCTAAAACAACAGGTAAAAATCAATCTTTTGAGAAAGTTTGAAAAAAACGTAATTATTAGAACTTTTACGATTTTCGGTTTATGGATTTAACAAGATGCTGAACTTTAGCTTATTTTTAAAACCTTCTTCAAATATTTCTAAGGTATCTTCGAAAATTACGTTTAAAGTAAATGTCCTGAGAAAATTGCTTCCAGAGCTATCTAAATTTTTGAGTTATGAATTTTTGTGTGCAAAGCTTGATTTCCGCCATTTTTCTTTCGAAAACTTGTCAAGATGATCATATCCAAAATTCATTATCTCGAAAACGAGCTCGGGACCCCCCCATTTTTCTTTTCATTTTTGGAATCAGCGTTAAATTTTGTGTAAAATATCTTTCTAAGAACATATTGTAATTATTCCTTGCTAAAGTAGTCAGTCACCTTAAGTTACTTAAAAAATAAAAAATAAATAAATAAAAGAGAGTGATTTCTAATATGGTAGTTCATGGCGTTTTCTTAGCTCAGCGGCTGGCCTGGCCTCACAGGCAATTATATTTGACACGGCAATTGTTCGACGTCTAAACCTTACCTTGTACGTTAAGTTTTATGGGAGTTCCTTGTTCAAATGCCCCATATCCACCTGGAGTAGAAAGCATCATTGCCCTACATCGGTATATGCCTGAATCTTTTTGACTTACACTAGAAATAAGAATGGCAGACTGATTGACAATATGCAAGCGCCCGTTGAACTGCTCTGCTATAAAAGGCTTGGCATTCATAAACTTAATGAAAAATGGAGATTTGGAATTATTCAATCTCCAGTTGATAAGTTCGATGTTGCTGTTGTTGGCTACGTTGCATTCTAAGACGACATCTGAGCCTGAATTGACATTGATAAGACGAGAACTCTCTTCTCCTTGAACGCCTGTTGAAAAACAGAAATCCGATATTACAGTGACAAAGAAGGTGGACGACATAGAGGCACTCCTAAACATTTTGTACAGGGATGAGGTGCCGAGACTCTCGGCCCCTTAACGTTTTATGTACCAAATTTCGGCAAAAAGGTAACCCTTTCATAAATACCTTTGCCTGAAAAGGCACCCCTTTCATATACTTTAATTTTGAAGAAGACAATATCTGAATATCCATCGTTGGGTAAAACGGCGTGCAAGTTCGGCTTCATACTAGACATTTTTGCTCTATCCCTATTTTCGACTTCGTGTATTAAAAGAACAATAGGTGCATCAAATATTATACGAAATTTGAACATCTTTAGAATTTGAATAAAAGATGCTTTTATTTCATTGTTGTTGAACAATAATTGTAGTCACGTCATAAATTCAACATTGCCGGATCTCAAAATAATCCATCGCGCATTACATATACTAAATGTAATATCGTTATATGAATATTATATAGTTTGAAATGCAAAAAATAAAAACTTACAAAAAATGCCTCGTTATCAGTCTAGACACACTTTTTTTTGCAAAGATTCCTCAAAAATTCATAAATTCGTCAATTTGCAATTTTACTATTGTCGTAGTTATCGATGTGACAAATTTGATGAATATCTTAGCGTGACAGGGGCTATTCTTTGAATAGTTATTTTAGCTTTCCCTTTTCTATCCCCCACAAGACCCAAAAGTCCACATTTTGGTTACGCCAAGTCAAATAATGCATACGCTGTGGTCCATTTTGACCAAGCTCGCACCCCCCCCCCCCCCCCCAGCAAAAAGGCCTGCGCACGGGCCTGTCAAGTTCACACGATACCAGGGATTTGCTGAGAGCTCTCGGCCAATCAGAAGCGAGATAGTAAGTAATATGTATAATATTAAATGTGTGTTAGCTGATACCTTAAGATCCGATCATACGTCACGCAATCTAGTTTCCCGCTTTGCATGACGCAGTAAGAGATGTTACAAACTAATTATGTCTTAAAATTGGTCCAAATGAAAGGCTAAGGATCGCTTTCAAAGTGCTTGCGATGGGATCGGGTCAGTTTTTTAACCTAGAAAGCGGAATAAATAAAATAAAATAAATTAATTAAAAAGTAAATAAATTCAATAAATAAATTTTAAAATAAATACACCCAAGTGCAAGAAGGTTGTCAGAAAAAATAAATAAATAAAAAATTGGATTTAGAAGTATTTTTCCTTATTTTCATTTTAAAGCCCCCTAGATTGATGAAAATAACTGTTTAGTAATATACCAACAAGAGTATTCCCAAAAATAGAAGTCTATATCTTCAAAATAGTGAAATGAGTATGTCTGTTTATGTCTTATTAACAAAAATAATTAATTCTTATTTATTTTTATCTTTATGTGACAACCTTCTTGCAATTAGGTGTAAATAAAGAAAATAAAGTAAAAAGGTAAACAAATAGATGAATAAATCAAAAAGTAAGTAAATTAATTAATTAAATGAATTAATATAAATTATTCATTCATTCATTCATTCATTCATTCATTCATTCATATTTTCATTCATTCATTCATGTATTCATTCATTCATTAATTTATTCATCTATTCATTCATTCATTCATTAAATAATTCATCCATTCATCCATTCATTCATATTCATTCATTCATTCATTCATCCATTCATTCATATTTTCATTCATCCATTCATTCATATTTTCATTCATTCATTCATATTTTCATTCATTCATTCATATTTTCATTAATTAATTAATTTATTCATCTATTCATTCTTTCATTCATTAAATAATTCATCCATTCATCCAGTCATCCATTCATTCATTCATTCATCCATTCATTCATATTTTCATTCATTCATTCATCCATTCATATTTTCATTCATTCATTCATCCATTCATTCATTCATATTTTCATTCATTCTTTCATATTTTCATTCATTCATTAATTTATTCATATATTCATTCATTCATTCATTAAATAATTCATCCAGTCATCTATTCATCCATATTCATTCATTCATTTATTCATTCATTCATCCATTCATTCATATTCATTCATTCATTCATTCATCCATTCATTCATATTTTCATTCATTCATTCATCCATTCATTTATTCATATTTTTATTCATTCATTCATTTATAAATTCATATAATTTCATTCATAAATTTATTTAAATAATTCGGAATGAGTTATTCAAGATATTGTTTTATTTTTATTTTATGTATTAAAAACATCTATTTTGAAAATTAATTTCGGAATCCCTGGAACTGTTTGCTATGGAGAGTATGGAGTTAGTTTGATATTCCTGGAAATTTTCAGAGTCCTCAATAGAATTGGATGAGAGTTATTTACGAAAAATTGGTTTACGCGTGTTACTTTGACAGCCCTTGTGGATTGTGACGCCTGGGTGATTTTGAAAGTTTTCTTCGGAAAAGCAGACGAAGTATGTACAAAAATCGATCAAGAAATCAAATGATAGCTTTCAATATACTTGCGATGGCATTAGGTCAGTTTTTACAACTGACACTAAAAGGTGAAATTTCAATTAGCAATGGATAAAATCTGGAATGAATTATTGAAGATTTTGACTTGTAAATTCGACTTAGTGCCAGTGGCAAAAATATATTTTTTATATCGAAATATGTGTGCATGATTGGCCATGGAGAAAGTTTGGTTTGCAAAATCATTCAGATCTTATTTTTTATTGAATCCTAGATTACTTGCGATAGGATATATTCCATATGGACTGTGAATGTGGGAAGTTTCAGCAAAGACAGATCGAAAATATAAGAGTTATTCAAGGTGAAACATTCGAAATTCGTTAGCATTTTCGACTTCCGAGTTTATTTATACTAAGCTTAGAAGTTCGCTCGTAGCGAAGCCGCTATTTTATGACAGCTCTCGAGAAAACACACAAACTTTCCCTGATAATAGAGAAACATGTGGATGTAAATATATTTACAGATATAATATTAGAATTTCAGCTTTAGACGGTTTTTTCGAATGTGTTTGGTTTGTTGTCATCACGCCCTCTTGTGAATGTGCTCCGAATCCAGCGTGACAAACTCGAGTATTCGCAGTAGAAGGTCAAGGAAAGAAGCTCCAGAAACAACAATTTAAGGCATTCGACCTACGAACTGTTGTTTACATGTGATAATTTTAAAGAACTTACCTTTTCTGAGAAGAGAGAGCGACAGGCAAATCCACGCTATTTTCCACATCATACTTGACCTGGTCTGTGGCAAATATTATGGTTTTACTCGGTACCAGGACCACACGTGCGCGTCATTTTCTTAAGAGAGGTAAATATACCAAAAAAAATGTTTAGCCCATTTAGTAGTTCCCTCCGCGGCCACAACTATCTAAGAAAAAATATGGAACACTAAGTTTATTTGCAAACCAGACAACTTTAGCTTCATTGGAAACAATATCCAATACTGTAATATCAGTAATTCTCGCTGTGGTTAAACAGGCATTTATTCATCTTGCTCATTTATGTAATGCTATACCGGACGATATTAAGTCTCACAGTACTTTTTTTTTCTTTTAAAAATTAGTTAAAGTTATTGTTCTAGTTTTTCTAAGTTCAGATAACTTTAAAATGTGGATAATATACGCTTTTTAAATTTTGACATAATTTCTCATTAATATCGTGGAATAAACAATTATTAGATGAGGTTAAGCATGATATCGTAAATTAACAAGACCAAGGCCGTGTTATCTGCCGAAGTCGTACCGAGGTCTTGATATTTACCATATCATGCGAAAACCCAAGTCAATAATTGTTTTATTATACATTATGTTAAATAAGAATAAAGATTTAATTCTGCTTTCGAAAAAAAACCAAACGTATTTGCATTTCTATATTGTGACCTTTGAACTCGACATGATAAATGTACTATCTGTAGGTAAATCGAGTTCACATGATATCAGGGATTGGCTGAGTGCTCTCGGCCAATCAGAAGCGAGATAGTTTAATGTTAAATGTATAATAATTATAATTAATTGTATGAACATTTGCAATTGTTAATCTTCCTTATTATTATTATTTCCCTCTATATTTGCATTTAGTGGTTTTGATTGGTTACCTTGGGTTGGAACTAGGTTGGTTGTCACTATAATTTCAGATCAGCTGGCAGTTAAGGGACTTAGTCCTAATAGGACCTATTGTATTTCCATCTGCCTTTGGGCGAATCACTATATAAATAAATGAATATATATATATTTTTGAAACTTTACGAATTATTTATGGCAAATGCAACTCGTGGCCATTTTCAGATAAAGAGCAGTATAACCCATGGTTTTTGGTCGATTTTGGTCCATGAATTACTAATGAAGGATGCAAAAAGTATGAGCTCTAGCTCATGGATAGAATGAATTTCTCACCATGTACAAAAAACAAGTTGCTTTGAACAACTTTTTAAGAGTAAAATTGAATATAATTGGATAATTAGTTGATTATATATGATATTGATGTTGGTTTAACTGAGAACCAGTATTTCCTCTAAACATGTTCTCTCTAGACATCTGATTGAGGTTGGTTTTTCGTGCTATTCCCAGTTTCAAACACCAATTTCTGATAAACCGTTGGAGGATTCCTGTCACCAAGTGCAATATAGGCATGTGTGTCCATTGCCCGTTGATTGGTTACAAGGCTTGACTTAGGGTCAATATATTCGTAATGTGATTGGTTGTCTGGTTGACCATCGACCTTGCTCGTTTTTAGGCTTGGCTTTTCTATGTCTTTATGGAAACTTTGACCGCTCTCTTGCTGCTGCAGTTGTTGCTTGCGGTTGGAACAGCTCCTTCCATTTCACTAACGTCCTTGAATTAATAAAGAATAGACCGATTTAGCATGGCAAACCTCCCTAGGAGGTTGATGACTAGTCAACATGGCAAACTAGTCAAACATCCAAAAAGAAAGAAGACTTACTTCATAAATTCGCTTGTCAGCGCTTTTGCTTTGTCCTTTCCTTTAAACAAATTTTTAAAAGTGATTTTTTTTAAAAACTTATGTATAGAATTAAGTATAGAATTAAGTTCAAAGACCTAAAAATTAAATGCACCGATCTCTTCATCAAATCTTACATATGATAAATGTATATATACCCTCATATGTGACTGACTCATGTCTCTTCCTCAATAACAGCAACTGTTTTTATCTTACTCCTGTAAGATTAAAGAGACGTCGTATGGACTTTGTACCTGACGGTAATTAAGGCCAATCCGCCTTTCATGTAAAGATTATGAAGGATAATGTTCCCGATTCACCGTTTTCCATACATCGGTTCACTGGTCACAGATAAAGCTATCAAGCGAGGCTGCAAGGTAGTTTCAAAGGATTATTCAAGATTGAACCTTGCAGCCTCGATTGAATGCTTTGTGTTTGACCAGTGAAACGATGTATAGAAAGTGATAAAGAGCTTGAAGAATCATTCAACAGTTCTGCTTTGGTTATGCTTGGCTTACAAGTGAAAAACAAGCAAATGGTTCCTCACCTGTCTCGATGTAGAAAATGAATTTTTTTCGACGCCTTATCTTCAGCTGTAAATAGGTTAAAAGATTAAAGGAGAACATCAAAAAGGTCCCCCGATCCCTTCGCAAATCAGCATGTGAGTTTAGAGTTGTATGTATTGAACTTTGAGTATATTGGTAGTGTATGTGAGTGAAAGTTGGCCAAATTGGAAACCAGTATTCACAATTAATTCTCCAGACATGCACTATAGGAACTAGATTATTTATATCCGAGCACACATTTACAGAAAACAATCAGTCAGTGGTAACCTGTCAAACTAGTTAAACAAGTTTGTGAGAATTTCAAAGTAAAAATCAAAGACTTACGTTTCTTTCTTCCATTGTAGTGTTTAAAACAGAAACACGCAATACACAGCAGTACTACAAAAGCAATGGAGCCCAGGACCCCAGCTACAATAGGAATCACGTAACTTGTGGATTTCTGTTGGCTAACGACATGAGGAGCTAAATAGCAAACAAACAAACAAACCGTTAGAAAACGATTAGAAAATACCATACATTTATAGTTAGATCTATAATTATCATAATCTTTACCTGAATATTGCTTGACAATTTTTGATGTAATTTATTTCTGAACAAATCGTGACAAATGTCAAGCTCAAGCCATATATGGAAGCCGTTACTTTGATTCTCGCACAATTCATTTTCATATTAATTCATTGTCATCAGTTCAAACTTACAGTACTTATAGTGAAAAGTATGGCTTATAACTGTCAAAAAAGACAGTTTCAAAAATACTTTTTTTCAAAATAAGCTTGCTGGACAGAATCAAAAGTGATAAAAGCGACAAATATATCTTTCAAGTTCAAGTTAACTTCAAGTGCATGCAGCTGTTGAGATCGGAGCATGTGCTTTGGATGTCAGTGTTGAATTATACCTCCTTAGCTTGAAGAATTTCACCGCTATCTTCTTTGAATGATGAATAATCTGAAAATTGTATTTACTCAAGATTTGCTTTTATCTAAAAATCAAGCCTCCATCTTGCTCTGTGTTTTTTTTCCTGTCACTGTCACTGCCATTATCATTATCATTGTATTGTCATTGTCATTTGCCAAAATCCCATAAACAGCAAGTCGTTTTTCCATGCAAAAAATTACCTTAATTCCTATTTGACACCAAAATGGAAATAACAAAAAAAAATTCTAGATAATAATAACCAAAAACATTCTTGGAATATTTTTCTTCCTTGGGTCAACTGGTTTACATTTGCTTCTTTCAGACATATGAATACAAGGTTTAGGTCTTACCTATCACATTTGTCTTGGAAACATAGGCAGGCTCACTGAACATTTTAGCATAAGCATACACTCGGATATCGTAATCCGATTCAGGTTCAAATAAATCAGCTCTTAGAAGATACACCCTTAGATCACCATTGACCATTTCGTCTACTCTTGTCCAGACAGCAGAGGAGTTTTTCTTACGATACTCCAGCACAAATTGTTTTACTAAAGGTCGTCCTGGCACTTGCTTGAAAACCCACGACACATAATAGCCGTCAGAAGAAACACTGACTATCACATTGGTGGGGGGAGAAGGTCTTCCTGAAAACAAAACAAGACAAACTGCCATACGAAACTCTTAAAAAAGAGAATGGTTACAATATGGTGTGGCAGCACTGGATTTTTGCCTATACCAATCATGAGATAAGTGCCAACGTGGTAATAACGATAAGGAATACAATAGTTGATGACGCCACCCCCTCTTCGGAGTTAAAAATAAGAAGAAAAAAGGATAGGATCAGGGTAAAGCCTTAAAAGTACTCTATTTGATGCCTTTCTAAGTAATAGTCACGCCCCTTGAAATTGTTTTGGATCTGTCACTGCATGAGATGAATTGTGAAGATAATGATGGCAAGGATGTCGATTGTCAATTTTTTTCCCTCCTTGCTTCATAGATAAAAAATGCATCTTATATTAAGAATTGCCAATGAACAATATAATAAGCGAATGAAATGTACCCAGTTTTTTCCAACTTACCCAGCAAATATAGCACTTGCTGTGGTCCATTTGTGTCATAAACAGCGGACATGCTGAAACGCCCGGCTTCCTCTCTATTAATCCCACGCACAGCAAATCGGTACTTTACACCAAACTCAAGATCACTTAGCGTGTATGTTGTTGGGCTCGGTGGAAGATTACGAGTGAAATTCCACTGGGAATCAGTGTCTGATAACTTCTTGTACCATACTTCAAAGGTCTGTATGGGGCCTCCGTCATATCCAGGAATCCATGAGATGGTGACTGTTGTATTAGATCTTGATATCATTGTGATAATTGGAGCTCCGGGAATTGCTGAAAGGATTAAAATTCAAAACGAAATATATATAATTTTTTTCTCATTAGCGTGTAATTTTGAAAATCTGAGAAAATGGAGTTGGAAGAGAATTCTGGCAGTAGTGGAATCAAGTTCGAGCTCCGCTGGGCTCGGTGTCGTATGTGAGTAAAGTTGTTTGTTGGTTCTCTCTTGTGCTTCGAGGGTTTTTCCGGGTTCTCCGGTTTTTCCTCTCTCCTCAAAAATCAACTTCTAAATTCTAATTGGAATGCAGTGGAGTAAGAGCCACTCTGTGGATTCCACTGTTAATTCTCATTTATCATATTTATCATATATATTTATCATTTATATGTATTATGTATTATTGTCATAGAGATAATAAAACTGGCACAACTGTGTGTAACCTACAGCGCTTTCAAGACCTCATATATTTTGAAGACTTCGATGTCGTCTGTGTGAATGAAACTTGGCTTAATAGCGACTTTAATGATCAAGAAATATTACACCCTGGCTATACCATCTACAGTTCGACTTTTCGTTTTCTTAATACCGGCCTTTATTATTGACAAATTCGTTTTTCTCGTTTTGCGCTAGAAAATACAAAAAATCTTCCTCATTCTCACCCAACCCCCCCCCCCCCCCCCTTAATTTGAAAACGAGCACGGTGACCCCTATTTTTTATTTCATTTTTGAGTTTCACCTATGACTATGGAAGTTCTTTTTGTAGACAAAGTTTGAAGACAAGTTCATTGCAGGATCTATGGGTCCCGAACCACGTTAAGGTCTATTTCTGAAAAGAAAGGAAGCTACGAAACACAACTAATACAAATATGATACTCACATATTACTGTAACAGTGGTCGAGTGCTTAGCTGTGCCTTCTCTAGTTGAAGCAAGACAAGCGTACTCTCCATGATCACCACTCTGGATATTAGTAATGGTTAAGTGACCACCGTTCACTTCAGATCGGCCCAACGGCAGACTTTCATTGACACGTATCCATGTCAGCCTAACAAATCCTTTATCAGATACCGCATCACAGACAAGGTTAATCGTCTTACCAATGAAAACTGTTTCTACACTTGGTGGCACGGTGGTGAATAGTGGAACTACGAATAGAAAGAACTAAATCTCTTAATAAACATCCATCACTCCTCGTAGGGGGCTTTTCCGCGAGGTTAATTCGCTTTGCACGCTCACCACGCTGTGATGGGTATCAGTAATAGTTTAATAACCACCGTTAACTTTAGATCGGTCCAATGGCACAGGTACATTGACACGTATCCATGTCAGCTGAACTGGTGATCCTTTATCAGATACAGCATCAAAGACTAGGTTACTGTAATCGTCTTACCAATGAAAACTGTTTCTACACTTGGTGGCACGGTGGTGAATCGTGGAACTACGAAAAGAAAAAAAATATCTTAATAAACATCCATCACTCCTCGTATGGGGCTTTTCCGCGAGGTTCGCTTCCCACGCACTGCCTCAATATATATATACATATTGACGACAAACAACACTCAACTCACATGTTGATATTTACGGAGGGAGGAAAACCTGAGAAACCAGAGAAAATCCCTCATGGCAAGGGAGAGAACAACACATAATAATAATAATAATAATAATAATAATAATAATAATAATAATAATAATAATAATAATAATAATAATAATAATAATAATGATGGGAAGCTGTTACATAGCGCATATTACAATGTCTCGATGCGCTCTACAATTGTGACCAGTGGAGGACTTTACGGGTTTTAAATTAAGGCGCTATTAGTAGCCGTGCAGCTTACAATCATGAGTGATTTGTAAGTAATTAGTGTTATGCCTCCAAATTGGGATAGGCTGTTGAACCGGGACACAATCCCCTACTCTTATACGAATAATTCAACAGATTCTTTTATGTCCCCCATTTACAGGTTAAGGTATTTGCCCCAGCAAATTTGAGGTCATTTTGAAAAATTCAATAAATTTATTGATTTTACTTTAGTCCTTGTTGATGCTACTAAATCACTATATAGACTATGGTGAATCATTCTACCTGAGTTTGGTGGACCATAAGGCCCATAAAGGTGTTTATTGGATTAGCGTTCATTAACAGGTGAATTCACGGGGTTTTTTTCATTTTTCTCCTTGAATATCATTTGTTGTTTGAAAGTAATAGTTGATAAATGTTCAGTATCTAGAGGCAAAATAATGTTGTTTTGCGACAAAATTTTGATTTTCCATAGAATACATGTCACTGTCACTGTCACTGTCACTGTCACTGTCACTGTCACTGTCACTGTCACTGTCACTGTCACTGTCACTGTCACTGTCACTGTCACTGTCACTGTCACTGTCACTGTCTTGTCATTTTCACTGTCATTTGCCAAAATCCCATACACAGCAAGTCGTTTTTCCATGCAAAAAATTATGTTAATTCCTATTTGACACCATAATGGAAATAACAAAAAAAAATTCTAGATAATAATAACCAAAAACATTCTTGGAATATTTTTCTTCCTTGGGTCAACTGGTTTACATTTGCTTCTTTTAGACATATGAATATAAGGTTTAGGTCTTACCTATCACGTATGTCTTGGAAACATAGGCAGGCTCACTGAACATTTTAGCATAAGCATACACTCGGAAATCGTAATCCGATTCAGGTTCAAATAAATCAGCTCCTAGAAGGTACACCATTCTATCACCATTGACCATTTCGTCTGCTCTTGTCCAGAAAGCATGGGAGTTCTTCTTACGATACTCCAGCACAAATTGTTTTACTAAAGGACGTCCTGGCACATTTTCGAAATCCCATGACAGATAATAACCGTCAGAAATAATGTTGACTATTACATTGGTGGGGGGAAGAGGTTTCTCTGAAACAAAACAAGACAAGCTAATTGTATAGAAAAGCCCCTGGCTGTTATAATTAGCCTGTGCCCCAGAACAAGGAATCACACAACTGTAAATGTATTGATGTAAAAAAAAATGGTACTTATTTAAAATAAAGTTCAAGTTCAAGTTCAAGCTGCGATTGTCCTAGGAAACTCTTAGTAAATATAAAGACAATAGTAACAACTGTGGATCGACATTTGTCCATGCCATTTATTTCAATTTTCTTTGTCAAAAAGAGTGGTTGGTTTAAATGCCGACCAACATCTAACATCGGTGGATAACTCGGGTATGACAACGCCGAAGCTACAACTAGTAATAGTGGTTGATTTAAAAGACCAACATCTAACATCGGTGGAGACCCCAGGTACGACACCGCCGAAGCCAATACGAGTCATTAGAAAAAAACCTACTAATGGTCTATCACCAATCGAGCCCTGTGATTGGCTGAGCCGGTTTTGAAAACCAAAAAATATATATTTAAAGCAAAATCCAAAACTTTTTGCATCCTTTTATTGGACCGATTAGTAGGTTTTTACTAAAACAATTAGACCTCTCGCCCTTGTAGACCATTCGGACTCGAGGACTAATTGTTAATTATACAGCTTGTAATAGTGGTTGATTTAAAAGACCGACATCTAACATCGGTGGAGACCTCGGGTACGAAAACGCCGAAGCTACAACTGGTAATAGTGGTGGATTTAAAAGACCGACATCTGACATCGGTGGAGACCTCGGGTACGACAACGCCAAAGCTAATACGAGTCATTATACAGCTGGTAGTAGTGGTTGATTTAAAAGACCAACATCTAATATCGGTGGAGACCTCGGGTACGAAAACGCCGAAGCCAATACGAGTCATTATACAGCTGGTAATAGTGGTTAATTTAAAAGACCGACATCTAATATCGGTGGAAGTCTCGGGTACGACACCGCCGAAGCCAATACGAGTCATTATACAACTGGTAATAGTGGTTGATTTAAAAGACCGAGATCTAACATCGGTGGAGACCTCGGGTACGAAAACGCCGAAGCTACAACTGGTAATAGTGGTTGATTTAAAAGACCGACATCTAACATCGGTGGAGACCTCGGGTACGAAAACGCCAAAGCTAATACGAGTCATTATACAGCTGGTAATAGTGGTTGATTTAAAAGACCGACATCTAACATCGGTGGAGACTCGGGTACAACACCGCCGAAGCTACAACTGGTAATAGTGGTTGATTTAAAAGACCGACATCTAACATCGGTGGAGACTCGGGTACAACACCGCCGAAGCTAACACGAGTATTATACAGCTGGTAGTAGTGGTTGATTTAAAAGACCGACATCTAACATCGGTGGAGACTCGGGTACAACACCGCCGAAGCTAACACGAGTATTATACAGCTGGTAGTAGTGGTTGATTTAAAAGACCGACATCTAACATCGGTGGAGACTCGGGTACAACACCGCCGAAGCTAAAACGAGTATTATACAGCTGGTAGTAGTGGTTGATTTAAAAGACCGACATCTAACATCGGTGGAGACTCGGGTACAACACCGCCGAAGCTAACACGAGTATTATACAGCTGGTAGTAGTGGTTGATTTAAAAGACCGACATCTAACATCGGTGGAGACTCGGGTACAACACCGCCGAAGCTAACACGAGTATTATACAGCTGGTAGTAGTGGTTGATTTAAAAGACCGACATCTAACATCGGTGGAGACTCGGGTACAACACCGCCGAAGCTAACACGAGTATTATACAGCTGGTAGTAGTGGTTGATTTAAAAGACCGACATCTAACATCGGTGGAGATCTCGGGTACAACACCGCCGAAGCTAACACGAGTATTATACAGCTGGTAGTAGTGGTTGATTTAAAAGACCGACATCTAACATCGGTGGAGACTCGGGTACAACACCGCCGAAGCTAACACGAGTATTATACAGCTGGTAGTAGTGGTTGATTTAAAAGACCGACATCTAACATCGGTGGAGATCTCGGGTACGACAACGCCAAAGCTAACACGAGTATTATACAGCTGGTAGTAGTGGTTGATTTAAAAGACCGACATCTAACATCGGTGGAGACCTCGGGTACGAAAACGCCAAAGCTAATACGAGTCATTATACAGCTGGTAATAGTGGTTGATTTAAAAGACCGACATCTAACATCGGTGGAGACTCGGGTACGAAAACGCCGAAGCTACAACTGGTAATAGTGGTTGATTTAAAAGACCGACATCTAACATCGGTGGAGACTCGGGTACAACACCGCCGAAGCTAACACGAGTATTATACAGCTGGTAGTAGTGGTTGATTTAAAAGACCGACATCTAACATCGGTGGAGACTCGGGTACAACACCGCCGAAGCTAACACGAGTATTATACAGCTGGTAGTAGTGGTTGATTTAAAAGACCGACATCTAACATCGGTGGAGACTCGGGTACAACACCGCCGAAGCTAACACGAGTATTATACAGCTGGTAGTAGTGGTTGATTTAAAAGACCGACATCTAACATCGGTGGAGACTCGGGTACAACACCGCCGAAGCTAACACGAGTATTATACAGCTGGTAGTAGTGGTTGATTTAAAAGACCGACATCTAACATCGGTGGAGACTCGGGTACAACACCGCCGAAGCTAACACGAGTATTATACAGCTGGTAGTAGTGGTTGATTTAAAAGACCGACATCTAACATCGGTGGAGACTCGGGTACAACACCGCCGAAGCTAACACGAGTATTATACAGCTGGTAGTAGTGGTTGGTTTAAAAGACCGACATCTAACATCGGTGGAGATCTCGGGTACGACAACGCCAAAGCTAATACGAGTCATTGTACAGCTGGTAATAGATTTTTCTTTGGTATGAAATTTACGTTTTTATGGGGAAAACTACCATGTTCTCTAGTATGCTACGACCTTAAAGGAAAGTGCCTATGTGGTAATGATGATAAGGAATACAAGCCTAGGGTGATAACGAAGATGAATTGTAAAGAAGATAGTGATTTGAACATATTTGATTATATTCTTATAGAACGGGCACTATATATATCATAAATCATCATCATAAGGAATGTTGAATATCAAGTGTCATTATTCATGCTACATACATCAAGAATAAACCTCCCCATCTTGTATTAACAATTGCCAATCAACAATGATCATAATACAAATATTGTTTCTTCTACAAATATTGTTACTTCGATAAATAATCAACAATGAGCTAATGAAAATATAGCCAGTTTCTGTCCTACTTACCAGGCAAATCTGGCACTGGCTGTGGTCCTTTTTTGTCATAAAGAGCGGGCTGGCTGAACCTCCCAGCGCCCTCGCTATTGATCCCACGTACAGAAAATGTGTACTTAACACCCAACTCAAGATCACTTAGCGTGTATGTTGTTGTGCTCGATGAAGGAATACGAGTGAATTTCCACTGGAAATCAGTGTCTGTTGACTTCCTATACAACAGTTCAAAGGTCTGTATGCGGCCTCCGTCATATCCAGGGATCCATGAGATGGTTGCTTTTGTACCAGATCTGGAAATCATCTTGATATGAGGTACACCAGGAATTGCTGAAAGGAAAATTAAAAACTAAAAAGGCATTTTTATCCGAATTTTATTTTCTATAGAATTTGTTTATTTTGGAAAATCTGAAAAATCTGGTAGAGAATTCTGGCAATTGTGGAATCAAGAAATAATAAGGATAATAGAGATTTGCTGAAAAGAAAGGAAACTAGAAAACACATCTAATACAATTATGATACTCACAGATTACTGTAACAGTGGTCGAGTGCTTAGCTGTGCCTTCTCTAGTTGAAGCAAGACAAACGTACTTTCCATAATCACCTCTCTGGATATTAGTAATGGTTAAGTGACCACCGTTCACTTTAGATCGGCCCAACGGTAGCGGTCCAATGACACGTATCCATGTCAGCTGAACTGGTAATCCTTTATCAGATACAGCATCACAGACTAAGTTAATCGTCTTACCGATGCGAACTGTTTTGACACTTGGTGGCACTCGTGTGAAACGTGGAACAACTATGAAAGGAAATACCAAAACCTTTTATCAAACATCCATCATCAATGCAATAGAATCTATAATGGAATACATTGTCGTTGAATAAAAGGATGTCCAATAAAAAAGGTATGAAGACTATAGAGGAGTATTGCAACATCACGTGATGGCAGCCATGTTGGATGGCAGGAACAATACAATCGTTTTACATGAGAAAGAATTCAATTCCAGAGGGGGAGGGGATTTTGTTGTTCTGCCATCTAACCACAGGTATCCCAAGCTGTATTATGGGCGCCAACACGTGATGGTGCTAAACCTCTGGGGCCGGTTGTTGAAAGGCTCGATTAGCGCTAATCTACGATTAAATAGCCTAATCGGGGTTTAAATTGTAATCTTGGTTTTGGATTCGGTTGTTCAAAGCACGATTAGTGTAGATCTAGGGTTAAATGGTGGGTTAAATTTAACACAGCTAGGGAGGTGGGTTAAACTACTAATCCAGGATCAAAATAAACAAGTTTGAAACAAAATGGCGGATTTGTTGTTCAATGTTTAAGCTGCACGACCGCGAAGACCTCGAATATATCGATTCAAAACATCTCAAATCGACGAATTTACTGATAAGGAGCTCCGTATGAGGTATAGATTTGGTCGACAGTCTATTATTTTCATTACGAATCTCATTTACGACGACCTGAGGCGAAAGACAAAGCGAAGTCATGCTCTTTGCCCGATCGACCAAGTGTTAATAGCCTTGAGGTTTTATGCCAGTGGCAGTTTTTTCCAAGTTATTGGCGACACTGTTGGTGTGGACAAAGCAACCGTTTCTTGAGTGGTGTTTTCCGTAACACAAGCACTTATTGCACGTCGAGACCAGTTTATCAAGTGGCCGTCCAACCAAGAAATTCAAGAAATCAAAAATGCCTTCTTTCAGCGAGGTGGATTCCCAGGCGTGATTGGTTGCGTTGACGGAACACACATCAGAATTCAGGCACCCCACGAGTACGAGAAAGCATATGTGAAAAGGAAAAACTACCATTCTGTCAATGTTCAGGGGATATGCAATCATGAAGGTAAACAAAGCCACTTGATCATGAATATGTTAATCAGGGACCATATCAGAAATGTTCAGGGGAGGGGGGATATGTTAATTGTGCTTTAAAAATTTGTAGACCTCCCTTGACTAATAAATAAAAATACCTCCCTCACTATCTATTCACTATCTATTTTTTTAAATGGTCAATCAACCTTCCTTTCTATTCCAAGAGCTTTTAACAGTTTTTAAAAACATTTGGGCCATCCCGATCCATCTCCACCTCTCTGTCCCCCTCCATGTATGCTATACTTTTTATTCTTCTTCATAAAATCTTTGATCAAAGACTCTTAAAACAGTTAAAAACTACTAACTTTATAGTAATAATATTTGCTTTCTTGAATATACCAATTATATATATATTAAAATATATAAACCAAAGAAATTGTAATTAGTATAGGAATATGTTTTATGATGAAAACAGAAATAAGGAATCTAAAAAATTTCAGGTATGTTTACAAATCTGGTGGCAAGATGGCCTGGAAGCACACACGATAGCCATATATTCAGAAATTCCAAGATTCACGACCACTTGATGAGAACACACAGATCTTTGGAAGATGGTATATTGATAGGTATATATGAATAATCTCATTCATTTTATTTTAATTCAAACATAATCTATTAATAATACAATTGGCAGATTATTATTACTGATCCAATTACACTCCCCTTGCTAATAACTCACTATAGAAAGCCTTTCTTGGTCCAACAATAATATTGTTTGTATATTTGAAATAAATTTAAAAAATTTTGCTTTCTTGATTCTAGGTGACATTGGTTATGCATGCAGCTGTTTTCTGATGACCCCATATGGGAGACCAGCTAATAAAGCCCAAGAAAATTACAACAAATCTCTTTCAAAGACAAGAGTAGCCATAGAGCAGACCTTTGGTCGATGGAAACGAAGGTTTCATGTGTTGCACTCTGAGATGCGAATGCACCCAGAAAGAGTTAAAAACTAAAAACTAAAACAGAAAGAGTGTATGCGGTTGCAGGGGCATGTGCAGTTCTACATAACATTGCAATCCTTCGAAATGAGCCAATAGACAATGAAGAAGAGGAATGTGATGACAGTCCTGAAATGGAACCTTATCATGGTCCAGAACGGGGCCTTCTCCTAAGAACCCATATTTGCAACACTTTTTTTCCTTAAATATTGGTGGATATAGGTTCCACTGCTTTATCAGTATTTATATCTTCAAAAAGACCTTGTGCATTTCTGTTTTTT
This sequence comes from Anthopleura xanthogrammica, assembly GCA_964019055.1. Taxonomy (NCBI): domain Eukaryota; kingdom Metazoa; phylum Cnidaria; class Anthozoa; order Actiniaria; family Actiniidae; genus Anthopleura; species Anthopleura xanthogrammica. The sequence goes on from OZ025210.1 coordinate 11,653,929, forward strand.
TTTTCTGTTTTAGTTAATAATGATAACATTTATCAAATAATTATCATGTCTTGATAATTATTTGATAAATGTTATTTATTTATAAAACAGAAAAGAAAAAAAAACAGAAACGCACAAGGTTGCCTTTTTGAAGATACATATACTGATAAAGCAATGATCTTTGAATTGCAGTGTTATGGAGGTTAAAGCAAATATTTTGAATCATTAGGATAAGACTGTGTCCCGTCTACACCAGTTATGTGGGGATACGTTTCCTGGGCCTCCATTTATTAACTTGGCCTTGGTCAAAAATACTAAGGCAGCATTGAAATTGAAACAAAATATTCATTATAAACACTGAGATATGAACATCTTCATACACAACTGGTTTTGTGAGCCGTAAAAAAAGGGGGCAAAACATTTTGCAATGCCATTGAAGTAATGAAACCAAAGTTCTAATCACAATACAATTGAATTTTTAATTCAATTTATCATTTCCATAAATAAATATATTTCACATAAATATATAATATATTGCATTTTTTGTAATAAATACTTTTTCAGTAATTATTAAACAATTCCAAGATACATCTTGATAAATCTTGTTATTCTCAAATTCAGAGAAAAAACTGACAAAATTTAGTCATAAAAAATGGAAATATTAATAATTGCCCATTAATTTTGAAAAGATTACATTAAATATATACAATAATAATAAATCATGATAGATATGAATATATGGTTAATTTTCTTTTTGCACTTTTTTTCCAAGAAGCAATATTTCCAATTCAAGCTTCTTTCTTTTAAGTTTTTGATTAACTTGTTTTTCTTTGAGGGCATTAAACTGCTCCCTCATCACATCCTGCTGGGTGACTCTCTTTGGCTTCTTGGTACTGCTAGCAGCTGTGGCAAAGACCAAATCATCCTTCACCTGTGCAATAATTGGATCATCAACCAGCTGGTTGCTTATGCCTGCACAATCATCTGGGATAGCAGCTACCAGTAGGTTTGGATCTCCACCAACTGCTGTGTGTGCTTCATCTGCAGGTCATAATAATTAGGACTAAATCAATAATTTATTTCGTCTGATGATACTATATAGTTAATCATACTGCAATAATTTTACTCATGAATTGGCTCAATCTCATAATCATGACCAAAAAATATTATATTGAAAAACTATGAGTCTGCAGTGTCTTATTAGTTTGAAAATTTTCAATAGACCTTTTTTCCTTGGGCATGATGTTTTCCCATTGTAACAGATAATGGATATAACTGAAACATTAAGAATCTTATCCTTGAGAGAATGACACATGGTCTGAAATGGGAAAACATTGTGCCCAAGGTAAAGAGATCTATTGTCATCAAAGTGATAGCATGCATACATAAGGTCATATATATTCCATACTTTCATATTTTCTATTACTTTATTCTTTCTATAATAATCATGTGTATGCTTCATGCACACAGTTTTTATCACATATCAATTCATTGAATTAAATTGTACCAAAATATTGAAAATTATAAAAATAAAGTATTCTATAAATGCCATTAGCCTCTGATTATAAGCTTAATAAATACTTTGCACAACATACCATTTTTGGAGTACAAAAACACAAGTAGAGAATAACAGAATCATATCACAAAGAGCTTATTTTCAAATGAGTAATTTTATATTTAATACAAGTATAATTATGATTGTTTATAGTACCTGGCTCAGACTCTTTGAAAAAACATTTTGGACATTCGAAAGGGTCTGGATCACAGTAGACTCTAGTGCTTGAACCTGCAGACTGGCCAATATGCACCCCACCAGTTGTAATCTCCACTGGATGTGAGCATCTAGGACAAGTCATCTCATACTCGTCTCCTTGGCCATATTTTTCAATCAGATCTGGGCAAGAAGAAAAAATAGCTCCAACTTTAACTATCATACATGCATTGTTGGCATGTTTTCGGTCTATTCGATCAACTATAGCTTATTAAATAGGAGTTAATTTAGCTTAGGTGAATAGTTTTAAGTTAATAATCATTTTTGAATCGCTTTGGATATTTTTTTATGGAAACTACGGCCGTTTTAAAGCATAATTAGCTTATTAGGCTTTAATATTATTATATAAAACCAAAAAAAAACTCGAAATGATCAAAATAAAACAATACTCCCTTGATTGTTTGTCTGGACATCCACCAGCATTTAAAATTTTCAGCATTAAAAAGCTTATTTCAGACTTCTTTTGGTTCCCGATCGACGAGCACTACATTTCTTCTAGACGTATGCCACTCTGAAGACACTCCCAAAAATGCTTTCTTTAGTATTTTGTTTTTGAAAATATCACAATCTGAGCTAAAAACGAATTTTGAACTGATTATTAAAGTAAAATGTCTTCTCCTCCATCCGCCATGTTGAGTTATGAACATCTTAATCAAAGCCGCCGAAAGGAATGCTAGATGCGCAGCGCAGAGGCTGCGCACACAAGCTTTTTTTTAAATATAGGCGGGAAAAGCTAGCTGATAGCATTATAATTATATGGATATGACGCTGGATACATGTCGTTTTAGTAATTCAAACAATTTCATTTTATTAATGACATTTAAAAATAATTTTCAATGGTTTTTACAAGCTATCTTACCTGACTCAAAACCCTCGAGGCCATTGAATTGCGGAGTGTCGCCGTAGATCTCGATAATCTTGTTGCTAACCTCCGAAGGTGCTTTAGGCGGGGGTCCTCCACCTGTCTCCTTTGACGCTTTTTTGAATAAGCAGTATTCTTTTTTGGCCACGCTACTTAGATTTTTCCACTTGTCTTTAATTTCTTTCGCCGTCCTTTTTTCAGTTCCAAGCGCATTCTCGGCTTCCGTAACTTCTAACCATATTTTTGGGGTTTTTTTATTTGTGATCGTATTTGTGAATTTACTTTGCAAAATATCCAAATTTTGCTCCACCTTTTCAGTCAAAATGGCAATTTCCGAAGCAGAAAAATTAGATTTGCGCACTTTTTTCCCTTTTGTTTCCAATGTTCCGGTTTACTCTGACAAAGCTGCCATTTTGAACACTGCAAGCCCCTATTGCATTGTGGGATGCTAATCATGGATTCAGTCACGTAATCCACAGGTTAGCTAATCGGCCCTCTAATCCAGCTTTGAACAACGGCTTTTAAACCATGGATTTACTATCCCAAGATTAACAAATTTAACCTAGGATTAGGCTTAAACCTGTATTAGTTTAATCGAGCTTTTGAACAACCGGCCCCTGTTGCACATTTACCCTAAATTCGTGCCGGGGGAGGGGGGGGCTGTTATTGAAAAATATTAACATTTCAATCCTCAAGAGAAGGAAAAGCTTTTGTTCACTCCTATAGATTGGAAAATGCAAGGATTCTTTATCTCTCTGACTTATCTACGAACACTAGGATGAATGATTATAATTTTCAACACTTACTCACGACAACAAGTCTGGTAGACTTCGATTTTCCTTTTCCAATAGAGTTTGATGGTGTACAAGTGTAAGTTCCCGCATCTGATGTCTTGATCGACCGTACAAGAAGAGTCCCTTCTTGAAGTACTTCATACTTGGGCTTAGCGAGTTCCCTTCCACCACGTGACCAGGTGGTTGATACTGTACCAGGATTGGCTTTAGATACGCAGGGTAATCTTGCATCTGAGCCTTCGGCAGCTGAAGCCACATCCTCAATGAGAATGATATCTGGAGGGACTGTAGAAAACAAATCACTGTTAACGTCATATTAAACCGTGCAACCCCGCACGAATAAAACCCAATAGACGTTGATAACGGGAGATCTGAAATGGTCGATCTGAGACCAGTAGGAGTTGCTGGGTTTCAACATGAATTTTCGTGAATTAATGCAATAAGTAGTGACGCAAATAAGCAATTTAGTACAATTCAAGCGTGATTGCAGCTATGCATTTCCAACATTTATGAGATGAGCATTCAGCATCCCACAATTCTTATCGACCATTCCAGATCTCACCGATAGGTCTGTGTAGAACTTTCGTATAACTGTGAAAAATTCACGCGTTGTGATTGGTTCAAGTCGTCAATTCCGTGATGCCGCGCCAGTAATAGGAAATCTGCTCTTTGCAGTATTGGTAACCAATCTAAAAGCAAACACGACTTGTAACAGACAAGCACTGTGCTAATACTAAAGTACATGGATGCTAGATTGTTCTCTTACACTGAACTTCCAGGAAAACACTTTGTCCTGGATGGGAAAGGATACTGGATCCCGTCGGGTCAAGGGTTCTAGCTGTACATTTATAAACCCCGGAGTCTTTTCTACTGCAATTTTTTATGTAGAGTTTCCCGCCAACGAGCACGGAAATTCCTGTCTTTGATAACGGTGATACGACAGTGCCATCTTTTGTCCAGAGGAATCGTGCATTGGTAGTTGAGATGCTGGAATCTATGTTACAATCCAAGACCGCTGGAAAACCCTCCTTTGTAGTTTTACGATTTGAAGGAATGACTTGAGGATTTCCTAATGAAAATATAATATACAAAGGTATGACGTAATCCACTAATATGCACATTTACCCCACACCATAGAAAATACCGCCAATCAGAAAGCAGGAAAGCCGTTGTATATTCGTCGGTATTTCACTCTTCCTTCTCATCATGCACTTCGCGTTGAATCTACGCATTTGTATTTTCTATGGTGTGGGATGAAATGGTTATACAATGGTTTCTCATGGCATACCGTGGATATCCCACTCGTCACTTGTATTTTCTTTGTATACAAACTCGCCTAAAGGCTCGTGTGTATACTAGAAACTACAAGTGACTCGTGGGATATTCCATGGTATGCCACTCGGAACCATTGTGTAACTAGTATATAGTATATCAAGATATAAAATCATAATGATCAATAGCGAAGCGCGCAGATGACGTCAGTATCCAGTTCATGTTTATGTAGAACAAACTTAGCACATATCGTCTCCTGGCGCCAAGCAAATGTGCCGATGTCTAATAATGTGATAGTTGTTCTTTGTGTTTTCTTAGGCGGCGCTTGCCTCAGAGACACTTAGATTTGACGCGGCAAATGTTCAACGTCTTAATTGGGCCTAAGTGAATGATTCTTTTTTTTTTTATCAATTCAATTATCTTGTTAGCTGTGCTTACGTTTAACCTCAACGTCGAACTCAAAGCTGATATTCCCAACCACGTTGGTTGCAGAGCACATGTAACGGCCAGCGTCTGATGTTTCTGCTCGATTTATAGTCAACCGACGACCAGATGGTTTTATCGTCGTTCTTCGCAATGGTAGCTCGTTATCCAGTCGAATCCATTTAATTCTAGGCTTAGGAATTCCCCCAACACGACATTCAAGATTAATGGACGAGTTTTCAAATAAGATTACCCTTTTCAATGGAAGTTTAAGGAAGAATGGATGTGCTAAAAATAGAATATAAAAGTGTTACGAATAGTCCTGTCACTGTGAGTTAAATATCCCAATTCGCGATACCAAAACATGAATATACTACCATGTAGTTATGATCATCTTTGTAAATAGCAATGAGCCCGGGGGTGAGGTAGGGTGGGGGATCCCCACATAATAGAGCGGGGATGCCCGTCAAAAATTTTACCAAAATTAGTTATAACAATCGAAAGTTCAAGTTGATTTTCGTTTGAACACCCTAAAAGGTACCCTGGGTGTCAGAGTTCCTTGTCTATGCGAGGAGCGGAACGACGAGACTATTTTGGGAGGAGCGAAGCGACAGGAAGTGAACTCTAAAGCGAGGCTGCCCGTTGAGATGTCTCGAGCGGCCAGAGGGGCTCGTCCCCCGGGGGCTCCTTTCTCCGCGACTCGTTTTTTGTTTGTTTAATTTGTTTGCTCGCTTGTTTGTTTGTTGTCTGTCTTGAATGAAGTGAGGTAGAATGACACTTTGAACCTAATAACGTTTTTGTGTTCCAAAACAGACAATCATAAATAGATATTCGAAAACTACATTTATTTAGTTTTCAGAAAATGTTCACTTTTATGGCAAAATATTGTAAAGCCCGTGCGAAATGTGAGGTGGCGCGTATAGGGGTTCTAAACACATCCTGATACCTTAAACCAGTAGAAGTATGTAACCAAACTTAGCACATGTATCTAGTTGTTAAGGTGACTGACTACTTTCGAACCGTTCAATTTGAGCCCACGATGTGCGCGCGCACAATAACCACTTATAACCGCATAACAACCTTCAAACTTTTATTGAGGAACTATACAGTTTTGAATTTCAACAGGGCAAACACCCCGTAATTTGCACGGGACTATATTTATCTTCGAATTTCCTAAAACAACAGGTAAAAATCAATCTTTTGAGAAAGTTTGAAAAAAACGTAATTATTAGAACTTTACGATTTTCGGTTTATTGATTTAACAAGATGCTGAACTTTAGCTTATTTTTAAAACCTTCTTCAAATATTTCTAGGTAATCTTCGAAAATTACGTTAAAGTAAATGTCCTGAGAAAATTGCTTCCAGAGCTATCTAAATGTTTGAGTTATGAATTTTTGTGTGCAAAGCTTGATTTCCGCCATTTTTCTTTCGAAATCTTGTCAAGATGATCATATCCAGAATTCATTATCTCGAAAACGAGCTCAGGACCCCCCATTTTTTATTCATTTTTGGAATCAGCGTTAAATTCTGTGTAAAATATTATTCTAAAAACATATTGTAATTATTCCTTGCTAAAGTAGTCAGTCACCTTAAGTTACTTAAAAAATAAAATATATATAAATAAAAGAGAGTGATTTCAAATGTCAGTTCATGGCGTTTTCTTAGCTCAGCGGCTGGCCTGGCCTCAGAGGCAATTATATTGCACACGACAATTATTCGACGTCTAAACCTTACCTTTTACGTTAAGTTTTATGGGAGTTCCTTGTTCGAATACCCCAGCTCCACCTGAAGTAGAAATCATCATTGCCCTACATCGATATATCCCTGAATCTTTGCGACTTACATGAGAAATAAGAATGGCAGACTGATTGACAATATGCAAGCGCCCCTTGAACTGGTCTGCTATATAAGGCTTCATATTCATAAACTGAATGAAAAATGAACTTTTGGAATTATTCAATCTCCAGTTGATAAGTTCGATGTTCTTGATGTTGGCTACGTTGCATTCTAAGACGACGTCTGAGCCTGAGTTGACATTGATAAGACGAGAACTCTCTTCTCCTTGAACGCCTGTTGAAAAACAGAAATCCGAGACTACAGTGACAAAGAAGGTGGACGACATAGAGGCACTCCAAAACATTTTGTACAGGGATGAGGTGCCGAGACTCTCGGCCCCTTACTCTTTTATGAACCAAATTTCAGCAAAAAGATAACCCTTTCATAAATACCTTTGCCTGAAAAGGTACCCCTTTCATATACTTTAATTTTGAAGAAGACAATATATGAATATCCATCGTTGCGTAAAACGGCGTGCAAGTTCGGCTTCATACTAGACATTTTTGCTCTATCCCTATTTTCGACTTCGTGTATTAAAAGAACAATAGGTACATCAAAGATTGTACGAAATTTGAACATCTTTAGAATTTGAACAAAAGATGCTTTTATTTCATTGTTGTTGAACAATAATTGTAGTCAGGTCATAAATTCAACATTGCCGGATTTCAAAATGATCCATCGCGCATTACATATACTAAATGTAATATCGTTAAATGAATATTATATAGTTTGAAATGCAAAAAATAAAAACTTACAAAAAAAGCCTCGTTATCAGTCTAGACACTTTTTTTTGCAACGATTCCTCAAAAATTCATAAATTCGTCAATTTGAAATTTTACTATTATCGTAGTTATCGATGTGACAAATGTGATGAATATTTTAGAATGTCACGCTAGCGTGACAGGGGCTATTCCTTGAATAGGAATTTTAGTTTTCCCTTTTCTATCCCCCAAAAGTCCACATTTTGGTTACGCCAAGTCAAATATTGCATACGCTGTGGTCCGTTTTGACCAAGCTCGCCCCCCCCCCCCCCTCTCAAAAGGGCATGCGTACGGGCCTGTCGAGTTCACATAATACCAGGGATTGGCTGAGGGCTCTCGGCCAATCAGAAGCAAGATAGTAAGTAATATGTATAATATTAAATTTGTGTTAGCTGATACCTTAAGATCCGATCATACGTCACGCAATCTAGTTTCCCGCTTTGCATGACGCAGTAAGAGATGTTACAAACTAATTACTGGGTTGCTATGGTAGCAAACCAGTCTTAAAATGAGATCCGTTTTTCGGGCGTCAGGTAGACCATAATTTCACACGTCATGATTGGTCGAGAACTTGTAAACAATGTCCAATGTCCAATGAAGTTGCCACACGACATCGAGGACGATGTATTTATAGTTTTTAGTGTTGTGTCACCATTAATTCATTCGTTCAGGGTTCGTGAAGTACTAGTTTGTCTGTAGGCATGTTGCGTACTATTGTCTTTAGGGTTTTTAACGCTACGCTTAAACTACTTACAAACACACACGCCTTACGTGGTAGACCCACACTAAAAGATGTTATTGAGCGATTTTGGAACGGGTTGGTCCACGTACTCAAAGAGAGAAGTGTTAGTATCTATGAGATATCTTTGAGAATCTATGAGCAAATATTTTAGTAGCCACGCACGCAAAGCGAACCGTTCAGCTGGGAATAATTTTAGGAAACAATGTGCAAGTTGTAGTTGGTCCATGACATAGTCTGTCCAATGAAGTTGTGTTATGTATTTGTGTACAAATATGATCGACAATTTTATAGAATTTGCCACATGATATCGAGCACGAGGTATTTATTCACCTTTTATTGCTTTCGGTGTTTGGCTGCCATTAATTCATTCGTTCAAGGTTTGTGGCCTACCATTGTCTTTAGCTTTTTTAACGGTATGCTTAAACTACTTACAAACGCACGTGCCGTACGTGGTAGATACACACTAAAACATGTTATTGAGCGATTTTGGGACGGGTTGGTCCACGTACTCAAAGAGAGAAGTCTGAGAATTTATGAGCTATCTTTGAGAATCTATGAGCAAACTACGGTATGAGAATCGTAGAACTAGACAAACTAGTCAAAATAGACTAAGAGAATCTATAAACTACCTAGCTATGATCAAACTAGATCTTACCAGATCTCAGATACAAAAAAACATACTGAGACAAACTACAGAACGAGAGACAAACTACAAAACGAGTGACAAACAAAGCTTTGATGAAAGCTGACTCCAAGAACTTGTAGAAGTCAGACGAGCTGATAGTGATCTACAAGAAAGCGAACTGCCAAGACTCCTTGTTGAATATTTCTATTTATGAAAATACAGAAAACAAAAACTGAGGGAAAAACAAATGACCAGTTAAACACATTTTGGCTAAGAGTATTTACATTGATAAAACGTTTGTTTTGCAGTGAACAGTTTCGATACTGAAATAGATATGTTTATTTTATCAGCTAGTCTTGAAAGGTACTCTAGTAGGTCAAGTAGAAATATAATATGCGTTGACAAGTCAGTAACGCAACACTAATGCCTTACTAGAATTTAAAATGTTTTTAATAAAGGGGGACTTTGAACCCAAAAGGAACACTTTGGTAAGAAATAATAGAGTATAAAGGATTGGTGAGTGGGCGAGCTCTCGCACAGGCAACCCAGTGAACGCTCCAAGAGCGTCTAGTTATGTCTTAAAATCGGTCCAAATGAAAAGTCGAGGGATCGCTTTCAAAGTGCTTGCGATGGGATCGGGTCAGTTTTTTAACCTAGAAAGCGGAATAAATAAAATAAAATAAATTAATTAAAAAGTAAATAAATTCAATAAATAAATTTTAAAATAAATACCCCTAATTGCAAGAAGGTTGTTAGAAAAAAAATAAAAAATAAAAAATAGATATTCATTAGAAATATGTTTCTTTATTTTCATTTTAAAGCCCTTTAGTTTTGATGAAAATAACTGTTTAGTAATATACCAACAAGAGTAATCCCAAAAATATAAATTTTTTTATTTTTATGTGACAACCTTCTTGTAATTAGGTGTAAATAAAGTAAAAAAGTAAACAAATAGATGAATAAATAAAAAAGTAAGTAAATTAATTAATTAAATGAATTAATAATAATTACTCATTCATTCCTTCATTCATTTATATTTTCGTTCATTCATCCATTCATATATTTATTCATCCATTCATTAATTCATTCATTCGTATTCATTCATTCGTCCATCCATTATTCATTCATATTTTCATTCATTCATTCATATTTTCATTCATATTTTCATTCATTCATTCATATTTTCATTCATATTTTCATTCATTCATTCATATTTTCATTCATTTATTCATTCATTCATAAATTTATTTAAATAATTCGGAATGAGTTATTCAAGATATTATTTTATTTTTATTTTATGTGACAAACATTTCTTTTGAAAATTAATTTCGAAATCCTTGGAACTGTTTGCGATGGAGAGTATGGATTTAGTTTGATATTTCTGGAAATTATTAGAGTCCTCAATAGAATTGGATGAGAGTTATTTACGAAAAATTGGTTTACGCGTGTTGCTGTTGACAGCCCGTGTGGATTGTGACGCCTGGGTGATTTTGAAAGTTTTCTTCGCAAAAGCAGACGAAGTATGTACAAAAATCGATCAATAAATCAAATGATAGCTTTCAATATACTTGCGATGGCATTAGGTCAGTTTTTACAACTGACACTAAAAGGTGAAATTTCAATTAGCAATGGATAAAATCTGGAATGAATTATTGAAGATTTTGACTTGTAAATTCGACTTAGTGCCAAGATATATATTTTTTAGATCGAAATATGTGATTGGAGAGAGTTTGGTTTGCAAAATCATCCATATCTTATTTTTTACCGAATCCTAAATTACTTGCGATAGAATATATTCCATATGGACTGTAAATGTGGGAAGTTTCAGCAAAGACAGATCGAAAATATAAGAGTTATTCAAGGTGAAACATTCGAAATTCGTTAGCATTTTCGACTTCCGAGTTTATTTATACTAAGCTTAGAAGTTCGCTCGTAGCGAAGCCGCTATTTTATGACAGCTCTTGAGAAAACACACAAACTTTCCTTGATAACAGAGAAACATGTGGATGTAAATATATTTACAGATATAAAGTTAAAATTTCAGCTTTAGACGATTTTTTCGAATGTGTTTGGTTTGTTGTCATCACGCCCTCTTGTGAATGTGCTGCGAATCCAGCGTGACAAACTCGAGTATTCGCAGTAGAAGGACAAGGAAAGAAGCTCCAGAAACAACAATTTAGGGCATTCGACCTACGAACTGTTGTTTACATGTGATAATTTTAAAAAAACTTACCTTTTCTGAGAAGAGAGATCGACAGGCAAATCCACGCTATTTTCCACATCATACTTTACCTGGTCTGTGGCAAATATTATGGGTTTACTCGGTACCAGGACCACACGTGCGCGTCATATTTTTAACGGAGGAGGTAAATATACCAAAAAAAAATGTTTAGCCACAACTATCTAAGAAAAAATACTGAACACTAAAATTATTTGCAAACCAGACAACTTTAGCTTTATTGGAAACAATATCCAATACTGTAATATCAGTAATTCTCGCTGTGGTTGCACAGGCATTTATTCATCTTGCTCATTTATGTAATGCTATTCCGGACGATATTAAGTCTCACAGTACAATTTTTTTCTTTTAAAAATTAGTTAAAGTTATTGTTCTACTTTTTCTAAGTTCAGATAAGTCTAAAATGTGGATAATATACGCTTTTTAAATGTTGACATAATTTCTCATTAATATCGTGGAATAAACAATTATTGGATGAGGTTGAGCATGGTATCATAAATTATCAAGACCAAGGCCGTGTTATCTGCCGAAGCCGTAGGCTGAGGCGGATAAAACGGCCGAAGTCTCGATATTTACGATCTGATGCGAAAACCGAATTCAATAATTGTTTTATTATACATTTTGTTAAATGAGAGTAAAAAAATTAATTCTGCTTTCGAAAAAATAGCAAACGTATTTGCATTTCTATATTGTGACCTTTGAACTCGACATGATAAATGTACTATCTGTAGGTAAATCAAGTTCACATGATATCAGGGATTGGCTGAGTGCTCTCGGCCAATCAGAAGCGAGAAAGTGAGTAAAATGTATAATAATAAGCAATTATTGGACGCGGTTGAGCACAATATCGTGATTTGTTAGTGGCGAGCAAGCAATTATTTGCCAATACCGAAGGCAGACGCAAATAATTGCTTGCAAGACACTAACAAATCTCGATATTTTGAGATAACCGAGTTCAATAATTGTTTTATCATTCAAATTATTTTTTCTAATCTTTGAGGGGCAGTGCGAGTCAAACAATAACAAAGAAGTCAGCTCATTTTTTCAGGGAAGCGAGCCATTGTCAAATACAGCGTTACTGCGCATGAGCAAACCGTTATTTGCAGTAAGATGGCTCTGCACCGTAATGCACATGAGCAGACCGTTATTTGTAGGCAGTTATTTGCAGTTCTCTCGGCCAATCAAAATGACGGAAAAAATAATTTGAATGATAATTATAATTAATTGTATGAACATTTGCAATTGTTAATCTTCCTTATTATTATTATTTCCCTCTATATTTGCATTTAGTGGTTTTGATTGGTTACCTTGGGTTGGAACTAGGCTGGTTGTCACTATAATTTCAGATCAGCTGGCAGTTAAGGGACTTAGTCCTAGTATGACCTATTGTATTTCCATCTGCCTTTGGGCGAATCACTATATAAATAAATGAATATATATATCTTTTTGAAATTTTACGAATTATTTATGGCGGATGCAATGTAACTAACTCGTGGCCATTTTCAGATAAAGAGCAGTATAACCCATATGGTTTTTGGTCGATTTTGGTCCATGAATTACTAATGAAGGATGCAAAAAGCATGGGCTCTAGCTCATGGATAGAATGAATTTCTCACCATGTACAAAAAAAAACAAGTTGTTTTGAACAACTTTTTAAGAGTAAAATTGAATATATTTGGATAATTAGATGATTATATATGATATTGATGATGGTTTAACTGAGAACCAGTCTTTCCTCTAAACATGTTCTCTCTAGACATCTGATTGAGGTTGGTTTTTCGTGCTATTCCCAGTTTCAAACAACAATTTCTGATAAACCGTTGGAGGATCCCTGTCACCAAGTGCAATATAGGCATGTGTGTCCATTGCCCGTTGATTGGTTACAAGGCTTGACTTGGGGTCAATATATTCGTAATTATGTGATTGGTTGTCTGGTTGATAATGGACTCTGCTTGATAAGGACACGTGGCCATCGACCTTGCTCGTCTTTAGACTTGGCTTTTCTATGTCTTTATCGACCGTCTTCTTGCTGCTGCTTTGACCGTCTTCTTGCTGCTGCAGTTGTTGCTTGCGGTTGGAACAGGAGTGACCTCCTTCCATTTCACTAACGTCCTTGAATTAATAAAGAATAGACCGATTTAGCATGGCAAACCCCCCTAGGAGGTTGATGACTAGTCAACATGGCAAACTAGTCAAACATCCAAAAAGAAAGAAGACTTACTTCATGAATTCCTTCGTCAGCGCTTTTGCTTTGTTCTTTCCTTTAAACAAATTTTGAAAAACTGATGTAAGTATAGAAGATCAAAGAAAATGCTCATCACTTCATTAAATTTTTAAAAACTTATGTAAGTATAGAATTATTAAAGTTCAAAGAACTAAAAATTAAATGCACATCTCTTCATCAAATCTTACATATGATAAATGTATATATACCCTCATATGTGACTGACTCATGTTTGTCTTCCTCAATAACAGCAACTGTTTTTATCTTACTCCTGTAAGATTGAAGAGACGTCGTATGGACTTTTATCTGACGGTAATTAAGGCCGATCCGCCTTTCATGTAAAGATTATGAAGGATAATGTTCCCGATTCCTCGTTTTCCATACATCGGTTCACTGGTCACAGACAAAGAATTCAAGCGAGGCTGCAAGGTAGTTTCAAAGGATTATTCAAATTTAAACCTTGCAGCCTCGATTGAATGCTATGTGTTTGACCAGTGAAACGATGTAAAGAAAGTTACTGGTGAATAGCTTGAAGAATCATTCAACAGTTTTGGTTTGTTGATGCTTGGGTTACAAGTGAAAAACAAGCTAATGCTTTCTCACCTGTCTCGACGTAGAAAATGAAATTTTTTCGACGCCTTATCTTCAGCTGTAAATAGGTTAAAAGATTACAAAGAGAACATCAAAAAGGTCCCTCGATCCCTTTGCAAATCAGCATGAGAGGTTAGAATATTAGAGTTGTATGTATTGAACATTGAGTATATTGGTAGTGTATGTGAGTGAAAGTTGGCCAAATTGGAAACCAGTATTCACAATGAATTCTCCAGGCATGCACACATTTAAAGAAAACAATCAGTCAGTGGTAACCTGTCAAACTAGTTAAACAAGTTTGTGAGAATTTCAAAGTAAAAACCAAAGACTTACGTTTCTTTCTTCCATTGTAGTGTTTAAAACAGAAACACGCAATACACAGCAGTACTACAAAAGCAATGGAGCCCAGGACTCCAGCTACAATAGGAATCACGTAACTTGTGGATTTCTGTTGGCTAACGACATGAGGAGCTAAAAACAAACAAGCAAACCGTAGGGGTACCAATTAAGTCGTTATTAAAACACTGCTAAACACGGCCAACAGCGGCAAATTTGAGTGTAAACAAAAGTCTTTTTAGGCATTTCAGTTGTCCTTGATTAGAATTTGTTATTGGAGAAAATCGGCGAAAGAGACAGATGAATGCCTTCGCTTCAACATACTTGCCTTTATAAAATTTTGTTGAGTGAACTATAAATAAAAAATCACACGACTTTCTCGTACAATTTGGAATTAATAGCCACTCTTAATGTTTTGAAAGTTCTTTAACTGCACTCGCCTAAAGGCTCGTGCATTTACAAGAACTTTTAAAACATTACTCGTACCTATTAATTTCCAAATTGTACTCGAGGTCGTGCGATTTCCTATACTAATTCATTGTCATCAGTTCAAACTTAATAGTGAAAAGTGTGGCTTATAACTGTCAAAAAAGACAGTTTCAAAAATACCCTCTGGAGTTAAAAATAAGAAGAAAAAAGGATAGGGTAAAGTCTTAAAAGGACTCTATTTGATGCCTTTCCAAGTAATATTCACGCCCCTTGAATCCGTGACTGCATGAGATGAATTGTGAAGATCATGATGGGAAGGATGTAGATTATCAAGATTTTTTCCTCCTTGCTTCATAGTTAAAGAATGCATCTTAAATACTAAGAATTGCCAATTAACAATATAATAAGCTAATGAAATGTAGCCAGTTTTTGTCCAACTTACCCAGAAAATGTCCAACTTACCCAGAAAATATAGCACTTGCTGTGGTCCATTTGTGTCATAAATAACGGCCCTGCTGAAATTTCCGGCTGCCTCTCTATTAAGCCCACGCACAGCAAACCAGTACTTTTCACCAAACTCAAGATCACTTAGCGTGTATGTTGTTGGGCTCGGTGGAAGATCACGAGTCTTCCACTGGGAATCAGTGTCTGATAACTTCTTGTACCATACTTCAAAGGTCTGTATGGAGCCTCCGTAATATCCAGGGACCCATGAGACGATTACTGTTGTATTAGATCTTGATATCATTGTGATAATTGGAGCTCCGTGTTTTGCTGAAAGGATTAAAATTCAAAACGAAATATATATCAATTTTTTCTCATCAGCGTGTAATTTTGAAAATCTGAGATAATGGAGCACTGCCTCTATATATTTCATATTACGACAAACAACACTCAACTCACATGTTGATATTTACGGAGAGAGGAAAACCTGAGAACCCAGAGAAAACCCCTCATGGCAAGGGAGAGAACAACACATCAAACAAGCTCAACTCAAATATGTGGTTCACCAACCTGAATGTAACATTTTTTGAAAGGGAAAGTTTTTAATTCACAAGCATAAAGAAACTTAGATGGGATTTAATGCACTAGGTGTTTACAAATTTGAGTGCAACCAAACTCCTTTTGAGCCATTCAACCACCTCAACCTCCTTCATAGAACCCGTTGTTAGAAGTAGAAGAAGGTGTCATAGCGCGGGCGCTGGCTATGAACGAAATGTCTTCTTATCAAAGTGTAGAGCTAAAAATCAGAACATAAAATACCTAATGCAAAACAATCATATAACGTCCTTGTCTTCGAATAAAATACATCACAATAAAAAAAGCTGACTATAGCCCATTTGCCCTAAATTCCTACCTGAGAGGGAAAAAAAAACAATAACAAATATATCAGCATCAATGAACATTTCAATCCTCAAGAGTAAGAAACTCGTTTGTTCTCATCCCTATATTGGAATTTGCAAGGAATCGTAGATCTCTCTCACCTATAAGAGGCGGATCCAAGGGAGGGTTGCATGGGGTGTACCCCCCCCCCCCCCCCTGTTGATTTTGTGCCCATATTTCGGATATTAACAATACAAGTATAACTGATCCCTTTGATTATAAGGGGTGTTCCACTCCCTGGGTCGACTTTGTGCCCCTACCGCAGCTTTGACGATATCCAATAAGTAATAACTTTCTCTTTTTTGGATGATACCGTATTTTTGTTTGTTTGTTTGTTTGTTTATTTGTTTGTTTGGTTATTTGTTTGGTTTTCTCGCGTGGGTGCCCTTGCACAGTAGCACCGCACTCCCTGAAGAAAATCCTGGATCTACCACTGCCTACAAATTCGAACACTAGGATGAATGATTATAATTTTCAACACTTACGAATGACAACAAGTCTGGTAGACTTCGATTTGCCTTTGCCAATAGAGTTTGATGGTGTGCAAGTGTAAGTTCCCGCATCTGATGTCTTAATCGACCGTACAAGAAGAGTCCCTTCTTGAAGTACTTCATACTCTGGCTTGGTGAGTTTCCGTCCACCACGTGACCAGGTGGTTGATACTGTACCAGGATTGGCTTTAGACACGCAAGGTAATCTTGCATCTGAGCCTTCGGCGGCTGAAGCCACATCCTCAATGAGAATGATATCTGGAGGGACTGTAGAAAACAAATCACTGTTAACATCATATTAAATCGTGCAACCCCGCACGAATAAAACCCAATAGACCGTAATAAATATTTGTTTGCAGGTTGCATATACCATATGGGATTTTCCAAACCTTTGTCTGCGGGTTTTTCCAGCATATTGCGTGTGTGCTGACAATATTTACATAAGCATATAATACATTTCAAGCTTAATAAGCAATATGCAGAATGCAACGAGCAAAACATGCAACAAGCAGATGCAAACAAAGCTGTTTCTGAAATAGATGTAAACAAACTGATCAGTTGGAAATTTCGGTAAATTAATTCAATAAAATACGAGAAATACTTTAGGTGCTTTTCGTCCGCCACTGCGGGTTATCACCGATACATAGACCTGTGTAGAGCAAATTTCGTATACTAAACTTCTCAGTTAAGTTTGGAACGACTGAAGTTTTGTCATAAAGTTTTAACGTCTAGCTCTCAATGTTTCTAAGGGCAACCGCCACCATAGACCGTGAGAATGATCGCTTCTGATTGGCTGAATTCGTTTCAGTTGAAATATTTGAGCAGTGAAAGAAACTGTTTCTTTTCAATGGCATTGAGCGCGAGACGTTAAAACTTTATGACAAAACTTCAGTCGTTCCATGCTCAACTGAGAAGCGTAGTAACTGTGAAAAATTCACGCGTTGTGATTGGTTCAAAATAAGTCGTCAATTCCGTGATGCCGCGCCAGTAATAGGAAATCTTCTCTTTGCAGTATTGGTAACCAATCTAAAAGCAAACACGACTTGTAACAGACAAGCACTGTGCTAATACTAAAGTACATAGATGCTAGATTGTTCTCTTACACTGAACATCCAGGAATACAGTTTGTCCTGGATGGGTAAAGATATTGGATCCCGTCGGGTCAAGGGTTCTAGCTGTACATTTATAAACTCCGGTGTCTTTTCTATTGCAATTGTTGATGTAGAGTTTCCCGCCATCGAGCATGGTTATTCCTGTCTTTGCTGAAGGTGATACGACAGTGCCATTTTTTGTCCAGACGAACCATGCATTGGTAGTTGAGATGCTGAAATCTATGTTACAATCCAAGACCGCTGGAAAACCCTCCTCTGTAGTTTTACGACTTGAAGGAATGACTTGAGGATTTCCTAATGAAAATATGATAGACAAAGGTATGACGTAATCCACTAATAGTAATAATCCACTAATAGGCATATATAGTTTATCAAGATATAAAATCATGATCAATTGGTGCGTGATTCGCGCTGAAATAAAACTTAACCAAGCACTAAATGGCATTAGAAATAGATGAATGATTCTACGTGAATGTAGATGAATGATTGTTTTAAGGTGACTGCCTACGCTCGATTTGAGCCCACGGTGAGCGCGCACACAAAAACCGCTGAATAAAATTCAAACTTGTATTGAGGAAGCAGACACGTTTTGAACTACAACACCGCAAAACCCTAAATTTTTGTTTGACTTTATAAGGTTTTTGAGAGCACTAAAGGGGCAAAATATGACAAATCGATGTCTTTCTTTGTCTTGTTTCAAAAATATCCATGTCGTATTGTAGAATAATTCACTAGCTGGTATTTGCGTCCAAACCGAAAACGGGTAAATGTTTTGTGTCTACGATACGACGGTCATCGGCCGCAAAAACGCTTGAATGCATCCTTGAGCATGCGCACATGTTGGAGTTATGTTCGAGGGTCGCTTGAAGAAGACTTGGGCAGAAAGACCTCATGACCATAGTGACGTGAGCGTTTTCGAATTTTCGTTTTCGATGGAAAATTTATCTGGATAAAGTTGCGTTTTCAAAACAAAAAGTACGCTGTTTCTACAAAATAATTAACAGACATGCAATCCTTGTGAAATACCCTTTCAGAAAATGTATACTTTGTTGGGATTTCATTGAATATTAACGCGCTACGCGAGCTCAAAGAAATCCAATAATAAACAATTATTGGATGAGGTTGGGCATGATATCGTAATTTATCAAGACCAACCACCTGATCTGAGAAAAAATATTAGCCAATCAGAATCGAGAAAATTTCCAAAACTGCAAGACTTCGGAGAGGGTTTATTCTTTATTTATTTTTTCCACTAAATGATGAATATCATACTATAACTTTATACAAAATATCAATAACCTCTAGTGAAAATCTAGATTTATCTCAGATATAAATTTTTGTAATTCGATTTTCGCATGCTACATGACAACTCAGTTTTGCAGTGACGTCAATTCTACTTCAATATTTCAGATCAGCTGGAAGGCCGTGTTATCTTTTAAAGCAGTAGACTGAGAAAATAGAAGTCTATATCTTCAAAATAGTGAAATGATTTATACGTCTGTTTAGCAAAAATAATCAATTCACTTATTTGTTATTTTTGTTCTTATGTGACAACCTTCTTGCAATTAGGTGTAAATAAAGTAAATAAAGTAAAAAGGTAAACAAATAGATGAATTAATCAAAAAAGTAAGTAAATTAATTAATTAAATGAATTAATATAAATTATTCATTCATTCATCCATCCATCCATCCATCCATCCATCCATCCATCCATCCATCCATCCATCCTTCCATCTATCAATCCATCCATCCATCCATCCATCCATCCATCCATCCATCCATCCATCCATCCATCCATCCATCCATCCATCCATCCATCCATCCATCCATCCATCCATCCATCCATCCATCCATCCATCCATCCATCCATCCATCCATCCATCCATCCATCCATCCATCCATCCATCCATCCATCCATCCATCCATCCATCCATCCATCCATCCATCCATCCATCCATCCATCCATCCATCCATCCATCCATCCATCCATCCATCCATCCATCCATCCATCCATCCATCCATCCATCCATCCATCCATCCATCCATCCATCCATCCATCCATCCATCCATCCATCCATCCATCCATCCATCCATCCATCCATCCATCCATCCATCCATCCATCCATCCATCCATCCATCCATCCATCCATCCATCCATCCATCCATCCATCCATCCATCCATCCATCCATCCATCCATCCATCCATCCATCCATCCATCCATCCATCCATCCATCCATCCATCCATCCATCCATCCATCCATCCATCCATCCATCCATCCATCCATCCATCCATCCATCCATCCATCCATCCATCCATCCATCCATCCATCCATCCATCCATCCATCCATCCATCCATCCATCCATCCATCCATCCATCCATCCATCCATCCATCCATCCATCCATCCATCCATCCATCCATCCATCCATCCATCCATTCATTCATCCATTCATACATTCATTCATTCATTCATTCATATTTTCATTCATTCATTTATTATTTTATGTGACAAACATTCATTTTGAAAATTAATTTCGAAATCCTTGGAACTGTTCGCGATGGAGAGTATGGATTTAGTTTGATACTTCTGGAAATTTTCAGAGTCCTCAATAGAATTGGATGAGAGCTATTTACGAAAAATTGGTTTACGCGTGTTGCTTTCGACAGCCCGTGTGGATTTTGACGCCTGGGTGATTTTGAAAGTTTTCTTCGCAAAAGCAGACGAAGTATGTACACAAATCGATCAAGAAATCAAATGATAGCTTTCAATATACTTGCGATGGCATTGGGTCAGTTTTTACAACTGACATTAAAAGGTGAAATTTCAATTAGCACTGGATAAAATCTGGAATGAATTATTGAAGATTTTGACTTGTAAATTCGACTTAGTGCCAAGATATATTTTTTAGAACGAAATATGTGATTGGAGAGAGTTTAGTTTGCAAAATCATCCATATCTTATTTTTTACCGAATCCTAGATTACTTGCGATAGGATATATTCCATATGGACTGTAAATGTGGGAAGTTTCAGCAAAGACAGATCGAAAATATAAGAGTTATTCAAGGTGAAACATTCGAAATTCGTTAGCATTTTCGACTTCCGAGTTTATTTATACTAAGCTTAGAAGTTCGCTCGTAGCGAAGCCGCTATTTTATGACAGCTCTCGAGAAAACACACAAACTTTCCCTGATAATAGAGAAACTTCGAAATTCATGAACAATGTTCAGCATAACGCAGTAGTGGTGCAGATAAAATGGCAAGGATTGATCATCAAAATACTTGCAATGGCATCTAGACCAGTTATTTTTAGAATTTTGTAATGTTTTATGATTATTGGTTTGGTAGATCGCTAGCTATTAAAGGTTAAAAACGTTCACAAACGGCATGAACGAAAGCGTTAGCATTTTCGTCGACTTCCGAGTTTATACTAAGCTTATAAGTTCGCTCGTAGCGAAGCCGCTATTTTATGACAACTCTCGAGAAAACACACAAACTTTCCCTGATAACAGAGAAACATGTGGATGTAAATATATTTACAGATATAATATTAGATTTTCAGCTTTAGACGATTTTTTCGAATGTGTTTGGTTTGTTGTCATCAGGCCCTCTTGTGAATGTGCTGCGAATCCAGCGTGACAAACTCGAGTATTCGCAGTAGAAGGACAAGGAAGGAAGCTCCAGAAACAACAATTTAGGGCATTCGACCTACGAACTGTTGTTTACATGTGATAATTTTTAAAAAAACTTACCTTTTCTGACAAGAGAGATCGCCAGGCAAATCCACGCTATTTTCCACATCATACTTTACCTGGTCTGTTGCAAATATTATGGTTTTACTCGGTTCCAGGACCACGCGTGCGCAACATTGTTTGAACGTAGGAGGTAAATATACAAAAAAATAATAATTTGAAAATGTAATAAATGACATTTGAATCGGGGGCTGAGTGGGGTTCACTGACAACTGACAAATACTCTAAAATTAAACTGACACAAAAGGCCTGAAACTTTAATTAAAAAACTGACATTTAACTGACAGCGGACAAAAGGCCTGAAATTTAACTGACAACTGACGATTAATTTCAAAAGGCTCGGAAAAAATTTTCCGGAGTTGTACTTCTCGACCTTATTAAAAAATAACAAGTCAAAAAAAACAAGAGAGAAAGACAAGAGATGAATCAAGAAGATGGGCATGAAAGAAAGACAAATAAACGAAACTCTCTATTTTATCCGACATTTTTCTTTTCTTTTCCCCCTGGACGCACCATAATGCATTGCGATTCAAGATGTGAAAATAATGACTGATACTACGTAGAAAAATGAAATGCTTGTCACTTAACCAGCATGATAGGGCCAGAGAAACCCAGGATTTGTTATTTTCTTCATCAGATCCTACGTATACCCCTACGTATACTTTCATTAATTCAGATTCAAGATGGCCGCCGCATCGTCGAAGTAGTCCATTGGAACCTTTTGTTTTGTCCATGAAATTGAGCTGCATCCCGACGCGCTGCAAGCGGACTATCTATAGTAAAATTCATTGGTTAACAATTGGGAATTCTGTGATATGGATCATAATGATTTAAGTACAAAATCCGGTTTTTCCTGAGAAATGTTACTCTAGACATCTAATTAAACTCTACTTTTCTTCTTAATTCCAGTTCCAAACGACAATTTCTGGTAAACCGGTGTAGGATCTCTGTTACCTAGTGCAGTATAGATCTGTGCATCCGTTGCTTTTTGATTGCTTACAAGGCCATCGTTCTTGCTCGTCTTTAACGTAGGGCTACTTCTGTCGCCATGGTAACGAGAGTCTTCCTGCTGCTGCTCGCGTAAGTCACCCAGTTCTCGTGCTCTTGAAGGACCACCTCCTGACATCCCACCAACGTTCTTGAAATAATATAAATAAATAAATACTAGTTATACAATGGTTTCTCGTGGCATACCATGGAATATCCCACGAGTCACTTGTAGTTTCTAGTATACACACGAGCCTTTAGGCGAGTTTGTATACAAAGAAAATACAAGTGACGAGTGGGATATTCACGGTATGCCACGACAAACCATCGTATAACCATTTTATCCCACAACGTAGAAAATACAAATGCGTAGATTCAACGCGCATTGCATGATGGGAAGGAAGAGTGAAATACCGACGAATATACAACGGCTTGCCTGCTTTCTGATTGGCTGTCTTTTCTATGGTGTGGGATAAAGGTACATATACGCCTACTTGCAAGATCTTCTTATAAAAATTGGGGAAAAAAAGGAATTAATTTTTTCTTCTGGAAAAAAGGTTTTTTCACTGTTTTCAAGGTACCGACTGATATTTTTAAGATTATCTTTTTGGTAAACACCTATTTCAAAAAAAGGTTGATAATAATTATTATTTTAATGATGATGATGATAATATAATGAAAATTACTTACTTCATAAATCGGCTTGTCAGCGCTTTTACTTTGCTCTTTCCTTTAAACAAATTAAATCATTTGTAAAATAAGTTTAAAGAATCCTAGTCAACTACGATGCACTGCGCGCCTATATATCTGTGTTGACATACGAAATTTACCTTTAATTTATCCATTGCCAAGAATTATAAATTCTCACAAAAAGCATCAAATAACTACTTATCTTTATATCTTGATGTTTTTAAAACTTCTAGTTTGAATAATAAGACGTCCGGTGGAACTGGATTCCCTTGGCCAAACTTCACCTATATAACTGCCGTTTTGCCTGGCAGTGAACTGAATGCATTGTTTTCGGAGCGCGTAGTGCATTGTAGTTGACTAGGATTCTTTACAATCGATTCGAAAATCAACGAACTAAAACTTAAATGTTGTCTCGGAATCAGGATTTTTCAAAGGGAGGTGCAAAAATCTGAAAAGCCGTTTATTTTGTTTGTCTCTTCAGAAACACCGAACAAAAAAAAAACAACATTATTATTAACAAATCCCATTACAATCCCATTTTTTATTGTTGCATCCTTTTCTTACAAAGGGGGCACCCTAGGACTCCCCCTAGATATGCCGCGGTTGTCTGCATTATATTACGAATACATACCTCTTAATA
Organism: Anthopleura xanthogrammica; assembly: GCA_964019055.1. Classification (NCBI taxonomy): domain Eukaryota; kingdom Metazoa; phylum Cnidaria; class Anthozoa; order Actiniaria; family Actiniidae; genus Anthopleura; species Anthopleura xanthogrammica. The sequence continues at coordinate 11,677,868 of OZ025210.1, forward strand.
TCCATCTCAATTTCTGAAGGAAAGAATAAACGCACACAGTTTAGTAAACGTTAGGAAGAAATTGTTTCTGAGATCTTTACTGAAAAGGGAGACTGAATTTGGTATATTAAAAGAGGCTATTAGTTTATTTACCAGAAGATGTCTGGCATTTACCGGTTCCTACCACTTAAATCAACATATTAAATCGAATCCCTATTTTGGATTATTGCATTGATCTTGTCCCCGGCTTATTTAGATGCGAAAAAATAAAGTAAGCATAAAAGCTGATGGTTCTAACCTATATTCTCATCTTTGGCTTTCGATTTTTTCATCGTAATTACAAACTGTATCACATTAAGTATCATCAGCAACACGATTATGGTTACACAGACAGCTATTCCAGGAACGCCTAGAGCAGAGAAAAATATTAAGTAATAAACGTCATAAATAAAGTTACTTTTGAAGAAACTTAGATTCTTAGCTTTCTGTCTCAATCTCTCCGTGCGCAGCCACGGTAATTTGGTATAAATGTCCTCACTACTATTTAGTCTGATAAATATTGGTTAATTTAATGTAATTAACTAAATAGACATCTTACAGGTTTTTGGCTCTGTAGTAGATTCTGAAGTCTTTTCTTTCTCTATTGAATCACAGTTACTGTCATTGATATCTAAATAGAAAAAGGGAAAATGAAAATTATTATTATTAATAAAATTATATTGTTTTCTTCTTCTTCTTCTTCTTCTCCTTTTTCTTCTTTTTCATCTTCTTCTTTTTCTTCTTCTTCTTCTTCTTCTTCTTCTTCTTCTTCTTCATCCTCTCCTTTTTCTTCTCCTTTTTCGTCTTCATCTTCTTCATCTTCTTCTTCTTCATCTTCTTCTTCGTCGTCTTCTTCTTCATCTTCTTCTTCTCCTTTTTCTTCTTCTCCTTTTTCTTCTTCTTCTTCTTCTTCTTCTTCTTCTTCATCTTCTTCTTCTTCTTCATCTTCTTCTTCTTCATCATCTTCTTCTTCTTCTTCTTCTTCTTCTTCCCTGCTCACTTTTCCCTTTCCCCCTTCTTCTCTAATCTTCCCCTCCACTACCCAATCTATTTTCTCCTCATTGAAGTGGGATGAAGTTACACCCAATCTAAAGAGATCTTATTACCTTTAATTGACTCGAAAAAATGACTCTCTTTACTTACGCTCGTTTGCAACATCGAAGGCATGTTCATCTGACCCAAGAATGTTCTCCGTTCTACACCTGTATTGACCATCATCCTTCTTGCCACGTGTTACCACCTTCAGCACACTGCCGCCAGTGATCGTCTTGTAGCCTGTTGTGATTGTGTGTTCGTCAGGTGCTAACCATGATATCCGTGGTAATGGTATACCGTCAGCCATGCAGTAGAGCAGTATGGTGCTGGTATTGCAAGATGTCACATTCCTGGTGAAATTGTGCTCTAGTATTTTGGGCTTGTCTGGTAAAAGATAGTTGCAATAATATGATGAATACATAAACTGACCAAAACAATCACCCCAGGAGCGGCGGAAGCTGCACTGTCCCCCCCCCCCCTCCCCCACTTATTTTTTGTTTTGGGGGGGGGGGGGGGGGGGGCCTAAATTGTGGTTTGGATAAATCATAAACTATAAATGATAAATATTTTTAAAGGCATTTGTATTTTTTTATTTTGTAAAAAAAATAAATAATTGTAGTGCCCCCCCAATGATTTTCAGGTTCCGCCGCCGCTGCACCCATCAACCGACAAACCAGCCATATACTAACCAACAACCCAGCTAACTAATCAAACCTACCGACCAATCACCAGATATCAAACTACTCACCCACCCGGCTACTCACCAACCAACCAATCAAACGACAAAACAACAAGCCAACCATTCAACAAACCAACCAACAAACCACACAATAATCAACCAAACTAACCGTTATAACCGACAAACTAACCGTTATATAACCTACAGACCAAACTAACTGATTAACCACCAATTCAATCGATCAAAGCCAACTAAGACGTCAATGCAACGTTAACACAACTACTATCTATCAAACCACCAGCCAAACAAACTAAGGACTTTTGTAACTGACAAACCAACTAACATTAACCAAACCACTCAATAAACTTCCCTCTCAGCAATAAAGCAAGCAAGTAAGCGAGCACTAAACCAGACACCATGCAGCCAATCCGTGCACCCAAACACCCGCTAACCAAACTACCCACAAACCTTTTTATAGTTTTTAGTGCCATTGGTGAATATCTGGCATGTTTAAACCGTATTTATGATTTAGCCTTGTTTTCATGCTGACCTCAAAAAAAACTTGAGAGGCCCCTTCTTTTGACGATATTTTGACGTTTTTTAACTCGAATCTTTAGCTTTTTTTGGTCCTAACGTATTGATTATGACCTGATTAACACATAGAAATAGTTTTATGATTGAATGATGTGTTTCCGTAGCTTTTAAAGGAAACGATATTGAATCATAGTGGCTAAAAATGTTTATGAGGTAACGTGACTTGTCACGTGAGACCAATAAGCATTAACTCTTATTTTTTTGAAAAGCCCTTAATGAGCTCTTTCATTTGAGACCATTTTAACATTTGGTTAAGAACAGACCATTCGATAAGCCTAATGTAATTAGCCTCACAATCATGCTGGACACCAAATCGAGGCAAAGAATCCCCTAAATCTCGGAGCCTATACCACATTTTGAGTGTACAAAGTATCTCATGTTAAAGAGAAAGTATTGTTCTATGAGAATCAAGTGTCAAACCTTTTCTGTAGGGTGGGTTGTGCAAAACGTCTAGTTTTGGGGTCCAGCTCCTAGACTACCAAGCTAACCCACCAACCTACAAACATGCAGATCAGATAGGCCTAGCCCAGCATGTCAACTTACCCGCTATACTAACCGCTATTGAGAAAATAAAAGATCTCAGTGACAGACGAAAACGAAAGCAACAATAAAGATAGAAATCAAATGCGTCAAATTTTCAGTCGAATGACTAAAATTTTACTCACACATAACAACAATGTTGGTTTTTGTCGAGGATGGACTTTCGTTTGGGTTATTGGTGGCTTGACACTCGTACATCCCATTTTGATCACTTGTAACCTCCGGTATATTTAGTGCAGCGCTTCCAACACCACGACTCTTTGCTACCATGATCTCGTTTACCACATGAAACCACGTGACATTTGGTGTTGGTGGACCAATTGCCGAACAGTTGATACTTATGCCCACATCTTCTTGGATGTAGTAGTACTTATGTAGAGATGGAGAAAATGCAGGAGAAGCTAAAAAGATACGATGGACATTGGATTTTAGCCTGTTTTGATTTGTCAATGATATTTATTGGCCTGTAGGGTCACGTGATACTACATTAATGTAGAAAAAGGAGAAGCGGCATTAAGTATAAGTATAAGCTAGTATAAGAACAAAGAGTTTACTGGGAATTGGGCATGGACGATTGAACACTAAAACAAACAAAACAAAACGAAAATGAAAATGAAAAAAAAAGAAAGACAAGACAAGACAACACAGGACAGGACAGGACAGGACAGGACAGGACAGGACAGGGCAAAACAAAAAAAAACACCTCAATGACATTAATTGTTTAAAATTTTTACCATAACTGTGAAATTTCTCGCGCGCTGATTGGTCGAGAGCCGCGGTAAATAAGAGGACATACCGATAAATGACGAATCGCTCGCACAAGGAGCACGCTTCAAACGGTTTTTTCTTTCAAACTTTTTCTTCGTTTTTGGATCTTTTATTTGATTTTGTTATGGTAAAAAAACAAATTTCCGATAGTTTTGCGTGGTATGTCCTCTTATTTACCACGATATGACGTCAAAACTTGGTCAAAATTAGTTAAGTACCCACTCGGCTACGCCTCGTGAGTACTATCATTTTGACCAACTTTTGACGTCATATCGTGGTAAAAAAAACAACACTCTAAACCATCGGAAATCTGTTAAATCATTGTGATAAGTAGCTTAGAATTTCACTGGGGAAATTAAGTTATGCGTAGGTACGTCGTCGGCAGTGTTACCACACGGTACTCTAGGAATTAATGTGTTGTACTGTGCATTCAAACTACGCGTACTTACCTGTTACAATTAGATTAGTAAAATATCTAACACCTCTTTGAAACCTTAACCTAACAGCGTATCTACCAGTGTCATTGAGGGTTAAGTTCGACAGTTTGAACCAGAGATGACCAGCCGTCAGGTTACCAACAAAATCAACTCTTCCTTTGTACCTGGAGGCATGAGAGTTCAAATCGTTCAGAAACTTCGGCTCATGGAGAAAATAACCTATATGTATGAATCGAGCTTTGAAGTTGAATTCCTCATTATTCAGTAGTCCCCATATTGCACTGAAGATGCGGCGATTCGTCGTGTTCCACATAAAAACTGCATCTTGCCCTACATTCCGTATGATTCTCGGTGGTCCAGAAATAGTCCCAAGAACTGAAATGAAAACGAAAAAAAAAATAAAACTTAGAAAGAGTTGTGTGATGTGTGCAAGTTTATATTTCGTGATTTCCGTTACGAATAAAAATTGTCTTTGACATTTTGTTGTGTTTCTTTTCCCAGACTTTTGAGTTGCGGTCGATATTTTTATATATTACCACAACAGCCGGTCCCCTTAAAAATTGGTGTCGCTTTGACGGGGAAAAAAGCCGTCCTACCCACCAGAGTCAAAAGTTTCAGGGGCGTAGCCAGGCCCCCCCCCCCCCCCTCCTCAATCGTGCCGGTCCTTTATTCTTTGTATGGTTGGCCGATGTTTTGGGCGTTTTATTTGATTTTCTGCCCGTTTTTTCTTAATTTTCTATCCGGTTTTTTTTTTTTTATTTCTTCAAAATCCTGGCTACGTCCCTGAGTTTTACTAGAAAAGGTAGTTACAGTCAAACTAAGAAAACCGTGAACACCTAAAATATGTCTGGAATGTTTATGTGTTTGATCACAGCGCGGTCACGCAAAGTATTTTCCCGTTTAAAAGTTCCAAACTTCATATTTTAGTTTTATTCTCGTGAAATTAGAGATTTCTATTCGAGACAGACGGATACACGACAGAAGGATTCAATACAATCTTTTTTCATGGTGGTGGGAAACATCTTTTTTACAAGCAACGGCCTAAATAAACATTCCAGACATATTTTAGGTGTTCACGGTTTTCTTAGTTTGACTGTAAGTACAGAAGAAAAAAAATTGGTTTTGATACAGTTTAACCAAATTTTCTGATCAGTGTGGTCAAATCGTGATTGTAGCTCTCTTTCGGTTTAGAACAGAGATGCTGGAACAAGATTATGTCGTAAAAAAAAAAACGTTCACTTAGCTTAAGATGGCATTCAGTGATCAAACAAGGCAGCGCATAATTAAAGCTAATTAAACGAGCCTTTTCTCCCATCGCCGTGCACTGTTTCTAGCTATTTTTTATCAGTCTAATTTCTCGTGAAACAGGGCGGCGTCAGCTTAATTTTTGTCCACTGAATTTATTCCAAATCTTTCACTTTCCATGTGCATAATTTTACAAAGAAACGAGATATAAAGAAACGAGAAATAAGTAAACGAGTTCTCGTCTCAAAATTAACATTCCCTTACCAGGCAAAATAAAATTTTAAACTTCATTCGAGGAAACATTCATTGTTCAACCATTCAGCCATCCCCCCACCCCACAAAACGTACTTGAACTCGCACACAACTGGCTTAGTACCAAGTCTGATCTATTCATGCTAGCCCGCAAAAATAAATTTTATAGTTAAATAACAACATAAAAAAATAATATCTAACATTAATACCTTTTTGTGTAATATCTATCTGATTAAAGTGTATTACTGGAAAATAAGATTTAATTTTAGGTTTAATTTAGGCATTGCTCCTAAAACGATGGCACTTATAATACTGGTTCATACCTTGAGACAGAAGTAGTAGCAAAAGACCGACGGAAACGAACGGAAGAATGATTTTAGGAACCAAAACCATGGTATTCATTCATCGAAGTTTTTAAAAACCTCAATACTTTTTATATCTTGATCAAGTTTAGAACAGATATGGTTAAAGAAGTGTAAAATTGCTTAAGCAGCACGATGACTGTCCCAGGTAATTAATATTTGTCTGGATGTCTTGACCTTTCGATATAAACACGCTTAATATATACCATATAATAATAAATGGATTATTATAAAACAATTACATCGCAGCCATCAGGCTGAATTGCGTAATTACAAAATTATAATTGAATAGTAAAATGTATATATATAAATAGATATGTAAAATTTGTTATAAAATATAAACTTATAAGTCTAAAATTACTGTTTATAGCACATTGCTGGAATAAACGAGTTTTTGTATCTTTCTGTTTTGCACTTCGGTAATGATAGTTTGTTGTTGTTACGAAGATTGCGATCGTGGGCAATTGCACGAGTAGATGGCAATAGATGGTGTAATCGAGCTGATGGTTCTTTCATTCTTTCTAAAGTTTTTAAACAAAGTTCGTTTCTCCTTGAGTAAAGTCGGGTGCAGTTTGCGATGAGGAGCGCGTCGTTATAATGAGTGTTTGGATAGATAGTTCTAAATGCTCTCTTTTGGACAAGTTCGAGTTTATCAGACAAGTATTTCGGGAGACTGTTATGCCAGACGGTACAGGCGTATTCAAGAGTGGATCTAACAAGCGAATAGTAGATGGTAAGTAAGTCGGCTGAAGGAACACCACTACGACGTAATACACGCAGAATGTACAATATAAAGAAGACCATTTTATCCCACACCATAGAAAATGCGAATGCGTAGATTCAACGCGCAGTGCATGATGGGAAGGAAGAGTGAAATACCGACGAATATATACAACGGCTTTCCTGCTTCCTGATTGGCTGTATTTCCGATGATGTGGGATAAAAAAATGATATAACATAGTTTAATATTCAGTCTTGGGTATTTTTATTCATAACATGTAAATTAAGGTATCGCTTTGGGCTGGGACGAGCCAAAACCAAAGCGCGCGATCTGATATCCGATCGCGAGTTCAAACCCGTCTTCATCGTCGTTAAGCCTTTCTGACGACGACTAGAACCAAGTGCCTTTGGAAGGAACACGTACGCCTAGGACTGAAAGCTATTCAAAGTCATTTGCATAGATTATATTTATCGAAGTAACAATACTTGTCGAAGAAACAATATTTGTATTATGATCATCCGGGTGGATGTAGTCCTGAGAAGGACTGTTTGATGTAACTGACGTTTCGACAACCTGAGCGTAAGTCATCTTCAGAGTCAAGTGAAGGATAAAGTCAGATAAGGCATACTGTAACAAGAAGATAAGCTATTACTGACCTGAAACAATTAAATCAGTGAAATATCTAATACGTATCGGTCGATGAGAGACTCCATCCAACTTAACAGCGTATCTACCAGTGTCATTCAGGGTTAAGTTTGACAGTTTGAACCAGAGACGACCAGCCCTCACGTCACCAACAAAATCAACTCTTCCTTTGTACCTGGAGGCATGGGAATTCAAGTCGTCGCTGTATCTCAATCTTTTGTTATCAAAAGCGCGTAAAACAATCAACGAAGCCTTGAAGTTAAATTCTTCATCTAGGACTTCCCATGTTACTACTAACATGTCATTCGTCGTGTTCCACATAAAAACTGCATCTTGCCCTACATTCCGCCTTATGATTCTCGGTGGTCCAGAACTAGCTCCAAGAACTGAAATGAAAACGTAAAAATAATAATTAAGGATATGTTAGCGGGCAATGGCCTTTGTTTTTTTTCCTTCAAACTTCGCCTGGTGAAATAAGACCATTATAGAAGTTCCATGAGCAAATAAAAAATGGGGGTCACCCTTCTCGTTTAGGAGTAAGATGATATCAAAGTGCAGCCTTTTTCTTATCGAAAATTGCTTGCGCGCAATAGATAATAGTCGAGCATTAAAGTCATTTTTTGTGGAAAAGCTAAATGGCCACGGATTGCTAACGTCTTTGACACAACAGCTGTCTTATATCCTTTAGATGAATATTATGTGTAAATATTTATGAATACATACAAATAACTCGTAGATTTTTTTCGGATTCCCAGCCACCTGCATCATTCGGTGATGCTTTGGCCGTTATGTAGATTAAAAAAATGGAATGTTGCCCCTTATTCCAGCTCAAGAATAAGCAATGCAATGTTGCTTTGACGAAAAAAACTATCTTATCCATTAGAACCAATATTTTTACAAAGAAAAGGGAACTAAATAAGTGGTTGACCAACATAACCAATTTTTAGGTTTCATGCATTTGACCAAACATTCTAATTGAGGCAATGTGCATCAAAGCTCACAAAGCACTTTGGGAAACTGAGCCCTACAAAAATGGAACAGGGAAATCAAAGAAAATATCAGAAAAAAATTACTCTGTCATTTTCGTCTGCTGAAATCCTTTTATTTCCATAGAAAATCATGTCGAAGAAAAAATTATCAGATGAATTTGTAGAGGGGTCAAAAGAGCGTAAGAACTAACTTTCTCATCATGCTTTGTACTATAATGTCGAGCTCGTGCACATTGCCTATTAAGTTGTAGCTCTAGCTCTTTCGATTTAGAACAGAAGTGCTAAGATGTGGTAATGCGGTGAAAAATCGTCCATTAAGATGATGATGAAACAAGGCAAAGCATAAGCTAATTAAGGCGAGTCTTTTTTTGCAACGCCATGCACCTGTTCGAACCCTATGGTAATTTTTGTCAGTATAATCCCTGGTAAAAAAATGCGCCAGCTTAATTTTTGCTCATTGAATTGATTCCAAAACTTTCACTTTCCATGTGCATATTTTCACGAATAAATCAATAGGGAATAACGATTTATCGTATTCAAATGAAAATTCCATTATCATGCGCTTAATGAAATTTTTAACTTCCCCCAGAAAAACAAAATGCGTATCTATTCATTATCCCGCTGCTACCTCCATCTCCCTTCTCCCCCCCCCCCCCCCCCCCCCGAAAAAACTTTCTTTGAATACTCCTTTTTCCAGTTCCGTTCTAGTAACCATGAATAATAGTTCCAAGTCGAGGTTGGAGTTGCCGCACATAGTAAAACTAGAGTTTATCATGCGCGGCAACTCCAACCTCGACTTGGAACTATTATTCGTGGTCACTGGGACGGAACTGTAGAAATAATATGTAATACAAATACCTATCCAGAAGTTCGGGTCAATATCTGTAGATACATCCCTCATTAACGTATTCATCGGGATGTATCAGAGATACAAAGAAAACCGTGTTAGGTATGCAAAAATAAAGTAATAAATAATAAATAAATAAATAATAAATAATGAGCACTAACAGTGGAATCCACAGAGTGGCTCTTCTTCCAATGCATTCCAATTGGAATTTAGAAGTTGATTTTTGAGGAGGGAGGAAAAATCGGAGAACCCGGAAAAACCCTTGAAGCACAGGAGAGAACCAACAAACAACTCTACTCACATACGACACCGAGCCCAGCGGGGCTCGAACTCGGGTCGCCTTGGTGAGAGGCAAGCGCTAAAATAAAGAGTATTAAAGTCGTATATAGCTGATTAAAATAAATTACTGTAAAATACCATTTTTTAGGTTTCATTTAGGCATTATTCCTAAGAACGATTAAATATAACTTACACTATATAATAATACTGATTCATACCTTGAGACGGAAACAGTAGCAAAAGACCGAAAAGTCCGACCAGAAGAATGACATTTGGGACCAAAACAGTTCCATTCATCTTTCATAAAGTAAAAAGTTCACACCTACATATATTTTGAATTTGGAAAGATTTTAGAAGAGAAATAGTTAGAGAAGTGAAATGGTTAGAGAAGTGTAAAATTCCTTAAACAATATGAATACTGTACCTGGTGATTCGACTGGATGTTTCGACCTTTTGGAAGAATACACGCTTAATTAATATAGCCCGTACAAACAAAGGATATTGGCTGTGTTGAAAATGATATTGAAGGTGAGACTGAATCGAAAGATATTCTGGGAAAATATGTTCATTTTTATTATAATTATAATATTTGAAGATAACAGTCTGCTGAAGCCACATTGAATGGTTCAATATTCAAAAAATTATGATATATGTTTCCCTAAAGTTTCATTTTTCAATTAATATTCTTGTAAAGAAAATTTTGACATCAAAAATATCACTCTAGCAAAACAAAAACATGGATATCCACATTCCTGGAAAATATCCTTTCCAAAAAAACCATGAACACCCTAATTCCTGGAAAATATTCCGCTGTATCCGTATTCCTGGAAAATATCCTTTCCAAAAAAAAACAACATGAACACCCCAATTCCTGAAAAATATCCCCTCTCCCAATGAACATCCATATTCCTGGAAAATATCCTTTCCAAAAAAAAAACATGAATACCCTAATTCCTGAAAAAATATCCCCCCTCCCAATGAACATCCATATTCCTGGAAAATATCCTTTCCAAAAAAAAAAACATGAACACCCTAATTCCTGGAAAATATCTCCTCTCCCAATGAACATCCGTATTCCTGGAAAGTATATCCTTCCAAAAAAACATGAACCACTTAATTCCTGGAAAATATGCTTCCCTTATTATAACATAAGCATAACATAAGCATTCTCATTGCTGGAAAATATCCTTTCCTAAAAAAATGAACATTAATATTTCCTGGAAAATATCTTTCCCTCAAAACACGAACATCCATATTCCTGGAAATTATCCTTCCCTAAACACACATAAAGCATAGTTCTCTGTAGAGGACCCCTTAACGCAAAGAAAATAATGCCTCAAATATATTGGGCATACAAGAAAATACAGAAACATGGGCGTGACCAACATTTGAAAGTTCCTGCTCGACTTCTTCTTCAAAAATCTTTTCACAAAACTCAATTCTTAGCAGCGTCAAGTTTGGTAAACTTCTCAGGAGTGAACCTACTGCCTCCAGGGTGAGATTTGGGCATGATAGAAGTACTAAGTCAGTGAGACCTTTGAAGTATTGGCCAGCTTCTTTGATTCCGTCGTCAGTGATGTAATTTGAAGAGATCTTCAAGAATTCGAGGTTACTTAGGGCCATTGCTCCTTGGATGAATCCTTCATCAGTGATTCTGCATTGGTTTGACAGGAGTTTTGTTAGCTTGGGGAGATTTTGACAGATGTAGATGAAACCTTGGTTGCTGATATTATTCCCTTCAATTCTGAGGGAGGTGAGGTTTTTCAGGTGTGTTCCGATTAAAACCATAGCTGAGGACAGAAATTAATGTTAGCAACAATGTACAGCACTATAACCCCTTGTCCTGGCCATGT